>NW_010729134.1:2916841-2930598 GCF_000365185.1 Nelumbo nucifera | reverse complement strand
TCTCTCTTCTCTCTTTTCTTCTTTCCTCTCCTACTTCTTGCTGTCTACTTTACTCTACAGTCAACGAACAAGACAGAATTCTATGGCAGGTCAAACTTCAACAGTTATTACTCCAAAGTCCAATGTAGCTAAGAGAAACTATGACAATAAATAAAAAAGTAAAGGTGTTTTCAGTTCCTTCAAAGGAAAGAACATCCAACTTACTTCATCAATTCAAATTCACCATCAGGCGGCACAAAACTGACTGTTTTCTCTGAATTGAACCTTGTCAGGTTTACGCAATGGTGGAAAGTAACATCATCGAGTTCAATAGTTTTGCCACTGCAAAGAAGCAACACATTCAAGTACTCAGTTACCAAAAAAAAAACATATTCTACAAATAATAAGGCTGCAAAAAGTATCCATTTGTCCAAATACATATTCAAATCCAATATGATTAAGGTGATCTGAATTTGATCCACTTAAAATAATACCTATATATTAGCAAACATGGTTTGAGTGTTGTATGTTTACTAAAAAGTCATGGATTTTGGTCTCATTGATGTTATTACTATTATATTTTTTTATGGGTAACAGTTAAATTTTATTAATTATCAGTAAAAGAAATGCTACATACAATAAACGTAAGCACCCCAATGATACAAGTGTCAGAGTCAGTTCGAAGAGTGCACGGGAAGCTGAAAGGGTGAATCTCTCAGTGACCACACACCCAAAAGAGATGTACTAAGAGAGAAAGGACAGTTATGGCCTTCTCTAATACAAAGAATAAAAGACTATGTATACAAGAAAGAAAATAATGGTACTTATGTAAGATACATGATAAAATGTGCTCCCAACCAAGTCAGTCCATAGTGTCTCTACACCCCTCACCTCAAACTGATGTCAAGTTATACCCTGGTCAGTATTTTAAACCCAATCCTTTAATAAACACATTATTATGGCAAATGGTTAAAAATTTGTGATTCTTGGTTATAATGACTTGACGTTGCATACCTCCTCTTCTTCACAGTTCATCTCCCTAAAACCTTTCTTGTTCCAAAATTTACTACTAATTTAACTTCTTCCGGTCAATCGGTATAGGATGGTAACATAGTTTCTTTTTCTCATGATGGATGTTTGATTCAAGACCACCAAACTGGGACGGTGAGGGGGAAGGGCATAGACTGGGCTGGATATTTGCTTTGGAGTTCGAGAAATCTCAAACTTTGCCTACTTCTTTGTGTTTACTTTCTACCTCTAGTATTGAACTTGTTTATAGAAATAATGAGTGGCATCTTTGGCATAAGCACCTTGGCCACCCTTATGTTAAGAAACCATTTCTATTTGGTCCTGTTTGTTTGTCTTCTACAAAAACTTCTTTTGCTCACATTAATAAATCTTGCATTTCATGTGGTTTGATTAAAAGGTCATGTTTTACCTTTTCTATCTACTACTACACATTCTTCTATTCCTTTTTAGTTGATTCACAATGATGTTTGACCAGTTTGGGGGGAGGGGGATTACTTAAAGGAACAGGAAATTCAATCATAGAGATCATGTCCTAGGACCCCACAACAAAATGGGGTGGCAGAATGGAAGAATGGCCACATATTGAGTTTTGTAAGAACCTTGTAGCACATGCACTTACTCGCTTTTGGGAAGAGGCAGACAGCACTACTGTATACATCATTAACTTGCTTCTCTCTTGTATTCTCTATGACATCTCTCCTTTTCAATGCTTATTTCATTGGCCCCCAAACTTCCATTTGCTTCATGTTTTTGGCTACATGTGTTTTGTACATCTACCTCCTCATGAATGCACAAATCATACTCCACATTCAGCTTTGTGTGTCTTCATGGGATATAGCTTGGATCACAAGGGGTTTCTCTGTTATGACCCTTGTGCTCGATGGATTCGGAACTCTAGAAATGTTGTCTTTCTTGAGAATGTTTCTTTCTTTTCTCTGTTGCCATGTCAGAGTCAGTTCGAAGAATGCACAAGAAGCTGAAAGGGTGTGTCTCTCAGTGACCACATTTCCAAAAGAGATGTATTATATATCAAGAGAGTACAAGAGAGAAAGAACAGTTATGCCCTTCTCTAATACAAAGAACAAAAGACTGTATACAAGAAAGAAAATAATGATATTATACATAAGATACATAACATAAATGCGCTCCCAACCAAGGCAACCCATAGTGTCTCTACAATAGGCTAGAATAAGCTACCTAATCCCTTCCTTTTGAGATACAAGTTATTGTCCTATAAATATAAATATCCTCAAAACATTTGGCCCCTACTTATCCCTTGTTTAGCTAATGAATCAGCCAAGGAATTTTCTGATCTTTGACTGATGAATTTGCTGTGATGAGCTATTGGTAGCTTTTTTTAGCCATCTCTCACTGCCACTTTGAAGTCCTCTTCTGCCACCAAGTTCCTAGAATTGAGTGAACTGTTCAATCTCAACCCCCATAAGACTGCATTCTTTTCATCTCTGGTAGAACCCCAATTTCTATGGGGCCTCACTACATGGCTGAGATCTTTCCAAAACAGTTTTTGAATACTCTTCCAATGCCTCATGTTTTTGGGCTTACCACTCTGTATCTGCCAAAGTTCAACTTGATATGATCCTGATTAGGAAGGTTCTAGTGCACTAAAGGGAGAATGGAGCAAGGAGACCTTGATCCAATGAACCACTTTAATTGCTTTATTTTCCATTGATGTTATTTATAATTCATGATATACAATATCAAAGTAATTTAAAAGCATCATCATCATCCATGCCTAATCCCAACTATATGGGACCGATTGTTACATGAATCCTGTTTTGCCAATCCATTCTATTCAACGCCATATCTACTGTTAAATTATTAGTGCTTAAATCATAACTTACTACTTCTACCCATGTTTCTTTTTGGTCTACCCTGAGCTCTTCTAGCCCCTTCAATGTGTAACAAATCATTTCTTCAATGTGTAACAAATATCTTATTAATAAGATATAATTGACAAGTTTCAATTTGAATCCACATATTAACAGTTCAAATTTGGAACTTATTATATCCAATTTGAATCCAATCTTTTTGCAGCCCCAAGGAATAAGCAACTTCAAGCTAAAAGTACAGTCAGATCATTAAGAATTATCATTCCTTTGACGGGCAAGATGTAATATTTAAAAATAGGGTAGAAAGACAGGAACAAATGAAGCAAGATGCAGTTCAAGTTGCCAGAGAATCAAATCCAAGAAATTATCACTCATAGATCAACCATATGCTAAAAATGAGCAGTTTTAAACTACAAGTAGAGACAACCCATTAATAAAGATGATTCCTTAACGGGCAAGATATAATGCTCAGTATAGTCTAGAAAGAAAGGCATGGGCAAAAAGAAGCAAGATGCACTTCAGATAGACAGAAAATGAAATCCAAGAAAAACAAGCTTATCACTCATAAATCAATATGTACATGAATGACTTTACATGCACACACAAGCGCACCACCCCCCCCCCCACACACACACGAGCCTGGATCTCCTGCAAGCAAAAACTCTGCTCACATAGCATCCAGCCGCACATTTGGAATATCTCCCATACGTTTATGTTAAATTCATGGGGAGATGTTTAAGGTGCAACAGGATTGCCATGCTTTCATGGTGTGCAGAGTTTTTGCTTGCAGGAATCCCATCATCACATAAACACACACATGTCAATTTTAAAAGAACACAGCCTTTTATCAATAACTGTAAATTTCTATTTTATAAGAACAAAGTTTATCATGACAAATTTGTATAAAAGAGTAATATCAAAGAGAACCAATCAGTTTCATCAAGGTTGATGTATATTTTTCAAACCAGGAGAATAGATTTAATAACCTAATAATGTGTTTAGATGTTTGAATCTTCATTAATAAAAACCAAGTGCCCATAAAGTACAATAACCTCCAGTATACAAGTATGATAGAATTGGGAGTACAATACCAATCTTAGAGGTTAGAGTATGTATAGCTAAAGAGAGAATTTAGAATGATGATTAGATGTGGTTCCTAAACTGAGTACACACACAATAGAAATATGGAAAGCACCTGGTCATGAAACAGTTATCAGTATAAAACTAGATATTTGAATTATTGAAATGGAAGTTTGCATGGAGACCAGAAATCTGTTACACGGAGTTTGGCAATTAGGGAATCCATATTTGATTTTGATAAGAAAAATGCTCTTTCAGACTTCTTCTTCTGCCAACATTCCAGGACTTTTCTCAGAGATTATGACACCAAATTGTCAGATCAAGGATCAAATGGTCTCTTAAAGTGTTGAGACAGTAACATTCTAATAATCCCTAGAACACAATTCTTATTCCCTCAGGCCAGTGTTTTAAAAATTGACCTGGAGGCTGAACCATTTTTGCCTCCAGGTCATGGGTCAGTGGTTCGATTGTCTGGGTCGTACAAGTCAGACCATGCCATGTCATCAATATATATAAATACATAAATATATTATATGCGTATACAATATGTTATATAGAACAAATAATATATAATTACATTCTACATGTAACATATGTATATATACATATGTATGTTTTATTTTACATCGAATTAATATTTTTTATTTCTTCCCCTAAAAAACATTTTTATTTCAATTTTTAATTTTTTTTATTTGTAAAAAACTAAGAATTAAGATTTGAGGCCAAAAAGTTGTTTTTTGGCAAAAATAGTAGGGCAGTGGCACCTCAGAACGCGTAGATCTCAAAAAGTTACCAAAAATTTATAAAAAAAAGATAACCCCAATCAGACAATTAAGCACAAAGTTATGGCCTCCAGAAGTTTTCAATACATTGTAAGTTGTAACTCGTGACCGGTGACCAGGTCAACCGGGTCAATGGTTCAACCACCCAGGTCAAACGGTTTTCTGTCAATTTTTGAGTTTTAGGAAAACTAGAACCGACAATGGGACCATATATGGTTTGAACAGTTCACCCATCAAGTTCAACGGTAAGTTGAAATTGAAAACATTGCTTCAAAATATTCTTCTAACTAAATGGCTGACAACTCCTTTATAGTAGTTAAGAAATACACCTATAGTAATTCAGAAAATATAGGAAAATAAAGAAAGAAAGGAAGAGAATGAAGAAGAAAGAGGTTTCAGCAGTAGGTTGTAGAAGAAGAAGAGAAGGGAAGAGAGAAAAGAAGAGTTCGAACCTCTCACTGTAGCCCCCTTGATCTCTTTTATTAACTTAATTCTAAAATTAAGTACAATTATCCGGATGCCCTTAATGGGGCAACCAGCACTAAAGAAATAATTAAAGAAAAAAAAACATAACTAAGGCCCATAACCAACAAAGATAAACTTAAGCACACCTCTCCTACACTCCCCCTCAAGCTAAGCATAAATGTCAATCATGCCCATCTTGCTTACATAATATTGAAGCATTTCCTTTGGAACTCCCTTAGTTAGAAAATCTGCTAGCTACTCTTCTGATGTAATGAAGGAAGGCACACCTCTCTTGAAAGTAGCTATTAAAATTGCACCACCCCAAAACTTCACAGGAACATGGGTAGCGAAAAGGATGCTCCTTGCAACTGTGAAAAAACTCCCTGATGTACCATTTTATTGTAGTCCTTATTGTATTGTTTTCTTATTTATTATTATTTTCACTTCAGCCCTACAAGGGCCTCTCTATAAATTCTCTAAATTGTGTTGCCCTACAAGGGCCTCTCTGTAATTTCTGTAATTTCACTTTCTATATAAAGGACCCTGAGAATTTTGTATTCTGCTCTGGGTCTGTTGACATGGTATCAGAGCAGGCTGTTCTTTCCTTGCTCATTCGTTGGGCATATTAGGGTTTCTATTCTCAGGGTGCTTTTGGCTGGTGTTAGGGCTCTTCTAACCCTGGTTCCTCTTGAAGGCTTCTGTCTGGAAAGATTTCTGACCAGCTGTGTCGCCCAGAACCTTCTTTCCCTCAGAAAATCACCAGAAACTGACAAGTCTTGGAGGTGTTCCAGTCTTCTCTCCTAGACGGCAGCAGTTTTGTTTTCTTCCTCTGACTGTGTACTGATTTCTCATGGGCGGCAGCAGCCTTTCTCTCTGTGGTTCAGTTCCGAACAGTCACAGATTAAAGAGACTCAACAGTCTGGCTGCTTCCTCCCACAACAGCAGCAGTATTCGAACCTGGTTTCTTATTCTGACTTAGGAACTTCAACAGACATCAGGTCCTCTCTACAAAACTGATCTGGAAAACTTTTCATTTCAGGTTGGTGCATCACACTATTGTCATAATCGACTATTATCAGTCCTTGGAACCCTAGTTTTTGTGCTGCCCTAGGGTATTTTCTTCTCTTATCAGTCCTTGGAACCCTAGTATGTGTTGCCCTAATTCTGTGGTGCTATTGGAGGATTTTTCATTCTTCTCTAAAGTTTCCTGCTGAAGTTGCATTGGATTTGTCTGTATTTCATGCCTCAGCCCTCATTTTACTTTTCTGAAGGATACTGTGTTCAGCTTAAGTAATTTTTTTCTGCCTTGTTCATTGCTGATTTGAGTACTTTTCCAACATCAGTACTGATATTCTGGGTTGTTTTTTTTGCTCGTTAATGATAGCTGAAAAGGTTGATTTTCTCCCTATAAAATTTGATGGAACTAACTACAATATGTGGAAGTTCCATTTTGATTTCTATGTTGAGGGAAAGGGACTTGAAGGTTACTTGAATGGGACTGTAAGTAAACCTGATGAGGCTGAGGTTGATAGTAAAGCCTATACACAATGAAAGCTTGACAACGGAAAGTTCTCCTGAATTTTGAGCTCCATTGTGCCTCACATTAGTGTTCCTATGAGAAGACTGAGGACTGCCTATGAGATGTATGCCTAGTTGAAAAAGGTTTATCATCAATCCAGATTGAATCTGAAATCTTTGCTTATTGCCAGGGGGACAAAAAGATACAAGAATACTATTCAGGCTTTATTGATCTCTAGGCTGAATATGAACTTGTTCATATTGAACCCTCTAATCCTGTTGAATGTGTCAAGTATTTGCAGAAACATTTTGAAAATAGGAAAGTTAACCAATTTCTCATGAGGCTGAGACCTAAGTATGAAATAATCAAGTCAAATATCTTGAGTAGAGAAACACTTCTAGACTTAGACTCTGTGATGGGAGAGTTGTTGAGGGAAGAAACTAGACTCCTAACTGCTGCAAACATAGAAAGGAAACATCCTGATTCAGGGATTGATATTGTTTTTCTTGCACGAGGGAATAAGAAATCTGGTGGAAAGGACCCTTCTAAAACTCAATGCTACGAATGTCAAGGATATGGACATATAGCCTCTCATTGCAAAAAGAAGAATGTCTGCACATATTGCAAACAACAGGGACATATCATTCTATATTGCCCAATTCGTCCACCCAAGGGACCCATGAAGAAGAATCAGTCACGAGCTTATCAAGCGTATGAGGGACGAGTGTCCAATACCCCTATTGCCAAGGGAGAATCCTCTGCTTCCATGAATAAAGAATTGATACAACAATTGGTATCTTCCACCATCCCATCTGCCTTTTCTGCTATCGGCTATCTGGTGAGTTCTCCGGTTATTGCTCTTCTCCCGTTTGGATAATTGATTCTAGTGCTACAAAGCATATGACTGGGGCCTATCCTAAACCTTCAAACGGAATGTCTGAAACCAACCATAAACACATTGCCACTGCTAATGGTGAGAAACTTGACATCATTGGGAGTGATGACTTGTGTATCAAACTTTTTCCCTCAAATTCCTTGTCCCTTGCTAAAACCTTCCTTGTTCCTAAACTTACTGCCAACCTTATTTCAGCTGGTCAATTTGTTGATGAAGGTCATATTCTAACATTTTCTTCTAATGGTTATTTGATTCAGAACCAATGCACTGGGAAGGTGAAAAGGAAGGGGCATAGAATGGGCCGCATGTTTGCATTGGAGTTTGAGAAATCTCCATCAGATTTCTGATAAACTTAAATACTTGTTTGAGTTTGGTTTTATTAAAACTAAAATTCCTTCTATGAAATCCTTTGATACATCTTGTGTTTCTTGTTGTTTGAGTAAGAGTCATATTTTACCATTCACTCACCGAGCTGAACATGCTACTTCACCTTTTGAAATTATTCATAGTGATGTTTGGGCTTTTGTTGTTTCTCGGATGGGATACAAGTATTTTGTGCTATTTATTGATGATTGTACCAGGTACACTTGGATCTACCTTCTCAAACACAAATCAGAAGTTTTTCCAACCTTTAGGTTGTTTCATTACATGGTTCGAGTTTGTTTCCAAGTGAATGTGCAAATCTTACGCTCAAACTCGGGGGGAGAACACAATGACGGAGATTTTTTGGCTTACCTGAAACATCGTGGAATACAAGTCCAACGATGTTGCCTAACACTCCTTAGCAAAATGGTGTGGCAAAAAGAAAGAATGGTCACATTCTCAGTGTTTTAAGGACTCTCCTACAAGAATCACATGCACCTCCCACATCTGGGTTAAGGTCGTTAGCACTGCAATATATCTGATCAATTGTATCCCATCATCTGTGCTTGCTAACATTTCTCCTCATCAAAAGATGTTTGGATCCCCCCCCCCAAATCTTTCCCATCTTCATATCTTTGGGTGTCTATGCTCTGTTCATCTTCCTCATGAACGTTCAAAGCTTTCAGCTCAATTTGTCATGTGCTCTTTTGTGGGGTATAGCCCGAACCACAAGGGATTCATTTGTTACGACTCCTCAGCACGTCGAATTCGTATTTCTCGAAATGTGATTTTTCTTGAGCATATCTCCTTGTTTTTAGGAATTACCAAGTTATCTGCACCCTCTGTTTCAGTTTTGCATGATTTTGAACAACAGGATTCTCCATCATCCATTGATGAAAAGGAACTTCTCGTCTTCTCTTGCAAGCGGATTCGTGATCCAACTCCTACGCCTACGACCCCTCCCCGTTCTTAACAGTAGGCTAGTAGAAGCCCTTAGTGGAAAGAAGCCATGGATGCAAAGATTCAAGCTTTGCATGAGAATGACACCTAGGACCTTGTCCCAACACCTTCAGATGGCTCTGTTATAGGGAGCAAATGGGTTTATTCCATCAAGCTGAAATCTGATGGGTCTTTGCACCATTACAAAGCCAGGCTTGTGGCATAGGGATATAAGCAAGAGTATGGCATTGACTATGAAGAGACTTTCGCTCCTATAGCCAAGATTACTACAGCTGGTGTTCTTTTAGCAAGCCCCTCGAGCTTGGTTTGAAAAATTCAGAGATGTTGTGCAAGCTGGATATAGCTAAAGCACATTGGACTACTCTCTCTTTGTTCGGAAAAGACCCCGGGGCCTTACCATTCTCGTACTGTATGTGGATGACATACTATTGACTGGAGATGATAATAGAAGGAACCCATGACCTCAAGTCTCTTCTCCATAGTTCCTTCCACATGAAGGATCTCGTCCCTCTTAACTATTTCTTGGGACTTGAAGTCCAGCGGAGCTCCCGAGGTTATTTTGTTTTCCAACACAAGTATGCCTCTGATTTTGTTAAGTTGGCCAACCTTAGTGATAATAAATAGGTTGATACTCCCTTGGAGCTGAATGTCAAATTATCCAAATCAAAAGGCTCCCTGCTTCCCGATGCTTCCCTCTATCAGCAACTTGTAGGGTCTCTCATCGATCTAACCATGACTCGTCCTAACATCTCACATGCAGTTCAAGTTGTTAGTTTGTCTTTGCACCTCGTCAACCTCATCTGACTGCAGTGTATCGAATCATGCACTATATTCGAGGTTCTTTATCACAAGGTCTTTTCTTCTCTTCATCTTCTTCTCTCCAACGGAAGGCCTATGCTGATGCAGATTGGGTTGGATGCCCCGACACACAACGCTCCACTACCAAGTGGTGTGTCTTCATGGGTGACTCTCTAATATCATGGAAATGCAAGAAACAACAGATTGTTTCCAAGTCCTCTACGGAAGCAGAGTACAGGGCAATGTCATATGTTTGCAGTGAAGTTGTTTGGCTTCAATCTTTATTTCAGAAGTTAGGACATTCCTCTCCTACGTCCATTCCTCTGTATGCAGATAACACTAGTGCTATTAAGATTGCATCTAAACCTATCTTCCATGAAAGGACAAAGCATATTGAGGTGGACTGCCACTTTATCCATGATCTGTTTCTTACAAACTCTATCTCTCTCCCTCATGTTGCCTCTGATATGCAAGTTGTTGACATCTTTACAAAGGCCATGACGAGATCCAGACACTTATTCCTAGTAAGCAAACTGATGCTCATGCCTCTACATCAGTTTGAGGGGGAGTGTGAAGAAACTCCCTAATGTACCATTTTATGTAGTCCTTATTGTATTGTTTTCTTATTTATTACTATTTTCACTTCAACCCTACAAGGGCCCCTCTATAATTTCTGTAAATTCACTTTCTATATAAAGGACCCTTGGGGTAGGGTCAAATCATCCATTCTTCATCCCCAGAAAATTGTATTCTGCTCTGGGTTTGTTGACATCAACTTCCACAATATGTTTGTTTTTCCTCTCCACTACTCCATTTTGTTGTGAAGTATGTGCACAAGAACTCTGACAAACAACCCCAAACTTCTCAAGATAGGAGGGAGGGTCCTTCCCAAAATATTCCTTAGCACTGTCCGATCGAAATATTTTGATATGGGTGTTAAACTGAGTATGTGTTCATGGAACTGCTGCACAAGTTTAGGCACTTTAGCATGAGAATGCATAAGGTAAATCCAGGTATATCATGAAAAATCATCAATAAACTAGATGAAATATCTATAGCTACCATTAGGGGTAAGCAAGAATCTAGTTAACCAAACCGGTCGGTTCGGATTCGGTTCGGTATTTTTTAAAAGCCGAAGGTACCGGTGTAGAAGAGATGAGAAGATTGGGTAGGCAAGGTTTTGTTCGCAAATTGGATCTTGAAAAGGCCTATGATTTAGTGGATTGAGTTTTCTGCTAGAGGTGCTCAGAAAGTGTGGTTTTGGGGATAGATGGTGCAAGTGGATAGGTGGTTGTCTGACATCTTGCCATTACTTAGTTTAGTAAATGGAGTAGTAAAGGACTTTTTCCTAGCATGTAGGGGCTTGAGACAAGGTGATCCATTGTCCCCTTTCCTTTTCACATTGGTTTTTAATGTTTTTAGTACACTTTTGTCAAAAGCAGACAGGGTTGGATTGATAAGAAGATGGAGATTAGGAAGAAATCAAGTTTCAATTACCCACCTTCAATTTGCAGATGATATCATAATCTTTTGCGAGAGATGTGAGTTGTTAAGAGCAAGGAATCTGAGAAATCTAATAACCCTCTTTGAGAATGTCTCAAACCTGAAAAGTAATCTTGAGAAGATTTGTGTGATGGGGCTAAATGTGGATGAAAGGGACTTGGAGTCTATTGTTGCATGCTTAGAATGCCCTATTTCTGCTTGGCCCTTGACCTATCTAGGACTTCCCCTAGGTGCAAATCCAAAGGAAAGTAGGTTTTGGACCCAGTGGAAAAGAAGTTTAAAAAAAAGGCTAGTGACCTAGAAAAAGAACTATATCTCTCTGGGGAAGAATAACTTTGATTAGGACCACACTCGCAAACTTACCCATCTACTTTTTGTTTGTTTTTAGGATACCTGTTAGGGAAGCCAAGAAGATAGAAAAGTTGATAGGCAATTTTTTGTGGGAGCCAAGTGTAGAAAAAAGGGAACATTTGATTAGATGGAAGGTGGTGAGTCAAAGCAAGGAACAAGGGGGCTTAGGGTTAGGGGACCTAGTAAACAAGAATGAAGCTCTTTTGGGCAAGTGGTCATGGAGGTGGCCTCTAGAAAGAGAGATTGTGGCATGAGGTGGTGGCTAGTATCCATGGCTATTCTAAATCTGGTTGGGATGCCGGGGTATCTCGACGAGCCTCACTCACTACACCTTGGAAAAAGGTACGATGTCTATAATGGTAATTTTGTGCTTGTTTCGAGGTTTATTTCTCCCCCCATTCTCTCATTGTCTCTTAACTGGGATTTTAGGTTCCGTAGAGGGTTGAGGGATGAGGAATCGGTTACTGTCTTTGAGCTCTTACTTTTACTTGATTTTGTTTGTTTGGATCCTCCTAAACCAGATAGAAGAATTTGGTCTTTGACCTCGAGTGGCTATGCTATACACCTTCCCCTTTGTTGTTACCAGTTAAAGAAGTCTGATCAAGGCCAATTCCACCTAAAATTGTTGGGTTTTGCTGGGAAGTGTATTATGGTAAAATTAATACTGTGGACAATGTACAAAAAAAAGAGACCTTATTCATGCTTGCCCCCCAATTGGTGCATTTTATGTAAAGTGCATAATGAGTACTGTTATCACCAACTAATTTCTCGCTCTTTTACAGAAAATATATGGAGTTGGGTTTTTATGTTGTTTGGGTACAAGTGAAACCTGCCTCCTGAAGTAAATCTGTTTTTTGATCCGTCCTTTTTTGGTTAGCCAACAAAGAGAGGGAAAGTAATGTGGAAATGTATTAGGGCAGCCCTCCTATGGACAATTTGGGAGGAAAGAAATGCTAGAATTTTCCAAGAGAAGGAGAGAAGCATTGCTGAAATAAAGGATTGTATAATGACAAGGGCAATCCTTTGGCTAAAAACTATTGATCTCTTTGCAGATTACTCTAGTGATGACCTTCGAAGGAGTTGGGCAGTAGTGGCATCTACCTCATCCAAGAAAAATAAAACACAACCAAGTTGGTTACCCTCTCCGGAAGGAGTTGTAAAGTTGAACTTTGATGGGAGAAGTCAAGGCAATCCAGGACCTTCGGGTATAGGAGGGATCTTGAGGAATAAGGATGGCAACATTCTATCCTTATTCTCAAGTCCAGTGGGTTATGGAGACTCTACAAGGGCTGAGATATTATCTGTGGTACAAGGACTACAACATAGTTTTTAAGGCACCAAGGCGAGGCTAGGTGACAGGGGGGCGCCTTGTCGCCTAGGCGATGGATTTTTTTTAAGTAAAACCATATATCCTAGGGTAGTTCGCTAGGTTCCATAACCATCTTTCCTTAATAATTATCCATAATTTTCATAAGAGAAGTATAAATTTCATGTTTTAAGTTTAGAAAATCAACATTTTATGAGAAGAAAAAGGAACAAAGGAAAGAAAATTCAAAAAATATAGGGGTTGAACCCCTACTTTTGTTATAAGAAAAGAAGAAAAGAAAAGGTGGAAGAAGATCCGTAAGAAGAAAATGTGTTGATTAGACAAAATTTTAAGTTCATCCCTTACTTATTGGTTCAGGTTTTGAGGTCTTTGAGGATTCAATCAAGCATCAAAACTACGATGCGATATACCCCGTATTGGGTCTTTAGCGCCCCAATACACATTTTTTTTTTTTGATCAAAAACACTTTCATTAATTCATTAGTAGAAAATTTACAAGTGGAAGACAAACACACTTATCTTCCAAGAGTCACAAAGAACTTCAAGAAAGGAAAGAAGAAAATTTACAAGTGAAATACAAAGATATAAGGACACTAACATTACAACTTAACCCAAAACAAGGAATCCCTTTCTGCCCCTTGTTTTGCTAAACTGTTAGCTAGGGAAATAGCTGATCTCTTAATCCAACATGTCTTAACTTCCATCTCCCGCACCAGCCATTTGAATTTCCTCTTCTCATTGTTATACTTCYAAAGATCATTTTGTTCTTTGGTCAGCCACCCTATCACCACCTCTGAATCCCCTTCAATTATAAGTTTCTTGATGTTCAATTCCTTAGCTTTCCGAGCTCCTTCCAT
>NW_010729134.1:2784116-2916461 GCF_000365185.1 Nelumbo nucifera | reverse complement strand
TCCTCTCCACATTGTCCTTCCCCTTTTTAACCGCCACCTGAAGAAGGAGGGGGCGAAAAGGCCCTGCATGTCTGATGGGGGATTCCAGCTGCATCCAAACAAGGAGAAAGCCCAATCCCACAACRACCTYGCGAAGTGGCACRAYACCATTAGGTGAAAACCAGTCTCCCCATCTGCTTTACACAGAACACACCACTAAGGTGAAAGCCAGTCGCCCCAATACACATGTTTACAGGTGTTTTCGAGAACCTATTTTTTAATATATATATATATATATGAAATTGAAAACCAAAGAAATAAAAAAATAGGGGGAGTATCGTTATAAGTACTGATACACCTTTGTTGATACACAGAGGTGTATCAATACTTTGAAGTTTGAACCATGGGTTCAATACAGCAGTTAGCAACATTTGTGTTGATTAAACCCTAACAAATAAGAAAATAATAAAAAGAAATTAGTACATAAACACATAAAATGAATATTCTAGTTTAATAATGCCTATTTTATAATTATAATGTCAAAATTAAAAATATAAAAGTATTTTATAACATAGTGCACAAAACTACTTAGCGACTGGGCGAGGCGAGCCTGCCTAGGCATCGCCATGACAACTATGGACTACAGGTTTCCAATCAACTTGGAGTGACTAATTTAATAGTTGAACGAGACTCTAAGGTGATAATGGGATGAATGTCGGACCCAGAAACTATTGTTTGGGGATATAGGGATATCATAAAAAAAAAAGTCAAACGGCTTACAAGAACCTTGTTAGATTTCAGTGGGTCAGTAGATCAGCAAATGCTTTGGCAGCTTCTTTAGCTAAACAAGGGGCTTCAAGGGATTCTCTGTTTTTGGCCTTTTTTTATCAATAACATAAACTTTTATTAATAAAGGATTAGGAAGAAAATACAACAAAAACTAGCTCTTCCCACCCCTTGTTTAGCTAAAAAGTCTGCAAAAGAATTGGCACTCCTCTTGGAGCACTGAAACTTAATTTGCATGTCTTGAGTGAGCTGGTAAATTTTCTTTTTCTCATTTGAGAATTTCCACAAACTAACATCTTCCTTTTGCGGCCAATTAATACCAACTTAGAGTCACCCTCCACCAGTAACATCCTAATATTTAGCTATTTGGCTCTTTTTATCCCTTCTAATACTACTAAAATTTCAGCTCTCAAAGAATCTCCCCAACCTATAGGCCCTAAAAACATAGCCAAAACTCGACCTTCTTCGTCCCTGAACACTCCACCTATACCTAAAGGGCTTGGGTTTCCTTCGCTGCTACCATCTAAGTTCAATTTAGTGAACCCCAAAGTTGGAGGAGACCAAGTTGGAACAGGGGAATTAATCAACCGATCGGACAGGCTACTTTCCAATCTCTAATGATATCTCCTGCTGAGAATCCTTCAAATAGCTTCATAGACTTGACCCAGTGAATCACCCTAACAAAGATTAAGTCAATGATTGCTTCTTTATTCTTTTCTAGTTATATTATATATTTATAAGTTTTTATAATATATATTGTAAATATAAAAAAACTGAAAAATCGACGAACCAAACCGATGGTTAACTGAACCAGTCAACCAGTTAATTGATCGGCTTCAGTTCGGCTTCTCCTCGGTTTGATTTAAAAAATAGGCCCACGGATTGGTTAGCCAAACCGTGAGCACTCCTACCACCAAGTGTTCTTACAATGCTTTGAGAACTCACAGGACTGGCAATGTAGACTCGATAGACTAATTCCTTTCAATAACTCTAGAAACAACTAAATGAAAAAAAAAAAAAAAACGACAAATGACCCAGACGACTATGGCATAACATAATATAACCAGTGGACTTTGAAACAAATGCAATTCTCTTAGGTTGTACTTGGCTCTATTCAGGCATGTCTAACAAATAGATCCCATTCGCCTCAAGGCCACTCCTAATCACCTTCTGAGATTTCATGTCCTGAAAAACACAATATGAAGGGGAAAAGGTCAAACTGCAATTCAGGGATTTAGTTAAATTACTTATTGAAAGCAAATTGGTATTAACTTTAGGTACATGAAGAACAGATGCTAAGGTCAAGGCATTAGAGGTCTTAAATGTCTCCCTTTCTCGTAATAGGGGCAAAAGAGCCATCAACAAGGGATATCTTATCCCAACCAGAAAGGAGTTGGTAAGAGGTTAATAACTGTGAAATACTGGTCATATGGTCAGAAGCACCATAATCAATTATCCAAGAGGTTTTATGAGCACTTGATAAAGAAGCATGATGTGTTGTGGCACGAATACCTAAATGAGCATATGCTGAGGAAGGAACAATCTTTAAAGGAGCTATAGCAATGGACTCCAAATGACTGATTCGGCCATACTTCTCATACTCAACCCTGGTGGCTACAAGTTGTTCTCCCACTGGCTTCTCTCCACCCTATCCTTGTTCACCTTGTGAGGAGGTGGCTACATTTGCATTTCCACCTTTTCTAGTTTCAAACCTTTTTCCACAGTTTTCTTTCTTGAGTCTAGTAGGAATGAGCCCCGGATGCAGCTTCCAACAGGTGCCTCTAGTGTGTTTAGGCTTGTTGCAGTATTCACAAATAACATCTTTCTTCTCAGTGTTAACCTTCGGCCTCATCCCGACATTGGCATAGTGATAAACCTGCAACTCGACAGATTGAACCTATCTTCTACTCTCCTCACTGCTCACCATAGCAGACGCCTGAGACAAAGTCACCTCATCCTTTGCTAAAACATTCTACCTCACAATATCATACTCCGAGTTGAGTCCGGTGAGGAGCTCAAAGACCAACCTTCTCTCCACCAACTTTTTATATGTTTCTGCATCCTTTGTGAAACCCCAAACCACAGTTTCCATCAGATCAATCACTTGCCAAAGAGATTTTAGCATAGAGAAGTAGAACGGCTAGGGGCTTCTTTCCCTGTCTTAGATTATTCACATCATGCTTCAAATTTGTAGGCCCGATCAACATTAAGCTTTTGGGAATAGGTCCCCGTGACACTATCCCACACTTCTTTTGTAATTCCCATCCACAAGTAATGCTAACTAATGTGAGGTTGCATAGAATTCACTAACCAACCCACTATTGTGTAGTTTTTCGGCATCCACCTTTCATGGGTAGGATCATAGTTTTCAAGGTGCCAAGGCGAGGCTAGGCGACTAGGGGGCGCCTAGTCGCCTAGGCAGGCCCCCGCCTAGGCGATGGATTTTTTTATGTTAAAAAAAAGATCCTAGGGTAGTTCCCTAAGTACCACAACCATATTTCTTTAATAATTATTCATGCTTTTCATAAGAAAAGTATAAATTTCAAATTAAAGTATAGAAAATCAACATATTCATGATAAGAAAAGGAAAAAGGAAAATGAAATTCAAAAAATATAGGGGCTGAACCCTTATTTTTGTTATAGGAAAAGAAGAAAATAAAAAGTATTGGTAGTAGTAGTAGTAGTAGTAGTAGTAGAAGAAGAAGAAGAAGAAGAAGAATATATGGAAGAGGAAAATGTGCTGATTAGATAAAATTTTTAGTTCTTCCTTACATATTGGTTCAGGTTTTTAAGTCTTTCAGGGTTCAATACAGCATTTAGCAATGTTTGTGTTGATTAAACCCTAATAAATAAGAAAATAATAAAAAGAAATTAGTATATAAACACACAAAATGATTATTTTAGTTTAATAATGTCTATTTTATAGTTATAATCTCAAAAAAGAATGAATAAAAAAGTATTTTATGGTAGGAAGTAGAAGAATGTTAGGCGATTGGGCGAGGTGAGCCTCAAAGGGCACCTTGTCGCCTAGGCGCCGCTTAGACACCCGCCTAGGCATCGCCTTGACAACTATGGGTAGGATCATCCTCCGACGATTTCTTCTTGTTCCCGGTAATGTAACCCCATTTTCCTCTACTACACACATGTATCTTAATAGATTGAGACCAAGCTAAATAATTGGACCCATCTAACTTAATAGTATTCACAGCCCCAAAAAGATTATCCATTAACTCCCCATGTCCAAACTCGAAATTTGTGGAATATTTGGTCTCTCCTCCAGTTTGCTCCATTGAGTGAATGCAAACGAAAATCAAATTAGGGTTTTACTAGGCTAGATTTACTGTCTTAAGCAAAGAACCACCCTTCAACCTCCCAAAAATGGGGTTTCACAGGACCCGGTAGGATGGGGAGAAAGAGAGAAACTTCAACTGCTCCTACCAGAGGTTCCAAAACTTCAACTTTCTTTGCCCATGTCTCTACGACCTGTAACAAGAATTCTCTAGTTATTTAGGGTTTTCGGGAAGAATCTCTAAGAACCTGCCATGGGCTTCAACTGGGCTGCATAAGTTGATGATTGATAAACCGATCAGTTCTCCATACACACTGTGTATGGGCAAAGAAAGAGAAAGAAGTTGAAAGTGAGAACCCGCTCTAATACTAAGTTGAGAAATACACCTGTAGTAATTCAGAAAATATAAGAAAAGAAAGAAAGAAACGAAGAGAAAGAAGAAGAAACAGGTTTCAGTAGTAGGTTGTGGAAGAAGAGAAGGGAAGAGAGAAAAGAAGAGTTTGAACCACTCTCTACTACACTTGATCTCTTTTGTTAACTTAATTCTAAAATTAAGTACAATTACCTAGATGTCCTTAATGGGGTGGCCAGCACTAAAGAAATAATTAAAGGAAAAAAAAAGCCCATAACCGACAAACATAAATTTAAACACTACTTAAAAGAAATAAAAAACACTATGGCCCATTCAGCCCAATCTCACTACAATAATTAACAACAAAATTAAGATCAAGTGAAGTTTAAATAGAGATAGAATGCAATAATCTTTAGTAGTTCAAACGGGTTTGAGGTTGTAACATATAGATCTAGAAGAAGAATGAAACTAAACCAAGGAAAAATGTCCATTAGGGTGGCAAAAGATCAAACAAAAGTTACCTATATTGGCCCAGTCCACAATACAGAAGGCCATTATCTAGTAATTATACAAAGCTAGGCATTTGATTGGTAACACCCCTCTAAAGGACCTTTTCCCATTATTATTTTCTGCTTCATTTTATAAAAAAAGAGGTGGTTTCAAAATTTATCACTTCTCCAGGAACACCTATGGCTCTTACCTAGGACTTTGGTTTTCTAGGGGTTTAAGGGATGATAAAATTGAATCCCTCTTTGACTTATTGTGTTTCCTTAACCAGGTTTGTTTAGATCCCTCCAAGCCAAACAAAAGGGTGTGGACTCCTAGACCCAAAGGGACCTTTACTTGTGCTTCTTTTTTCAAGTCCATTTCTCAATCCACTATCCCATAGCCTTTTCCTTCAAAGGAAATTTGGTGCAGGTCAATCTCCCCAAAGATTAAGGCATTTTGTTGAGAAGTGTATTATGGGAAAGTAAACACTCTAGACAACCTACAAAAGCGAAGACCTTTCCTTTATATTTCTCCCAACTGGTGTAAAGACTACTGGAACAGACCAACAGAAAGCAAATAATCAGTTTTACAAGAGGAGGCCACGTCAGCACAACTAATCATCCACTTGCAACAGCTGTAACAGAAAGAAATCAAGATTCTAAACCGTATAAGTAGTAAAGAACAAGAGAAATAAGACAGGTTCTTTCGGCATTAATCTCTCTCTCTCTCTCTCTCTCCTTCCAAGGATTCAGGAGGTTGGCCCCTCGAAGAGCCCTGAGTTAGGCAGGTTCCTAACAACTGGTGTACCCTTTGTAGAGCTCATGGGGAGGATTGTTATCATGTCCATTGAAGCTTGCCTATTGAAGTCTGCTTGATCTTTGAATGCTCTACTTTCACTTGGCCTACTAAAAGAGGGAGAATTATGTGGAGATGTGCTCGTGCTGCCTTGATTTGGACTTTATGGGAGGAAAGGAATGGTAAAATTTTTCAAGAGAAGGAAAGGAGAATGCACGAACTAAAAGAATGTGCGTTGAATAGGGCAATTCAATGGCTGAAGACTTTGGAAATCTTTCAACAATTCTCCTATGACGACCTTTGAAGAAACTAGGCACAAGTAGTGAGGTGCTCCTCCATTAAAAATAAGATAGTTACAAGGTGGTCTCCTCGATCTGAAGGCTCTTTAAAGCTGAACTTCAATGGAAGTAGCTTGGGCAATCTAGTTCTACCTGGAATGGGGGGCTGCTCTGAGGAATGAGTTTGGAGAGGTGGTACTACTCTACTTGGGTCCTTTAGGAGTTGGAGATTCTGTTAGGGCTGAGCTTTTAGCTGCTGTACAAGAGGTGCAGTTTGCAAACCAATTAAGAGTAGAGCATATAATCATTGAAAGGGATTCCAAGGTGGTGGTGGGCTGGCTGAAAAACCCCGAGGATACAATATGGTGCTACAAGAATGAAATTAAGAAATTTATTTGGCTGAAGACCCCCGATTGAAGGTTTTGCTAAACTGAATTTTGATGAGAGTTGCCAAGGTAATCCAGGCCCTTGTGGAACTGGAGGGGTGGTGAGAGATGGAGAAGGTAAACTTAAAGCACTGCTTTCTGGTCCTGTGGGTATGGGGGACTCTGTCAAAGCTGAACTGATTGCTGCATTTCAAGGAGTGCAGATAGTTAGTGAGCTAAACTTGGCAAACGTGGTGATAGAAGGGGATTCGAAACTAGTGGTAGAATGGCTAAGGAATCCTGAATCTATAATTTGGTGTTATAGGGGTGAAATGAAAAAATTTACTTGGCTAACCAGGAATATGAATTTAAGCATACAATGGGAGAGAAGATCAGCAAATGGGATGGTGGATGCTTTGGCTAAACAAGGGGTGAACAGATCTAGTTTATTCAGGACACAGTTGTGATATGTTTTTTCTTTGTATGAGAGGTAGCAGCTCGTGCCTCTCTAAGGGATGATTGTACAATCCTTACTTTAAGAATTTTAATAAAATTCTAATTCTTACCCATTTATAAAAAAGAGAAATGGATGAGCATCCATCGTCCAACACCCTGATTTTACATTTCCAATTCTACCCTTCCTTGATTTCAAATTTCCAATCCTATCCCCTCTTAAAAAATGAGAATGTGAAATACACAAAAAATTTACAAAATAAAATATAGAAAATCATAAAAATTTCTATACCATGTATATCTTATATACTAAAAAATGAGAACGTTGCAATTGGTTTAGTCAAAACACCCTGATTTTACTTTCCAACTTTACCCTCAACTTTCTATTTTTCCCATTATATATATTATCACTACAAAATAATTATGAAAAACATAAAATGAAGAAAACAATATGAATTACAAAAAACAAAGAAATACATTGGAAATTTACAAAAAAAAATGTAGAAAATCATAGAAACTTATATATCATACTGGAAAATGAGAATGGTACAATTGGTTTGGTCAAAACACTAATTTTACTTTTCAACTTTGCCCTCAACTTTCTATTTTTTCCATTATATATATATATATGTTATTGCAAATAATTATGAAAAAACACATAAAATAAAGAAAATAATATAAATTATAAAAAACAAAGAAATACATAGAAAATTTACAAAAAAATAGAAAATCATAAAAATTGAAGAAAATAACATAAATTACAAATCTATACCCAATATATAAAAGCATAGTCAAACATCACCATCAATATCAAATACCCCGTGCATCGCATAGGCCATTCCACTAGTATTCATAAAAATAGGAACATGTTGGTTTCTATACAGTGGGTGGGGAGATCAACAAATACTTTAGCTGATGTGTTAGCCAAACAAGGGGTAAATAGGGAAGAATTGTTTTGGGCTCAGCTATGATTTATGTAATTCATTACTAGTTTATTTATGAGCTATTGGGAGAGACTGCAGCTCACGCCTCTCCATGGGTTGTTGTATGATGTTACAATTCTAAAGCAGTTTAATAATACTTTTATTACACATAAAAAAAAACTGCCTCGTTGAACGCCTCATTAATTTTGCAACCCAGATTGGCTAATGTCTTAGCTGATTCTTTAGCCAGAAGTTGAGTGAGAAGAAGACAGATTGTATGGGGAATGCCTAGCCCCGGGGCTAACTAATGCACCTGATCTTCTATTTGTAACTCTTTCACTGTTTGTTGAACCTCACTGTTTTGTATTACAGGTTTTATGAATCTCTGTTTTTAGATCTTATCTAATCAGAAGGAGTTTCTTATCAGACCATTAAAAAAGATTCTTTGTACTTGTACACTAGGTTCTAAGCAAGAATAATTACAGTTTGCACCATTACAGAAAGGGAGCAAAGCTAATCCTAGCAAAGTACTACAAGTTCCAGAGATCATTAGCATTTGCAGCCCCACACGTTTTCTGGCCTGCATATGCACAAGTTAATGCAAATATACACGGTTACACATAGACACAGGAAAAACACATCTAACTACAGAAAGCTAACAATTAGTCTTGATGAGGAAAAAAACAGTGGACAAAGAAAATATTAACATTATAACCAAGTAATTAAGTTCAATATGAAGATATTTATATCATTAGATAATCAAGGTCAAAACAAATAACATGGGCTAAACCTGGCACTGGATTTGTTAGGAAGTCCTGATTTAAGAGAACAGTGAAACTAATTGCATAAATTTGATATCACAAACTCAATATTGGCTAAAGGAAGAATTTGCTAGAGGAAAACTGATGAATGCATCAAAATATGAAAAGAGAAAAATATTGTGCACAACACTTGTGGATATATAATCATCTATGAAGAAGCAGGTTTCTTGGAATCTACCTTTTCATGGGGCGGGATTTAAGTTGTGATTCCTTTTCAAGACCAATTTTGTCATTTAGACCCAATTTCAAATCAGGCATTCCAGAAAGGAAGCACTTCATGAGAACCTTCCCAGTCACATCACAACGCAGAACACTACCTATAATCACCAATATCAGATTCAACCAGAGATGCAAGTACATGGTATGGTACCAGGAAAACAAACAGTTAGGATACCCATCAAATACCTTTTGAGGACATGAGAAGATTGACACTTTCGACAATATCCAGAAATACCTGTAATACATGTATGAAAATCCGGAAGAACAGATTCCCATTCTAAATTTCATAACAAAAAATAAAAGAATTTCCACCTCATTCTTCTTGTAGACTAGGCCCTCCCTTCGCCAACCAACAGCACCAGTAACTTGCAGAGTTGCATTTGGAACCGGCTTGTCTGCAGGCTGTAAATATTTCACATAAAAAAACATTTAAGGAAATTTATATACTAGAGCGTGATGTATCACCATAATGAATAACTAATATATGTAACAGAAATCATAGGTCTAGGAAACACCTCAAATTTTTAATACGTCATAGGACCCTATATTCTACAATATTAGACTCACATCTAACCTTGGATGAGAATGGAGAGCGAACTCCTTCTTGAGTAATATAAAGCTTCAAAATTTCCGGAGCAAGATTTTGAGGGTAACCAAAGTCCATTATTTCTGCATATTCAGTAAAGGTAATCAAAATACTGATACATAATCTTTTTACTGTTATGACAAGAATGTCTATACATAATAATGTTAAATGTTATTCCCACGATTCAAAGAGGAAAACTAGTAAACAACTTCGCCCTCCAGGCATGGTAGGACCTACAAAAAGACAAACTACAAGACAAAGTAGGATGTCTTTCATAGTCCCACCTTATCTGCAAGGTGAAGAAATCCAAGGGTATTATTTATTAGCATTTCTCTTGAAATAAATACCATAGAAATGGCCTTCTATCTAAAGCATAATGATATGCAGAGAAACTAGCATCTAACAAATAATGTAAATGAGATAAGAAGAGAAGCTAGTAGACAGAAAAGCAGAACAAAGCTTCCACCTGAAGCATAAAATAGAGTATTTCCAAATTTCAGGAAGAAACATATAGCTGAGAAATCCCAAAAGGAAAACAATACAATCCACCATACCTGTTGAAAATACTTAATATCAAGAGAGGGCAAATAATATTGAAACTTGACAGAAAGAATCAAAAATAACATTGCTGTGGAACTTAGTTTTTCATCAGTCAAAATTTTACAAAAGTATTGTTATTATGTATAAAAAAAAAGTACCATAAATAAAATGATACAATTTCCCACAACCTCCATGAAACCAAGTATCCCAGCCATCTCTTAAAAATATTTTTTGAAGGTAAGCAGGAGGGTTAGGCAGACCACTGACCACCTATATCGGTACCAAAAGTAGATACATCTCTAGGGGAATATCATTAGGAGTAAAAAGAAAGCTGGGCACAAAAAATTGCACTATCAAACAAATTTTCATAAGCAGAAAAAAAATATCAATAACTGAATGAGATTACAAAGTGAGGGGGGAGATAAACTCTCTTAAATCCCCCCAAACGGTGAAACAAAAAATTACAATATAGCCCAGAAAAAGTTGCTTCTTCCCACCACTTGCTTGGCCAAAACATCAGGCAAACAATTAGCATCTCTCTTAGTCCAATGCAGCTGAATTTAGATGCATTGTGTCAGGCACCTGAACTTCCTTTATTCATTTATTTAATCCCACCAGCCCATCTCCTCTTTTTGAAGCCATCCAATAACAAGCTTTGATTCCCCTTCAATTATTAGCTTAGAAATATTTAATTCCTTGGCCATCTGAACTCCTTCCATCACAGCATAAATTTCAGCTCAAAACGAGTCACCTACTCCAATAGGGCTTGAGAAAAGAGCCCTAATGAAACCATCCTCATCTCTGAAAACACCTCCAATACCTGATGGTATAGGATTGCCCTCACTATTACCGTCAAAATTCAGATTCATAAACCCATTAGTAGGAGCAGTCCAGGAGGGTTTAACAACAATTTTCAATGGAACAGAGTCAGCCACCTTCCCTCCACTTTCTCATCAGATAAACAGGCGATATTCCTTCAAAGATTTTTGAAGTCTTCACCCTATGAATCACCATAAATGTAATTGCTTCAATTAGGGCATCCCTACCTCTTTCCTTCTCTAGAAATAGTCTCTGATTTTTTTTTTGAAAAAAAAGGTAACTTATATTAATTAAAAGGGCAAAAAAAGGGGGGGATGTACAAACAGAATAAACAGGCAGGCCTACTAAGAGACACCCCACTTAAGGGGGCAAAGTATTTGCACCATGCAAAAAGGTTCTGTTGAAATAACTTAGTTTATTTTAAGTTTAGTGCCGCAAGGGCACCTTTGTAATTTTCTCTTTTCTTTTTTTTCTATAGGGTTGCCCTAGTATAAATACCAATTAAACTGGCGCCGCCAGTTGACTTTTGGCCTCTTTCATTTCTGTCTCTCTTCTCTCTCTTCTCCCTTCTCTTCTCTCTGTTCTGGAATCATACCATCTCAGCACCAAGAAAACATGGTATCAGAGCCGCAGATCCAATCTTAGGACCAGGGCGGCACTTCTTTCCCTTTTTGTCTATTGGTGATTGAACAAAAGAACAAGATCTGGTGGACGTGTGAGGAAGCTCAATGCAAGACTGTCCCTTTTCCTTGGTCGTGAGCCCGGAAACTATCAAAAAAAAAAAAAATCAAATGCTGTGAGTTTTTTTAGTTTTCCTTCCTCAGTTTGTGGATCGAACTGATCCTTTTTGTACCCAGATGTGTGGGTTATGTGGGTCTAATGACTTGCGGCTGGTGTGAGAGTGTTTTCTCTCATTGTATGTGGATCGAGTGGTTATGCCCAGAAAAGTGTTATTGCTTCAAGACTACAAATCTGTAACTGTTGTGACAGCAGTTTATTTCCTTCTTCCATTCATATTGAACCTAAGTTACTGTGTGAAAGCTGTTTTGTTGCTAGAGGGAATGGTCAGATCTGTTTTTTGATATACTTTACACATCTGAAATGGTGTGTGACCAATCTGAAAGGGTTCAGTAGGGCCGAAACCTGAGAATAGTAATGGTGTGTGACCAGCTGTGATTTCCTTGTGTGAGAACAAGTTTTCTTTTGTGTCCAGAAGTGTGGCTTAACTGAAAACTTGATCAGATTGCTGCAACCTGGTTTTTTTTACTGTACTGTGGGTCCGAACTGAACTGAAAAACTTGTTATCTAGCTGGTTTGTGACTGATCCGATTTAGCTTCTATGTCTTCAGAAGATTCTAGTATGTCTGGTGTTACCTCTAGCCAGAGTGGGATGAGCGGAGGTTTTGACATGAGTTTTCCCATGGCTGTGATTCCCTTTGATGGCCTCAATTACCTAGAATGGTCAAGGAGAATCAAGATTTACATAACTGCAAGGGGAAAAGCAGGATATATCAATGACAGAATTAGAGAATCCCAGTCTAGTGGTGTAGAACATGATAGCTGGGACTAAGAAAACAGCATGGTGATGTCATGGCTGTTATAATCTATGCTGCCACAAGTGAGAAAGACCTTCATGTGGGCAGAAACAGCTCATGAGATATGGGAACAGGCACAATCTACATACTTCGAACAACGGCATTATGCTAAAATATATCAGTTGCAGGCTGCCTCCTCAACTTGTAAACAGGAGGAGAGGAGTCTCTCCGTCTACTATTCAGACCTCACTTCTGTTTGGAAGGAACTAGATCACTATCAGAATATAGACTAGAAGTGTGACATAGATGCCAAAACTTACAAGTCTCCGGTTTCCCAGTAACAAGTGTTTGCCTTTCTATTAGGGCTGAATCCCATATATGAATCTATTAGGGTTCAGATATTGGGGGGGTAAAGACCTCCCATCAGTACAAGAAGTATATGCTCCAGTGCAGTCAAGGTTTAAAGTATCAGAAACGTAAGGTGTATCGAAAAGATAATTTTAAGAGACGTATCGGGATACACTTTGAATACCTAAAAGATACGGACGAAAAATCAAGATACGCATAAATATGCTAAAAAATGCAAATAAATCCTAAAAAATATATTAATAACGATAAATAAGTTATTTAAAAGTAAAAAAAAAAAATTGTAATTTAATGGTCTATATAAAATTCGAGATATCGAGACACACTTAATAACTATTGACAAATGATGGAATAACTAAAACGTGAAAAAACAAAAAAAACCTAAAATGTATATTGATATACATTAGTTTTAAATCAATCAATATAATTTATCTTAATATTTATTAATACATAAATTTTAATAACTAATTCTACTTAAAAATAAAAATGCATAAACTTATAGCAAGCAAATGGGCATGGCTTAGTGGTGATTGGTGTACCTCTTGTTTTTAAAGTCTAATGGCTAGGGTTCGAATCTTGCTACTGCTAATTTGTAGTTTTATACTAACAAAACGAATTTAATGAGAAAGAGGGTTATTAATTAACAAAATTAATGAGAAGAGAATTCCAATTAGGTGCTAAAATTGAAATTCAAATTTAAAATTATGCATTAATTACAGGAGTAATTAACTAATTAATGAGAGAGAAATTCATTTAAATATAGGAGTAAATATAAAATTAATGAGAGGTAATTCGGCCTTAAATATAATTTAATGAAATTAATGAGAGAGAATGGGACTTGTATCAGGCTGTATCGGATTGTTCCGAAACCATATCGGCCGATACAGACCCGAAACAGTCCGATACAAACCGGTACATACGAAAAGGAACGCTATAGATAATTTCTATGCATTCCGTGTATCGGACTTGTACCGGAACGATACGTATCGGCCGATACGGTCCGTTACTTTGCGAAATTTTGAACCTTGGTGCAGTCAAAAGAGAGCTAACGGAATGTGATGAATAATCCTGAGGGAGAGAATGTTGCTTTAGCAACTAAAGGGAGTGTTGCTATGGGTGGTGGAAACTCCTTCAAGAAGAGTGACTTCCAGAAGAAAGTTGATGACAAAGATAAGTTATGGTGTAATTTCCATATCTCTTTTAATAAAAGTGATGTTATTGATCAAGAAAAAAAGATAAGTTATGGTGTACACACTGTCAGAAGTCTAGGCATACTCGAGAGACATGTTGGGAGCTTCACGGGAAGCCAAAGTGGGCTTAGGAAACGAGTAAAAAGCCGAATCAGAATAAGAAGCTAGGACAACAAGGTCAGAGAAAGTTTAATGCAGCAAATTTAACCTCTCAAGAGCCTCAATCATCTACCACCACTATGATCCCTTCCGGAACTGATCCGAGGGATTCATTAATTCTTTCCGTGACCATTTAGAGTTGTATGGAAGGGCAATCCGCCAGATGGATTCTGCTTCTCCACCCTTGACTTCCTTTGCATCTACATCAGGTAACGGTAATTCTGCCACAGCTTTTCATGTGTCCTCTCATCCCTTAGACTCCCCTTGGATAATAGATTTTGGAGCCTGGAACCATATGGTGGGTAAGTTCACTTGTTTTCAATCTTATCATCTATTATCTAGTTGGGACAAGGTGAGACTTGTTGATGGTTCTTTCTCCACCATAGCTGGTCAAAGAACCATCTCCCTTCCTCTTGGACTCACCCTCTCTGATGTTCTACATGTTCCTAAACTACCCATAAATTTGTTCTCTGTTAGTAGTATAACAAATTTGTTGAACTGCTCAGTAACCCTTTTTTCATCCTCTTGTATGATACAGGATTTGGCCTCAGGGAAGACGATTGGTAGAGGTCATACGGTAGATGGTCTTTACATGCTGGAGAATAAAGCTTGTCTTGCGGCTATTGAGTCTAAGAGTCTGTCTAATAAGAGTTAAGTCCTTTTATGGCACAGTCACTTGGGTCATTTATCCTTTGAGTCATTGAAAGTTTTGTTACCATATTTATTGAAATCAGTGTCAGTGTCGGATTTCACATGTCAAACTTGTCAGTTGAGAAAACATTGTAGAAATCACTTTACTTCAAGAAATAATAAATCTGATTTTCCTTTCCATATTGTGTATTCTGATGTCTGGGGCCCTGTTACTTTAACAACCGAGTCTGGCTATAGATATTTCATTACACTTATTGATGACTACTCCCGATATACATGGGTGTACCCTATGCAATCCAGAGATGAAGTACCAAAAACCATTAAAGATTTTCAATGCTTGATATTCACAGTTTCAAACGGAAATCCAAATTTTCCAATCAGACAATGCCAAAGAATATTTCCATAGTGATCTCACGGAGTTCTTTGCTTCGTGCGGATTCATACACCGTAGCTCTTGCGCTAGAACCCCCTAGCAAAATGGTGTTGCTAAAAGAAGAATCGTCATCTCCTTGAAATTGCTCGTGGGTTACTTATACACATGAATGTTCCTAAACGTTTCTGGTTAGATGTTGTGTTGTGTGTTGCCTATCTCATCAACTGTATGCCATCTCGCTTGTTAGGGTACAAGGCCCCCCATCAACTTCTTTTTCCCAAGGCTCCCCTCTTCTCTATTCCTATCTGTGTGTTAGGTTGTCGTTGTTTCGTCCAGGACCTTTCTCCTACTCGTGGAAAACTTGATCCTCGTACCATTCCTTGTGTCTTCTTGGATTATCCTTCTTCCCAAAAGGGCTATCGATGTTTTGACCCCATTTCCAAGAAGTACTATGTCTTTATGGATGTGTCTTTCTTTGAAAGTGATCCTTTTTTCCCGATTTCTCCTCAGGAGGAGAGTAAGGTGGAGGAGAAATCAATTCAGGTTCAGGTTCTTCCTCCTTTTCCTGACCCTCCTCCATTCAGTGTTTTTCATTGTCGCAAGAGCTAGCTAAATTCAAGAGTTGTGGAGCAACTTGAAATCATACTACCAGCATCATCAAATTCACCGGGGACAGATCATATCCAACCAGGTACTATCATTCCTATTGATACTCCTGAACCTCTTGCCATAGATATTTCATCTGGTAATGACCTTGACATTCCTATTGCAAAAAGGAAGGGAGTTAGGTCTTGTACCCCGAAGTATCCTATTACCCATTTTATTACCTATGAAAACATCTCACCTTCCTTTCGTGTTTTCATTTCTACCATTGACAGTGTCCCTATCCCAAAAAATGTGGCAAAAGCTCTCTTAGTACCTGAATGGACAAATGCAATGAAAGAAGAGATAAATGCCCTACATAAAAATGGTACGTGGGAATTAGTGGATCTTCCTAAAGGTAAGGAACCGGTAGGATGCAAGTGGGTGTTCATAGTGAAGCACAAGGCTGATAGCAAGATAGAAAGGTACAAGGCTAAGTTAGTGGCGAAAGGGTTTAACCAGGTATATGGTGTAGATTATGCAAAGACTTTTACCACAGTAGCCAAGATGAACTCCATTAGAGTCCTTCTTGAATGGAGACCTTGATGAGAAGGTGTACATGGTCCAACCTCCTGGCTTTAGTGCCCTAGGCAAAGAGCAGAAAGTGTGCAGACTAAAGAAGTCTTTGTATGGTCTAAAACAATCACCGAGAGTCTGATTCAGCAAATTTCATCTGGCTATACAGCAGATTGGCTACAAACAATGTCAGACTGACCATACTCTATTTGTGAAAAGGGGGGAAGGAAAGATTGCAGCCTTGATAGTGTATGTTGATGACATAGTGATCACAGGTGAGTGGAAGGCTGAAATTCAGAGACTAAAAGATTTCTTAGCCACTCAATTTGAGGTGAAGGATCTAGGTCCCCTTCGATATTTCCTTGGAATTGAAGTGGCCCGCTCTCAAAAGGGGATCTTCATTTCTCAGAGGACATACATCCTAGATCTGTTACAGGATACAGAAAAACTAGGGGTTAAGCCAACCAACTCTCCCACTGATCCAAATCACAAACTGGGTGACTGTTGTGGTGAAGTTGTCAAAGATGTAAAACAATTCCAGAGACTTGTGGGAAGGCTCCTGTATTTATCCATGACTAGGCCAAACATTGCTTGTGCAGTAGGTGTTCTTAGTAAGTTCATGCATGCTCCTAAGACCACACACTTAGAGGCAGCAGAAAGAATACTCAGATACCTAACGAGGTTTCCTGGAGTTGGTTTGTTATACCAAAAGAATGGTCATTTGAAGATTAAGGTATATAAAGATGTTGATTGGACTGGATCAGTTGATGATAGAAAGTCTACTAGTGGGTATTGTTCCTTTGTGGGAGGAAACCTAGTCACATGGAGAAGCAAGAAACAAAATGTGGTGGCTAGGTCTAGTGCTGAAGCTGAATATAGAGCAATGTCCCATGGGGTGGCTGAAGGCATGTGGATAAAGAATCCGTTGACCGAACTAGGTTTTCCTGTTGATGGCCCTATGTCCTTGTATTGTGATAACAAGGCTGCCATCAATATTGCAACCAACCCAGTTCTTCATGATAAAACTAAGCATATAGAGGTTGACAAACACTTCATTAGAGAGAAAATTGTTAATGGAGAAGTGTGCACCACATATGTGAGTTCCAAAGAGCAACTGACAGATATATTTACAAAAGGCTTACATCACTTGCGGCACCCAGAAGGCCCTGGGTTCCTTATACAAGTACCATCAAAATTCAGTTTTATGAACCCAGAAGGAGGAGGGGACCACGAAGGACTACAGGTCCTCTTACAGAGGGCAAAGGAGGCTATCTCCTTCCAATTTCTCACCACATTAGCCACAGAATAATCTGAGAACAATTCCATAGTTTTCAAACCATATCATAAGCCTTCTCCAAATCCAATTTACAAATCAAACCCTTCCCTCCTAATCTCTTAACCTCATCTACACACTCATTGGCAATTAAAATCTAATCAATAATTTGTCTCTCCTTAACAAAGGCCCCTGAGATGAAGAGATCAAGGAAGGTAAAAACAACCCTTATTCTCCAAGAAAGCACCTTAGCAATGATTTTGTACAAACTATTAATCGAGTTGATTGGTCTATAGTCCTTTGGGTGAACAACATCAGGTTTTTTAAAAATCAAGGCAATAAAAGTGGAATTCAGCCCCAGATTGATTACACCTCTCCCAAAACGTTCATTAAAGACTTTCTATAAATCATTTTTTAATATCTCCCAATAATCTTGGTAGAAAGCCATCGTAAAACCATCCAGACCAGGGGCTTTGGATCTATCCATAGAAAACATAGCCTCTTTTATCTCCTCAATCGCAAAATTCTTTTCCAACCAATCCTTAGAAACTTCAGCTAGTTTGAGCCAATCTAAACCATCAATCCATACTCTTCCATCTAGGGGTCTCCTAAAAATGGACTTAAAAATGATCCACAAAGGCTTGGGCAATCTCATCATGATTAATCAGGGTAACACCTCCACCACCAACTTGGAGGCAAATTTTTTCTCCTCCTTCCATTAGCTAGAGCATGGAAAATTTTGGTATTTCTATCTCCCTCCTTAAGCCAATTATTCCTTGATTTTTGTATCCATCCTATTTCTTCTTTCAACAAAAGATCCCCCAGTTGTTTCCTTAAAGACCACCTTTCTTCTTTGTCTCTTTCCTTAAACAACCTTGAATTTTCTTTTGCATCTAGATCCTCAATCCTTCTAATTAGATCTTGCTTCCTCTCCTCAAGTCTCCCAAACTGATGGATATTCCACTCCTTAATTTTGGATTTGAGCTACTTCAGCTCCCAATGAAATTTCATACCTTCCCATTCGGCTCTTGGATTGATTTCTCTCCCTCCATTCCTTTACCTTTTCAATAAATCCACTTGCACAATGCCACATTCTCAAACCCAAATGGTCGATGTGTTGAGTAAAGACCTTGTTGTTTCATCAAGATGCACAAAACATAGGTAAAGACCAATAAAGCCTTCAGCCAACTGCTGGAAAAAACCGAGACTTTATTGTCAAAAAAAGCACCAAGGAGTTGTTAAAATTGTTTCAAGCACTCAGTAACACTAAAAAGATTATCACTAAGCAAAAACAATAAGCATGAGAAGCAAGATCGAAGATATTGACCAATAATTCAATGAACAAAATAGCTGATCAATGTCAGTTGCCAAAATAATTTACTTTAACTTAGACAAACTAATGCTTATACAAAAGTAATTAGTATATCTTAAATCATTAATAATTTCCAAATTCACTAATGGTCCAAACTAGTTTTAGGGAAGTCATAATAGGTCAAATATGCAAGCCAGTCCCACTCTATAATAGGAAAAAAAAAGTGAATGCTTGTGAAGTTGCAAACATATGAAAATGGCATAACATCCACCAGGAACATGGGGCAATTTTCATATCAAATTAGAATTTAGGACTCTATTTGTTAGAAAAAACATGCTCTAGAAACATAGAAATTTTCATGTACATACAAAGATTTTAATAACATATAAATAATTACATTTTTTATTGATAATAAAATATATTCAATCATCATCATCTACGCCTTGCCCCAACCATATTAGGCCAGATACATGAAACCTGTTTCGCCATTTTGTTCATGGATGCCTAGAGAATGGTTGGGATGCTGGTGTATCCCGACAGGCTAGTTTGACTACTCCTTGGAAAGCAATTCACAGTATCCTTCCCCAAATTCTTAACTTTGTCAGGTATGATACTTGTTTTGGGAAGATGTTTGTATGGGTTCTTCAGCCCTCAAAGACCACTTCCCATCAATCTATTCCATTTCCTTGTTTAAGCATAGAGGTTGTTTCCCATTTTCTCCCTCCCCTATTCCCCGTTGCCCTTGAATTGGAATTTTGGTTTCCATAGGGGTTTATGGGATGCTGAACTTGGTATTGTTACAGAACTTCTTTGTGTCCTAGATAGTGTCTGCTTAGATCCCCTAAAATCAAACAAGAGAATTTGGTCTCCAGGTTTCTTTACTTGTGCCTCCTTTAAGGCCCTTTGTACTCCCACTACTCAATTTGTTTTTCTAGTTAAGGAGTTTTGGACTATGCCTGTTCCCCCTAAAATCACTTTGTTCTGTTGGGAAGTGTTTCTTGGGTAGATCAATACTTGGGATTATTTGCAAAAGAAAAAACATTTTTTTACGCTTGTCCCCTAATTGGTGTATCCTTTGCAAAGCAAATGGTGAGGATTGCTTCAACTTACTAATTTCCTACACCTTTGCTACAGCTATTTGGTTTCGGTTTTTGCCTTGTTTGGATGTAGGTGGAACCAACCTACGAATATAAGTCAACTCTTTGACTCATCGGCTTTTGTGTGGCCCAACAAAAGAGGATGAATTATGTGGAAATGTACTAGAGCTACAACAGTTTGGACAATTTGGAAAGTAAGGAACACAAGGATTTTCCAAGAAAAGGAACAAAGTCTTGTATTGATCAAGGAGTTAACAAGGGCAATTCACTGGCTGAAAACTCTAGAGAAACTGGTTAGCAGTGGCAAATAGCTCCTCCAGGAAGGAAAAAGTCACTGCTCCTTGGACCCCATCACCTGGCGGTTGGGTAAAGTTGAATTTTGATGGAAGCAGTCAAGGTAACCCTATCGTTTGAGATAAGGACAGCAACATCTTAGCTTTAAACTCTGGTCCAATGGGAGTAGGAGATTCAGTCAGGGCTGAACTATTGGCGGCTTTACAGGGTATTAAGATAGCAAACCAATTAGGAGCTGAGCATCTTCTAATCGATGGAGATTCTAAGATTGTTGCAGACTAGTTAACAAGTAGGGATCAGCCATTTGGTGCTACAAGGATTTCATGAAAAAGGCAAGCTGGTTAACAAATAACATGTCTATTAGCTCGCATTGGGTGAGCAGGTCAGCAAATGCTTTGGCTGATCATCTTGCTAAACAAGGGGTATTGGGGGAACATCTGTACTGGGCAACTTTGTAATGGTTTTGATGTAGATGTTACACCATAATCTCAACGGAGGTTGCACCTCGTGCCTCTCCTTGGGGTGCTTATAACATTTCTGATATATCATTAATAAATCTTTTTTCAATTATCAAAACAAATTGCTAAACCATGATCCCTTAAATCATCTCTTACTACTTCAACACATGTCCTTTTTGATATTCCCCTAACCCCTACAACTTGCAACAGATTGCTTCCTCTTATGGGTGCTGTAGATGGTCTTCTATGCATGTAAACAAAGCATCTCAGTCTACTTTCTCTCATTTTATCACCTATTGGAGCTACTCCTGGGTTCCTTCAAATGACTTCATTTCCGACCCTATCTTTTCTAGTTTTTCCACTCATCCATCTCAGCATACACATTTCTGTCACACCCATTTTTGGGACATGTTATTTCTTGACTATCCAACATTTGCTCCATACAACACCGATGACCTCACAACTGTTTTATAGAATTTTCCTTTATAACCTAAGTGGTATTCACCTATCACATAAGTCTGGATGTACCCCACCTTTTGCTTGTCCTGCTCTAATTCTATATGTGACATCTTCCTCAATCTCTCCCTTGTTATGAATTATCAAATCAAGGTAACAGAAGAGGTCACAGAGTTATCTCTTGTTCTCCAATCTTAACTGTGCCCTGATTTGCACTGATATTATTATTAAATTTACATAGCATATGTTCTGTTATAGTCTTACTTATTTTAAAAGCTCTGGTTTCTAAGAAATTTGCCCTAAACTTAATTTTGCATTTAATCCTTCATTAGTTAAATCAATCAAATGTCATCATCTAATATAACAAGCAACATAAATGAAAACTTTTGGGTATGATCAACTAAAAGCATCCCATAATCAATATAGAGTAGATATGTCAAAATGTATACCATCCAAAAGTTCATAGATCAGAACAAAGTTATTGCGAATTGCATCTTCATCAAAAGCTCCCCCAAAATAAGATTTGAACAATGCAACAGCCTGCAAATAGAGAGAAAGAAAGGGTTTTAGCATCAGAAATTACGGAATATAAATGATTTTACTACTAGGAAAGTGGATTTAAAAATTAGCTGTTAACCGTGGCCTTTGTAATTGATCTCATAGCTATAGCAGTTGTTAGCCAATGCAATACAAAAGATTATGAGGATGACAAAAGCCACAGCGCATTAACTCATAGTCATATGCATTCATATTAACAGATAGACAGTGGCACATTCTCAACCCAGCACAACTTCAACATTCTGGTACCATTCCATACACATCTTGTCAGCCATGACATGGATGAGTACAACCAAAACCCCAAACCAAGAACAGCAAAGAAATTATCTCACATGATTGATTAGAAAAAAAGAACTTATCTAACATGATGTTGGCCTGAACTCTAGAGAAAGTATCTCAAGAGCATCTTAAATTACCTATGGATTAAATCAATGTTTTTTTATCAATAATAGAATTTCATTTAATAAATAATAAGAGGTTTACAGAAGACAGGTCAGAGAAGAGGTAACCTTTCTTAACTCTCCTCACCAAAAAGACAAAATACAGATTACAATTGTGCCCAAAACATTTGATTCTTCCCCACCCCTTTGTTTTTCTAGAACATCAGCAAAAGCATTTGCAGTTCTTTTAACCCAACAAACCTTCACCTCCGTATCTTGAGTTAGCCACTTGAACTTCTTCTTGTCACTACTGAATATCCAGAAACCACTCTCCTTTTGCATCCAATCCACTACCAGCTTCGAATCACCTTCTATAATCAGCTTTTTCACATTCATATCCTTTGCCTTTTGCACTCCCTGCATCACAGCCAGAATCTCAGCTCTTAATGAGTCTCCTACACCAATTGGTCCTGAAAATAGTCCAGTAACTTTGCTTTCCTTATTTCCAAACACCCCACCCAATACTGGAAGGGCCTGGGTTCCCTGCACTACTTCCATCAAAATTTAATTTAATGAAATCATTAACTGGTGGAGACCATAAAGGTCTCATACCAACCATATGTGATTCGACAAATAGCTCCAGAGCTTTCACCCAATGAACCACCCTAATCAGAATGGTCTCAATGATTGCCTCTTTGCTTCTTTCCTTATCTGAAAATATTCTGGAGTTTCATTTTTCCCACATAGTCCAATACACCGCAGCCCTTGTACATCTCCACAACACCCTTCCTCTTTTCTTAGGCCACCTAAAGAAAGTAGGAGTAAACAGGCTTTGCACGTTATGTTGTGGAAATCCACCTACACCCAAACAATGAGAAAAACCATCCCCAAACAGTTTTAACAAATGGGCAGGAGATCACTAAGTGAAAGCAAGTTTTTTTTTTTTTGATGAGTAGGTGAAAGCAAGTTTCTCCAATTAGCCTTACAGAGAGTGCACCAATTTGGAGATAAGCACCACTTAGGTCTTTTTAATTGGAGTATATTGCAAGTATTAACTCTTTCCTGGAAGACCAACAAAAGCCTCCAATCCTTGAAGGAATAGGTTTACACCAAACCTCCTTAATAGGAAAAGGGCCTCCATGGTTTAGGAAATTGACTAATCCTATCCTTACTGTTTACATATTGTCTTACAGTACACCAAGTAAATCTGGTACTCTATCCTCTTTACTGCAATGGACACCTGATGCTGAGGTAACTTCTGTTTTATGCTTGGCGGTAACAGTTATTGCTCAAATGGTTCAATTGCCAAAAATGTTCAGCCCTGTGGGTAAATTGGTAAGTTCGTCTCTACCAAGATAAATCTGGTACCATGGACGGAAGATTTTCACCGATTAGGAATTGGTGGAGATTTCTCAAGGTGGAAATGAAGGAATTTCTGATGGAGGAGCTGTTTCAGAATAAAGAGCCCGTAGTTAGAATTCGAGAAGGCAACAAAGGTACAGTTAAATTAGTAAGGGAGGCGGCATTTTGGTTCCAAAGCTTTCTGAATGGTGCGGTGAATGTAAGTTGGAGATGGGACTGGAAAGACACGTTCAGATATAGGAACAAAGAATACTAAGCAGTAAGGAGGAGGAATGCAAAAGGTTGGTTAGTGTCGCTTGAAGAAAGATTCAAGAATGGAAAAAAGCAAATGATCATTATACCAGAAGGTAAGGATCTGGAAAGTTGGACAAGAATTGCTAATGAACTTCATGCCGTGGTTAGAGTAAGAAGAGAACAACTTAGCAAAAGGAAAGAAAACAGTGGAAGATTTCAGAAAGGACCTGAAGGAAATAAGAAAGAATTTTGAGAACTTACAACTCGAAGACAAGTCCAAATGCAGGGTTTCTGCGATGATTGTGGTGTCTAAAGAGGAACCGAAATTCAGGTCAAATGGAGAGGAGAGAGAACGGGAGCAAAGGCTTGTGGTTATTGCAAAAAATAAAGTTTTGGACTGGACAAGAATCTTAGAAGACGTAACAGAGAAGTTGGGAGTCAAGAGTGCAACAGCCCTCATACCGTTTAATGAGATGAAGGCCATTTTGGATGCAGGGAAGAGGATGGTGGGTTGTGAGATCATCGAGACGTAAGATGGAAAGGTGACAATTGAAAAATGGTTCCCGTCATGCAACTCTCTGGAGATATCTGATGGTTGCTTCCACCTGAATCTGGTGGGCTGCCTTTCAATCTCTGGACGAGATCCATTATTGAGCAGATTGCAACGGCAATGGGAGGTACTCTGCTTGCGTTAAACAGTAGTGATCTGAGACCTTTACGCATGAGGGTTGCTGGAGTCAAGACAGAGGCGATTCCGAGGTTTTTCATGCTGCATGTCAGAGGCCTCTGGAGCAGGGTGTGGATGGCTTCGGAAGTGGAATCGTTGCTCTGGTTTGGGAAGACAAAGGTTGAAGATGATAACGTGGTTGGTGGGGTTACAAGTGCCGAGGCATGTGCATCTGAATACGCACGGGTGGGTGTAGACGTGGGGGCTAGGAAGGAAGCTGGGAAGACATTGGTGGAGATGCTTTGAATTCCATAGTCGAATGCACGAGGAGAAATGGATGATATTTATGAAAATGGAGGCTCGCATGGGGAAGTAGAATTGGCAGGGGCTGAGTCGGCGAGTGAGTGGGGTCCACCTTTTAAAGAGAAAAGGTCTGAAATTAGTTTAAGTGAACCAGCTGGTCTGCCAGCGGTTCAAGAGCTCAGACCAAAAGGGGCTATTAAATCATGTGAAAGCTCTATTAGTCACATGTTGCTTGGGCCTTTGATAAGCCCGAGTAACTGGGCCAACTCAAACACTGTTTCCATACGTATCATGCCATCCTCAGACGGGATAGAAGGCAGAGGAGAGGTAGCAGGAGATCTCAGAGGAGGGGGAGAGGAAGCTAAGAACGAGGAGAGATACCAAGGTAGGATCGCCGGTGGATCAAAGTTTACGGGTGAAAGAGTGTATTTACAAGGACCTGAGGGTAACGGTAAGCTGGATGATGCATTCCTTCCATCAACTTTAGCAGATAAGGAGTATGGCCTGGAAATTTCGCCTCGAGCAAAAGGAAAGTTGTCTAATACTCAAATGTCAACAACAACTTGCAAAATGACAAGAAGGGTTTTTGATCCAGGAATAGAAAAGAAGACATCAAAAAGTTTCTGAGGACTAAAAAACCAAATCTAAAAAGAAAAGGAACGGTAAGGAGGAACAATTCGACTGATATTAGAAAAGGAGAGGAAGAGAGTAGGGTATGGGTGATTGCTAGGTTTGACAAACATGGCAAGAAGAGTCTCATTGGTGTTACAGAAGAGACTCACAACAATAGTACATCTTCTACTGTGACTGGCAATGCTGGTTGTATTTATCAAGTGAGTAGGGGATCCGATGGGATTGATGTTCACTCAGAGCCGGGGATATGAACTTGAATACTGCTGAGGATAGATGTGATTTGGGTCTTCCAACCTCAATGAGTTCGAAAGATCTAGACTCTGCTGAATTTGAGAAGCTGGAAGAGAGGGAGATGGCAATTCCGGAAAGGGAGGTTAACGTTGGTGCTGAGCCAGAAGACGAAGACAATAATGGAGGTTAAGTCAGAGGAAAGAATGGCATAGGTGATGGTGAGTCCTCTGATGGACAGGCTGAAAATCAGGTCGAAGATGGCTTGATTTTTGAGGAGGTTGAGATTGGAAGACTAGGTGTTGATTTGGGTCAAGGGAGCAAAACAGAAGAGAAGGAGGAGCAGTCTAGTGGGTTTAACAGCAAGAAATTACGAGATGTGAGAATTCACAACATAGTGCATGTGACAAAGATCTTTTCAAGACTTAAACTCAACATGGCAGGGACAGGACCTACAAAAAAATATAAATGGGTGTAGAGAAGGAAAAGGTGAGAGGTAACGGGACAAGTGGTAATGAGTACATGGAGATAACAGTGCTAGCTAAGCCACTGGACTCCCTTTCATGTAAGGAACAACAGGAAAACAAGGTGAATGATATCGACCCTGAATCTGGTTCAATACAGTTGAGGCAGGAAAATGATGTTGTTGACGAAGTTTCAGGTAAGGTAGACATACAAAAATTGGTGGATAGAGAGGTCACGGTTGGGAAAAGCTTGGGTCTGATGTTCTGGGGTGGTGAGGAATTTGCTAGGAGGGCCTTCGAAGAATTTGAAAGAAAAAAAAAAAAACGAGGAAGAGAAAATGAAGAACAAAGCTCAGCTGGAAAGGAACAAGGAATGGGGTGAGGAATTCTCAAATCAAGAGGATGAGTTCACAAACGAAGACTGATGTGGGCATCTGGAAGGGTTCTTGTGCTTGATTTGATTGGGGGGCGGCTTCTAGATTTTTTTTTTTTTTTTTTTTGGGGGCGGAGGGCGGCGGGTCTTTGTATTGGGTCTATCTCATGATTTTTATCAGAGTTGTTTGGGTAATCTTGTGTTCAAGGTGTGGTTTTGTAGGATCTTTTTTGGGTTTTCTGCTGGTGCTCCTTGCTTACTTATCACCTCCTGCCGTACTTTATATTTTCTTAATGAAGTTTTATTTGATTCTTCAAAAAAACGGCAACCCAAACTATTAGAAGGTTGGTTTAAAGCCTTGAAGAACAAGGCACAAGAGAAGACACCAGAGGATGATAGAATCTAGATACAACTATCAGAGCAAGAAGGACCCACAAAAACCCCCTTCAAGGACCAGAAGCAATTCCAAGACAATTAAATCAATGTTTTAAGACTCAGACCGGACTGGATAGTCAGATAGTTAAACCTGGGAACCGGAAAGGAATCTAGTTTTTTAACCCCCGGTTTTCATATTTTTGAAAAACCAGAAGAACCGGTCAAAGTATTGGTCCTTTTTTTACTTTTTTTATTTTTTTTTTCAAAACCAGTTCAGGGGGGCCGGTTTAAGGCTCCTCCACCCCCTGAACCGGTCCGAACCCCGATACACCCTCTGTAGGGGGTGCTCCCGATACGATATGTATCGGCCAGTACGGGCCGATACATGTCAATACTTTGAACCTTGGGTGGAACTGTTGAAAACCGCCAGGTTTCAACGACCCACGTGGGTCACTAAATGCGCATTTTTTAAACGCAAATGAAAATACTTGAACCTAAGACCTCATAATTGTATATGTTAACAAATCATCAAGCCATCATTCATTGAAGACTTTCCGGTTTTGTGTCCAGTCTGAGTCTTAAAACACTGGATTAAATAGCATTCTTAAAATTTTCCATTGTGTCTTGATTAGAGGGATGAGATCATTTGGAAGGAAGAGCCTAAATATCTTTACAGTACAATCTTCTATGTTGGACCAGGATGAGCAGCTTTACAACTTGTAGACATGGATAAAGATAAGATAGACATGAAGCTTTCATGTGGCTAACAAAGATGCCCAGACATGGATGCAGATAAGACAGACATGAAGCTTTCATCTGGCTAACAAAGATACCCAGACATGGATGCAGATGTAGACAGATATGGGAAACAGGGATATCATTCCATTTCTCAAGAATCAAAATCCAACACCTGCATACAGGTTTTGGCATCATATTAAATATGATGATACATTGCTTTTATATTGAGTTTTTAAACTAAGTATCATTTTTTAGAGGCAACTTCCAAATTTATTGAATGCGTAACAAAATAATGTTACATTATGGTTGTGCTGCACCCTGACTGATTCAAACCTGGCTAAATGTGTTTGTGTAATAACAGTAAAAGTGCATTACTTTATTAATTATAATATGAAAAAATTCATCCCCAACCAGGGACAAGGAAAGTAAAAGAAACAGCCTACTGCTGATCCCCATTATATACTTAAACTCATCTTTGTTACAAGTCCATACCAAGCCTGGAGCCCCCAAACCAAATCTGGTTTTGTAACTGCTTCCCTAGCTAGATAATCAGCTAGGCTATTAGCAGAACTAGGATTCCAATTAAGCGGTTCATATTAGCTGCCAATGCCTTTGCTTCTCGAATCAGATGTCAGTGTCCAAGGTCCAAATTCTGTTGACCTGAACCAGGAAATTACAACATAACAGCCTCCTTCCTACTCTAGAAATGTCCATGCAATATCTACATTTGTGTCAGGTGCATGTATGCTTATCATGTATGGGCATCAGATTATCATAGGTGGCCAGTATCCCAGATAAAACCCTCAGTGAATATGGACATGGATTACTAATTCCTTAACTGCCCCATTACTCCTAAATTATAATCATTCTTCAGTTTTTCATTTGGCATGAATTGGTTTGCCACCCTTCCTAAATGTGTTCTGTTCACTTCCAACCTGTTTGTCCTATTGGCTCTCAGGAGGCAAAACTATAGGTCATTGTTCCTTTTGTGATCTGTTGGTGGTTGGTTTGGAAAGAGAAACTTAGGCTCCGTTTGGTTTGTGGGATGGGGATGAGAAAAAGGGAATATTCCTTTTTCTCTTATTTGTTTTTGAAGGAAACAGAGGGATGGGATGAGAAAAAAGTGGGATGCGGGATCGCACCAAAGCCATGCGACCCCGGTGGGAAAACTCGAGAAAACTCAAGAGCGGCAACGGTCCCTTCCCTCTCTCTCTCTCTCTCTCTCTCTTCCCCTTCATTTTCGTTTTTGCTCCCTTGTTACCATCGAACCAGACACTGTTCATTGCCTTCCCCATTCGAACAGAGGAGGCGGTGGTGGCAAGAGAACCAGTCCAAGGGGCAGAGGAACGGCGAAATTCCGTAAAACACAATCTCCCTCTCTTCGAACAGGGGTGGCAGAGGAACGGCGATCTCCTCTCCCAATCTATTCTCCGTCTCTCTGTCTCTCCCTCCATCTTCCTCTTCTCTCTTCTCCCTCACCTTCTTCTTCTTCCTATTCTTCCCGTCTTCCTCCCCTTTTAATTTCTTTCTTTCTCTGATCACCGCTGCAACTCTCAGCAGCAGCAATCTGCTTTCTCAGCACTCCTATCCCGATCTGCTTTCTCAGCACTCCTATCCCGATCTGCTTCCTCAGCACTCCTATCCCGATCTGCTTTCTCAGCAGAGGTGATCAGGCGAAGAACCAGGTCGTGGTGGTACTTTTCCTACTATTTTCCCATATATAAAACCAAACAATGGAAAGTTAAATTTTTACACCTTCTCATCCCATCTTTTCCCATCCCACCCAAATCTTCCCACAAACCAAACGGAGCCTTAGGGTTTTTGAAAATATGGAAAGGCTTTCTTCTCTCACATTTATACAAATACCAGTAGTTTCTTAATAGATTGAGCTTTGGTACTGAAAGTGTTAACAAAAAAGAAGGGGTTTTGTTTTTTCGTTGGCTGGCCACTTGGGGACATAGAGTAACAAACTATAAAGCTTGTTGGGGTGATTGCCTGGCCCCTTTTTGTATAGATATAATATATTCTCACACATTTAAAAAATAGATTACTCATCAAGACAAAAAAAAATATGACTTAATGCGTCTCCAATATGCATCTTGAAATGGAATTTCTGATATGGATGGCTACAATAGTATTTGGCCTTACTCTAGATTTCCAATTCATATGCTTTAGGACTGCAAAATGCTCCCAAATTTTCATGGAAACTACAGGTGTCATTATAGAAATCACAAATGTAAGAATAGAATATGAACAATTACCTCAACAACAAACTTGAATGCACAAGCCACATTGGCATTGCTGCTGACAACAATGACAATATATACATTGCTGATTCTCATGTAAAAGAAAGAGCAACCTCCAATTTGTCTAACAGGACAAGTACCAAGTTCTTTTGTTTGCATTATATGCATACGAAATGCATCCACCATGTTTCCACTGAAAGAAGCACTAAAGTTAGTAAAACATGTTTATGCAACTCCAGAAAAAGATAAAATGCACATAGAAATTCTAAATACAAAATGCAGCCACCAACAGAATCTAGGATATAAGATTGCAGATGGATAAATAAAACAAAAGGTATTAAAAGTTGCATGTATGACAGAAATAAAACCAAATTTTTAACAGAAATAAATATGATAATCAAAGACATAACAACTTGACATATTGTAACACAACATCCGTAAGAAAAGTAGATGCTTTATCTTCAAGCAAGACAAGTCCAATTACCCCTATTCTTTCAACTTATACAAACATCACCATGCAACAGGCAAGATTCTATTTCAACTAAACAAAACCACCAAGTTTAAAGAAGTAAAATATTTCAAAAATCATATCAGTTCAATTGGCTAGAGAATCATCTTATTAACACAAAAGTTTGTAGCCTTGTACATTCAAGTCCTACATTGGTTAATCTATTAAAACTCTGAAAATTGCAACTACAACCAGCAATATGGTAAATCACATGTACAAACTTCAGAGTCAAGGTTAAATCATCAAAACGTAACAAGCCTGGTGAGGCAAACCTGGTTTCAGGTGAGGTACATGCCACAAAAATGAGTCTTACCCATGAATCTAGGCATACCTCCCCTGAGGAGCACCTTTTAAAACACTGACCAAAGATGGAAACCCATCAAAAGATACCATATAATATATCGGGTTTACTATTTATCAATATATCAATGATCATAACAAAATCATAGATGTTGCCATGTCACTTGCCTATAATTTAAGATGTCTAGTACTCTCCCCCTGGAGTTGATAAGTTTAACACCATTTTGAATCACAACAGAATTCTTTGCAAGCAAAAACTCTGCACACGCTCTGCAAGCATGGCAATCCAACCGCACATTGGGAACATCTCCCATGAATTTAACATACATGTACAGGTGTGGCTGGATGCTATGTGCGCAGAGTTTTAGCCTGCAGGAGATCTGGGCTCTTTTCAATCACCATGGTCAACCATCAACAGTGTACTCAAGTGTGATGTTGATGATGATGATGATACCAGAGGGCTTTTTGTGCATATTCAGTTGAAAGTCGCCTCTAGGAGAGTGATGTATTTCAAAGAAGATCTGGGAGCCAGTGGTGGAGAGGATAGAGAGGAAGCTGGCTTTGTGGAAAACAATATAGCTCTCAAAAGGAGGGAAATTGACTCTGATTAAAAAGTGTGTTGTCATTGCTACCAACATACCTGCTTTTTTTATTCTCAATTCCAGATGGAACAGCTAGAACAATTGAGAAGAGGATGAGAGGCTTCTTGTGGAAGGGATGGAAGGACGAGCCCAAAATTCACCTAGTTAAGTGGAGTAAGGTTTGCAGTCCAAGGAAAGATGGCGGTCTAGGAGTGAGAAAGCTAAGAAAGTTTAATCTCGCTTGTTTGGACAAGTGGTTTTGGTGGTGGAATGAGCAGACTAACAGCTTGTGGAGAAAAGTTATTTTGGCAAAATATGGCTCTAGAAATTTCAGCTGGGATCTGGGTGAAACCAGCATCTCCTATGGGTGGGTGTCCAGTTTGGAAAGGCATTCAGAAATCAGCACCAGATTTTAAAAAGGGAATTAAGTTTGAAGTTGGAGATGGCTCAAGGGTGAAAATTCTGGAGGGACTTGTGGTGTGGTGACCAACCTTTGATGGAGAAATTTCCAGCATTGTTTGAGATATAGCTCAAAATAAAGATTGTTTGGTTGAAGAGGTTTTCTCTCATGACAGAACTGCAGGCGACTGGTGTCCCACTTTTAGAAGAAATCTGAATGACTGGGAAATAGCTCAATGGATGAAAATGATGCAAGCAGTCAGTTCCATCAGACCAGACTTCTCTAGGCCAGATAGAAGAATTTGGTTGGGGGAAAGCTCAGGAGCCTTTTCTGTTAGTCCCTTTTATAATAACCTAAGAAGTGAGGGAGAGGAGAGATTCCCGGAGCAGAGATTTGGAAAACAGTCGTGCCACTCAAGGCAGCCCTTTTGTTATGGACAGTCACTCTTGGAAAATGTCTAACAGCAGATTTGCTTGCAAGGAGAATGATGGTGGAGCCAAGTATATGTAGTATGTGGAGGGTGGCCTCAGAGGATGCAGAGCATTTATTCATCAACTGCAAGCTAGCAAGAATGGTTTGGGTGAAAGCTTTGGGGCTGTTTGAAGTTAGTTTCTGTTTCCCAAAGGATTTGAAATCTCTCTTGTGGTGCTGGCAGTTGAATGGTTTGTCTAAGAAAGGGAAAGTCTTTGGGAAGTAATTCCAGTTATGGAATATGGACAGAGAGAAATGGGAGAATTTTTTAAAATAAACACAAAACAGTAATTTTGTCTTTACGGAATATGAACAGAGAGAAATGGGTGAATTTTTTAAAATAAACACAATACAGTAGATACAATATTAAAAGGCTTATAGGGCAGAATTTACTCATGGGAAGCAATTCACAGACAGCTAAAAGATAAACTTTTCACTTCTTTTTGAACAGGGCCTGTGCAATTTCTTTTTGAACAGGGCCTTGTATATTTTGTTCAATTTCCTATAATACATTACCTTTACTCAAAAAAGAAGAAGAAAAGAAATCTTAGAATCTTCTCGGAAGAAGAGAGAGGGGCTGAAGAATTGAGGGCTGTGATCCATATCAGGGCTGTACAGTGGCTGAAATCTTTAGAGCTATTCACAGACTACACAGTGGATGACATGTTGAGGAAGTGGGGTGAGATTGCAAGCTACATGAAGTCCAAATCAGTTGTGAAGGTGTCTTGGACACCCCCACCGGCTGGATTCCTAAAATTGAACTTTGATGGGAGCTGTAGGGGGAATCCTGGATAATCAGGGATTGGGGATGTTTTTAGGGATGAGAACGGGGTCATTTCAGCCATGTTCTCAGGTCCAATTGAAGTGGGGGATTCTCTTAGAGCTGAGATCTTGGCAGTTATGGAAGGAGTTCAGAAAGCTAAGGAGATGGATGTCAGAAAACTCATAATTGAAGGGGACTCGGAGGTGGTGATAGGGTGGCTGAGGAAAAACAACTGTGGATTATGGAAATACAGCAATGATAGGAGAAAATTCAAGTGGCTGGTGCGGGAAATGGAAATCAGGATGAGTTGGGTTAAAAGAACAGCTAACTCTATAGCTGATGGGCTAGCTAAATAGGGGATAGAAAGGGATGTAATGTTTTGGGCTAAGTTGTAACTAAATTGCTTCTTCTTTTCCTTTTCTTTCTTTGAGGACTTAAGTTGTTTTTGGAAGATAAGAGTGTTTGTCTTCCTTGCTGTAACTATTCTTGTGATATTTTAATAAAATTGCTGAAGTTGTTATTGATCAAAAAAAAAGAAGAAGAAGAAGTTGAAAGCCACCAAAAAATCCAACATTTTTTGCAAAACATCTTTAATAGTCAATAACTTAGCTATGTTCTGAGGAAATTATGAGAAAGCAAAAGCTAAACTGTGTGTATGTCAATATAATGATTGGTTACATTTCTATTATGGGAAATATTCACTTGTGACTTGCAAGGGTTCAACTAATAGGACACTCAACTTAATTTAATCATGATGTAATCTTAGTTATGTGTCACAAGGGAACTTTTGTCTTTTCTTTTATTTTTATTTCTTATGTTGTCGCCCTAACATATAAATACAAAGTCTGGCACCGCCAGCTACACCTTTTGATCTCAGTCTTTTCTTCTTCTTCTTCTTCTTCTTCTTCTTCTTCACTCTTGATCGAAATCATGGTATCAGAGCAGGACAGCACTCTGTAAAAGGTGTTTTTTCTGATCGGTCTTACCAATCACATACCTGGACTGAGAATGGGAAAACTAGTTTGACCTAAGGTTCAAAATATTGATACGCCCGATACGCCGGTATGGGCGAATCGATACTCCTTTTGGTGGTTTTTTTTATTTTTTATTTTTTTGCCAACTGGTTCAGGGGAGCCGGTTTAGGTCCTCACCACACCCTGAACCGGTCAGACCACCGGTACACCCACTGTAGGGGCGTATCGGTGGGGTGCCGGAACGATACGCGTCGATACTTTGAACCTTGGTTTGACCTTGCACTGAGAACTGTTGCTGGACCCTATTCTACTATTTTTAAACAGAAACTGAAAAGAAAATCACTCAGAGATTGAAGGATGACTGACTGAGCTTTTCTAGAGGTCAGTGACTGTTTTTTCTTCTTCTCTCCCATTCTTCTCTGGACTGTAACTTCCAAAAATCAGTCGAACTGATCAGGAACCTAGACTGAAGTGATTTTTTATCATTGGCTCTTGGTATTGTTACCAAGAACATACTAAAATCTGCCCTAGCTGAATGGTGTAGGCATGTTTAATGACTTCTGTGAGTCGGTGATCCAAAACTGTGTGGGTGAAGAACCTGTGTAAGTCATGTGTGACCTGGTTCAGATGGAGAAATACATCAGCAGAATTGTAGATATTATGTGTGGCTTAAACTAGCCCTTGTGAGGTCAGTTAGACCTGTAAACCTGTGACAGAAGGTGCTGTGTTACTGTGACTGCAATTTGACTTTAAATCTTACAGTGGGGGTTGTGTGTTTGTGAGTGTGTGGACTGCGGGAGAAGGCTTGTAGGTCTGAAACTTCTGCCAGCAGCCTTTGTTATGGCCTCTGAAGACTCTGCAACTTCTGGAACTTTTAATCAAGGAGGAATGAACAACAGTCCTGATTCTATGATCTTCCAACAACCATTACTCCCTTAGATGGCAAAAATTATTTGACATGGTCTAAGGAGATGCGGCCGTACATCACAGACCGGGGTAAGGCAGGGTATATCAATGGAAAAGTGAAGGAACCTAGGACTGGTACTACTGAATATGATAAGTGGGACCAGGAAAACTGCATGATTATGTCATGGCTTTTGACTACTATGCTACCATCGGTTAAGCAGAATTTTATGTGGATTGAGACAGCCAAGGAAATATGGAACAAGCAAGGTCAACTTACTCCGAGCAGAGACACTATGCTAGAATCCATCAATTGAAAGCCGAGTCTGTAACATGTAAACAAGGGGAAAGAAGTTTATCCACCTATTACTCTACCCTCACATCTATCTGGAAAGAGTTAGATTACTATCAGAACATTGACTGGGAGAGTGAAAAGGATGCCAAAGCCCAAACAGTTAGTGTCACAGAAGCGGGTGTTTGCTTTTTTGTTAGGGCTTAATCCTATGTATGAACCCATTCGAGTTCAAATTTTGGGCAGTAAGGACCTTCCTTCTATCCAAGAGGTATATGCTCTGGTTCAATCCGAGGAAAGTAGAAATTTTGCCATGAATCCCCCCGAGGGGGGAGACCATTGCTTTAGCTGCAAGAGGTAATACCAATTCAGCAAGAAAAGGAGATGGTCAGAAAATGCTTGATGATAAAGATAAACTGTGGTGCACTCACTGTCAGAAATCCCGACAAACACGGGAGACATGTTGGGAATTGCATGGAAAGCCGAAGTGGGCACAAGACCTAAATAAGAAATCAGCTGAATAACAGAACAAGAAACCAAATCAGAAGAGGTTCACCTCAGCTAACTTGGCCTCTCATTAGTCGTAGAGTGAAGGAACTACTGTGAACTCTCAGGATCGCCCCCCAAGGTATGATCTCAAGGAAAATATTATCTCTGTCTTTCGTGACCATTTGGAGCAATATGGTAGGGCTCTCACACAAGCAGATTTTGGACCCACTCCTTCAACCTCTTTTGCTTCTTCCTTAGGTAACTTAGCTTATGCATTCCATGTGTCTACTGATACCTTCGAATCTCCATGGAATATTGATTCTGGCGCTTCCAACCACACGACTGGTAAGTCAACTTTTTTCCAGTCATACACCCTTCTTTCTAGCAAAGATAAAGTGAGGTTAGCTGATAGATCCTTCTCCTCCATTGCTGGTCGAGGATCTATACCTTTGCCATTCGGCTTACCTCCATCAAATGTTTTACATGTTCCAAAACTGCCTATTAATTTGCTATCTATTAGTAGCATTACACACTCTTTGACTTGCTCAGTAACCTTTTTTCCTCAATCTTGTGTCTTTTATGATTTGGCCTCCAGGAGGACGATTGGAAAAGGGAACATGGTGAATGGTCTCTTTGTGCTGGAGAATAAAGTTGGTCTTGCGGCCTTAGAGTCTTTGAATTAGTCAAATAAAAGTCATGTTACTTTGTGGCACAATCGTTTGGGTCATATGTCCTTTGAGTCTTTAAAGTACTTGTTTCCGGAATTGTTTAAGTCTGTGTCAGTTAACGATTTTCAATGTCAAGTGTGTCAGCTAAGCAAACATTGTAGAACTTCATTTCCATTACATAATAAAAGATCAAATGTTTCTTTTTCCATTGTGTATTCTGATGTTTTGGGACATGTAAATATTTCAACGAAGAATGGCTACAGATACTTCATATCTTTCATTGATGACTTCTCTCGATACACGTGGGTGTACCCTATGCACTCACGAGAAGAAGTTCCTAAACTTGTGAAAGCCTTCCAATGTATGGTATACACACAATTTCAGACAGAGATTAAAATTTTCCAATCAGACAATGCCAAAGAGTACTTTCATGGTGACCTCACTAAATTTTTTGAAACTTGTGGCTCTCTTCATCGTAGCTCTTGTGCTAGAACCCCTCAACAAAATGGGGTTGCAGAGAGAAAGAATCACCATCTTCTAGAGGTTGCTCGGGGGTTGCTGATACACATGAATGCTCCCAAAAGATTTTGGGTGGATGTTGTTATGACTGCGGCTCATCTTATCGATCAGATGTCATCTCGTCTCTTGGAATACAAGTCCCCTCATCAACTGATCTTCCCTACTGCTCCATTGTTTCCTATCCCTATGCGTGTCTCTGGGTGTAAATGTTTTGTCCATGATTTGTCTCCTACCCGCGATAAGCTAGATCCCAAAGCCACTGTTTGTGTTATCCTTGGCTACCCCCTTTCCCAAAAGGGTTATCGTTGCTTTGATCCTATTTCCAAAAAGTATTTTGTATCCATGGATGTTTCTTTCTTTGAAGATGTGTCTTTCTTCCCTGTTTCTCCTCAAGGGGAGAGTCCAAGTGAGGAGAAACAGAGACAGGTTTTGTTGCCTTCTCCTCCTGACCCTCCTCCATTTCGAGTCTTTCGTAGACAGCGGTACAAAAGTCAAGGCCGGGGTCAACAAAGTTCAATAGACACAGAACATCCTGAAGTTGTGCAACCTATGCCATCGAACTCCCAGGGGTTAAATCCATCACTGCATCCAAGTATTATTGTTCCAGTTAATGTCCCTGAACCCATTGATATTGATACTTCTAATTGTAATCTGGACCTTCCTATTGCTAAGAGGAAGGGTGTCAAATCATGCACCACACACCACCCAATGGCTCAATCCTTATCCTATGAGAATGTTTCACCCTCTTTCCGTGCTTTCCTCTATGCTATTGACAGTGTTTCCCTTCCTAAAAGTGTTGCAGAAGCTTTACTTATTCCAGAGTGGACAGATGCAATGAAGGAGGAGATCAATGACCTTCACAAAAATGGCACGTGAGAGTTGATAGATCTTCCTGAGGGAAAGGAACCTGTGGGGTGCAAATGGGTATTCTCTGTGAAACATAAGGCAGATGGCACAGTGGAGAGGTACAAGGCCCGGCTAGTTGCAAAAGGTTTTTCACAAGTGTATGGAGTTGATTATGCGGAAACCTTGGCACCGGTAGCAAAAATGAATTATATTCGAGTTCTCCTTTCTTTAGCAACAAATCTAGATTGGGAGCTTCATCAACTGGACATTAAAAATGCCTTTTTGAATGGTGACTTAAAGAAGTGTACATGACCCAACCTCCAGGTTTTTGTGCTAAGGGAAATGAGCAGAATATTTGCAGACTGAAGAAATCTCTATATGGCTTAAAACTGTCTCCAAGGGCCTGGTTCAATAGGTTTCACAAGGCAATTCAACAGATGGGCTTTAAGCAATGCCAGTCTGATCACACACTCTTTGTGAAGAGAGAACAAGGAAGAATGGCAGCTTTAATTGTGTATGTCAACGACATTATCATCACCGGTGATTGGGACTCAGAGATACAGAGATTGAAGAGATTCTTGGCTACTCGGTTTGAAGTGAAGGATTTGGGGCCTTTACGTTATTTCCTTGGAATTGAAGTTGCCTACTCAAATCAGGGTATCTTCATCAACCAAAGGAAATATATTCTAGATCTCTTGAAAGATACGGGAAAGCTTGGAACAAAACCTACTGACACTCCTATAGATGTAAACCACAGGCTTGGGGATTGCAGTGGTGAGCCCATAGCAAACACAAAGCAATATCAAAGATTGGTGGACATTCTTCTCTACCTATCTATGACAAGACCTGACATTGCGTATGCAATGGGAGTCCTTGGTTAGTTTATGCATGCTCCCAGGACCACACACTTGGAGGCAGCATACAAAGTTCTTAGATATTTGAAAAAATTCCCTGGGATAGGACTCCTATTTGAAAAACATGGGCATATGAAAGTTAAGCTTTACACTGATGCAGATTGGGCTAGTTTTGTGGATGACAAAAAATCCACTAGTGGCTATTGTGCCTTTGTTTGGAGAAAACTTGTTACTTGGAGTAAGAAACAAAGTGTGGTGGCCAAATCGAGTGCAAAAGCTGAATACAGGGTCATGTCTCATGGTGCAGCAGAACTTCTATGGATAAAGAATCTCTTGGGTGAATTGGGCCTTCTTCTCAGTGACCCTATGTCACTCTACTGTGACAATAAAGCAGCCATCAACATTGCATCCAATCCTATTCTCCATGATAGAACTAAACATATAGACGTTGACAAACACTTCATCAAGGAAAAATTGGAAAAAGAAGAAGTTTGCACTCCCTACATCAGCTTTGAGGAACAACTTGCAGACATCCTTACCAAAGGATTAAACTCCATGCGGCACTATAATCTTTGTGACAAGTTGGGGATGATTGATATCTACGCCCCAACTTGAGGGGGAGTGATGTAATCTTAGTTATGTGCCATAAGGGCACTTTTGTCTTTTCCTTATTTTTATTTCTTATGTTGTCGCCCTAACATATAAATACAAAGTCTGGCGCCACCAGCTACACCTTTTGATCTCAATCTTCTCTTCTCCTCTCTTCTCTTCTTCACTCTTGATCAAAATCAAATCATACAATTTTTCTACTTAACCTGCAACAACATGTGGTTGTAGTCTACCTGATATCTAATATATAAAAGCAAAAGGCTTATATGTGGATGCCTTTTTTTCTTTTCTTTTCTTTGACCAGAACGGTGCTTGTACGTGGATGCCTTCCCCTTTTAGGGAATGGTATCAGCGAGGTGACAGTGACACCCCTTTGCGCGTTCTACAAAGGGTATTTTTGTCCTTTCACATCCTACTCCCTCTCTCAATATCTTTCTCTTTCCCCCTTCACTCAAACCCATCTGTGTCCTCCTCCTCCTCTCTCTCTCTCCCTCAACATCCTCTTCTCTCTCCCTTCGCCCTCTTAACCCTAGCTCCTTCTCTCCCCTCTCCCCCCCCTACTCCCCTCACCAGCCCCTGCAACAAAAAAGCCCCACCGGCCAGTACATTTGAAACCAAATAACGAATCCAAAACACATTTTTCTACTCAGATACTATTCTTTTCCCTTTGACCAATGAGCAGGTTGAACTAATGAAAAAAGAAATTGACCTAGTCACAGCAATCTAATTCCAACAAGTTTGGCTAGACTTATGAGAAATGCAAATCTGCAACAAGAAATAATACTTCATGTTAATTCAGTTTTTGAATTTCATTTTGTGGGTTGATATAAATACCAAAGCCACTCCCAAGTGATCCATATGGCATTTCAAAGAAGACGATGCATGAAACTCAGTTCACTTGAAGACCATAATTCGCTGTTTTATCAAAATATTGAGGCTCAAATTTTTCTCTTCTCAGCTTATCTGAAGTACCTTAGCCCAACTATATCCATCACTATGACTAAGAAGACTCTTAAATGTAGAGGTTTAAATGGCAACGGAACTAAAGATGAACTACTTTAGAAAGCGTTGCAGTTATTAATCAAACCGAAAAACAGTAGATCCTAATCCGCATTGAACAAGCAGTCACAATTAAAGTAGCGTACCATAAATAATGATCAATACTACCAAATAATAATTCAGTTTAAGCCAAATTTAACAGAAAATGATCAAATGTCCATATTTCTGTTCGCTTGTGGTGGTAGTAAAAGACAGGTTTTGAATCCAAGAAGGACCACGTTTATGAAATTCAATGAGCTTACCCGACATCGTCACGATAGAGACGATTGATGAGAACATCACCCCGAAGATTCAGAAAATATATAGCAGAAGCAGCCACCGGCATGTTCGATCCAGCGGATCGAGAACCGAAAACTCCAAAAATTGAGATGCTCAGCGAAGAATCTCCGGAGAACGAAACGAAGAGATCAGATAACCATCCACGTAAGGAATTCAGATGAACAAAGACGAGGTAGGTGAGGTATCAGATCTAGGGTTTTTGAGTGCACGGAATTGCTGAAATCGTCGTGCTAGAAGCTAAAAGAGATTCCTTCCGGTGGAGGGGGGTCGGATGGTCTGATTCAACTGAAATGAATGCCTCTACAAAAGAAAATCGAAGTCCTCTCTCTCGCGCGCGCGCGCGCGCACGCGTACTGAATAACAGCTTAACAGGAGGTTTCCGGCACGTGCGTTCCAAGCCAAGCTGTTATGTTCGCTGGAGCTGGAAGAGAATTCCCAATTCCGTCCCGTGCGCGCCGCACAGCGTATTCGCGAGTCCAACCGTGCGCCGAGACAAGTACTGGACATGTTCGTAATGCACACACTCCACCAAATGTGTTTTTTGGGCATACAAAAGACTTTACCTTTACAAGCAAAGTAAAAAGATTGGCCATTGGATTTAACTGTCTATTTACATGAATTGAAAACTAAACAGTGCATCTGTTTTACCCATTAACTTGGTCTGGTATGAATTGTGAAGAGATTAACAAGTTTTGACAATTAGAATATATTATTATATCAACTATGGGTGTCAATGGATCGGTTTTGGATTGGACCCTGTCTAGTTCAAAATCAATTTGGATGGATTAGATGGACTAAGAAGACATATTGGATTGGATCAATCCGGTCCAAAATATTTATTAGATTAGACTGGACCTGATCCGTCAATAATAAATTTATATTGGATTGGGTTGGATTAAGCCAGTATCTGGTCCATTGTATAAGATAAGAATACAGGTATCAATGGACCGGGTTTGGGTTGAAACCAATCTAAATTAAAACGAATTTGAGCAGAGTAAACGGTCTGAACATTGAATTAGATCTGACCAAAATGGTCCAAAATATTCATTGGATTGTATTGGACCTGGTTCATAATGAACTCATATTGGACTGGATCGGATTGGACCAAATCCTATTCAATTGACACCCCTAATATCAATTATATTGGCTGTTGAAGCTGCTTTTAAACCACTAACTAAGGCATCAACCTTTGCATCATAACTTTCTATGGCCCAACAACTTCTTCCTTCAACTATTGTGAACTTTTTATTAGTGTCTTGAATAATGAAAGTCTGTCCTGCAATGCCCGTGTTTGGATCAAATGAACCATCTATGTGGAGAGAAGCACAATCCCCTACACCTATCGTGTTAATGAGCTGCGTTTGCATACCACTTGCCAATAGATTGTTGTCACTGGAGAGGTAGTATTTAACTTTGCTTATTATATTAGAAGGCATTATCTCAACTCCTTCAAATATTTTCTTGTGCCACTAAAATCGACGAACCATATAATCAGCATGCCATGCAGGTATCATGATTCATGTGTATTTCAACTTTAAGAAAAAGAAAGCAACATAATCCCACAAATTAACATTGAGGAAAACGCTCTTAAACACTAATACTAGGCCTATCAATTCTAAAAAACAAATAAATAATCAACTTCAAACTAAAGATATCAATTATCAACTATATAACTTAATAGAAATTATAAAAATAAAACAACCATTGAAATTTCAGATCCAAGTAAATCATGATTCTTTTTTTTCTTACATAAATGTATGATTTTTTAGTTGGCATGAACTACATTCCTTGATAAGTAAGCCCTAATTGGTTAACGAGTGGTCGGCCCCACTTCATATTCCCTAAATAAGCATGCCCTAGTTGGTTAATGAGGTTGTCTATTCCAATCTTTCTTGGTAGATGGAAATGAAGCCACAACTAGTTGCGGCATTCCAATGCTCCCAAGGCATATCATATTTGATCTAACCATGCACACAGTACTGCATCATTTTGGAGTCTTTGAGAGTGGTCGATTATCTTGCTTGCCCCACTTCCAATAAAAATTTTTTTCTTATACATTATTTTGAGACAATGAGGCTTCCCCTTTTGATAAAAAACTCATGAAAGAGAAACAATTAATGATTTTCTAGTCTTTGAGATTGGAAACAATTTTAATGATTTTTTAGCTATACTTAAGGAAATCTTGAGTATATAAACACAAGCAAGCTGAGAGTGTAAAAGGTTACAAGTAGAAACTCATGGAAAGAGAAAGCTACCCTCCCATTGCAATTTTGCTCATCTGCTCCATAGTGCCATATAGATATTTGATTATACTAGAGGTTTTGAATGAAATATATTGCTAATCTCCTACAATAGTACAATAATATGCAACTAAGCTTAGTGGGGTTTACCTAAAGAGGAAACATTTATTAGATTAATGGTGGATCAAGTTAAAGAAAAGAACAAGCCCAAGCCCACATCCACCTTCAATAATGAAGGGTGGAAATACATATGAGAGAAATTTAACCAAATAATACATGATAAATTATATACATATCCAGTAAGAACAATTTTCATGCACTAAGGCAGCGTGGGAATCGTTATTTAATGTTCATTAATAACGCTGGGGTGATAATTGATCCATTGACAAAGAATATCATTGCCAATGATGATGTTTGGTAGTTTCTTTGCAAAATAAGTTTGCCAATACATTCTTTTTAGTTTTTGAATTAGATAGTAGCCTTAGTTACTATGTTTTGTATGTAGACTTGGCAATGGGCACACAAATTTAGAACAAAGGTTTTCTACCATTAGGATGAATTGGAATTTATTTTTGGAGAAACACAACCAACTAGGGATAGGGGATTCTCACTTGAAATTAGTCTTGAGGAGCCTAGCTAGCAAACAAACAACCCGTTGTCAGTTTTTTTCATAAATGATCAAGGCACACCAGCCTCTAGGGAATTCCTTTCTAGTCCCAACCTTATTGACTCCAATGAAGATTCACTGATACAGAGTCCAAAACATAGGAAGAGAGTTGGCAATGGCAATTCCCCCCCCACACACACTGGCATGAAGAAAGGAAATAAGCAATGCCTTCCTCAACTCTAATTCTTGAACTTATGATTAGTTCATGGCATGAGACCAATAAACACAAGATGGAGTTCTTGGAAAAAGAAAGTGAACGATACCAAGCAAAGGGAAGGGATATGGAAAGAGAGAAGGAGAGTGCTATTGAGCATGAAAGAGAAATATAAAATTGAGAGGGAAAATGTGAGAAAATGGAAAAAGAAAAAGACAAGGAAAGGGAAAGGGAAAGGGAAAGGGAAAGGGAAAGGGAACGAGAAAAAAAAAAGAGAGAAGGCCATGGAAAGGGAGCGAACATAGGAGCAATTGGAGACTTGTATTGGAATCCTTAACAACATATTTTCACTCGAATCTATGTCTCCTACATGTTACATCCAGGCTACCCATCTATTCCAAGATGAGGCATGGAGCGTTACATTCCTTGCAATTCCTCTAGAGCTCAAGATATATTGACTTCATGGATTGGGTGACAGATAGAATAAGCCAGATTTACAGAAGGCTGAATCCATCTTATATGATCATGCTTAGGCATTTGGCTTTAAAGACTATTTACTTACAATAGCTTATTATCTTTTTGTTAATTTTATACACACTTAGACAATGAATTTTGTTTGTCCTTTGTTATTCTTGTTTATTTTTTTGGTGTTGATGATCCTACACCTTACTTGGTTGAGTATGATTTTCATAACCATCTGTTATGTGTATGATGTTGTATAATCTAGTATGCTTATATACTATTAGTTAGTGATCATGTCTTTGTTATTGATATTTGTTTTATGTTGTTTGCTTATACATCTAACATAAATAGATATTGATATAATAATCTGTTTTTTTTTTCACCAACAAATCTAATGGTTCATCGTCGATTTTGTCGAGGTAGAATACATACACTACTAAAAAATTCATCTATAGAAACGGTCATAATTGTCACTAAAAGCATGAAAAGTGCCTCTAAAACAAATAGGAAGTGGCTAGGTGAGTGCCTCTAAAAGCCCTGATGCTATATGTTTTATAGGCACTTAGTTGAGAATTAGAGGTAGATTGTAATTGGACTTTTAGAGGCACATACAACTGTCTCTATTGCACTAACACTAAAAGTGCTATATAGAGACAATTAGAAGTGCCTTGAAAGGTCCAATTTAGAGGAGCATTTAAATGCCTTTAATTATTTTTTAGGTGATTTTATATGCCTCTAAAAGAAATCTAAGAAAAAGAATAATCTCAATCAAAATATTTTAGCGACATTTTGGACTGCCTCTAAAGGTATGTGTTTCACTTTTTATGGGCACTTTTGGTTGCTTCTAAAGTGGTTTAAGATTTTTTTTTAAAGTGTTTCCATTAAACATTTTATAGCATGTATACAATATTGAGATAAAATCTGTATAAAATATATCTATACCACTTCATTCAAAAAGATACACTTATAAATATTGTTCCATGATGATCAAATTAAACAATAAAAAAGTACTCCAATTGACTTCCATCATCTTTTTAAGAGTAAAAAAAAAAAAAAAACCATTCATGTTGATAAACACCCCTTAAGATAGTCACTTGGATAGATGTGGTAGTGACATAAGTCCCAAGTCGTACCTGAAATAAACACCATATGATTAACAAATTAAGAAAATATGGATTGGATACAAATACTTATCTCATAAAACCATGCTAATTTCTTTCTCTTTACTTAAAAAATAGAGGTCTTAACTCACACCATAATTTGGGCTCACTAAACTATTTGATTTAAAAGTTGAAACTTTAATTTATTAGAAAATTTTCAAATAAAACAAAGGAAAACAAAGACAAGCATTTTTAATAGTATATTGCAAAAAAACTCCCATGTCAACTATTTTGAGTAGGGAGGGGGGAGGGGGGAGGGTAGATGCTTGATCACCTTGAAGAAAGAACCATCATTTACAACAAATACCTCATATTTGAAAGTAATGGTATCTCTTTGTTCTGTAAATCGTTCTCTTCGACAACGGTTGTTAAGATAGTCGAGTATTTCCAATCATTCTATCCTTACTTTACTATAAATGTACAGGTAATTTGCATAATTACAAATGGATAAATAGAACCATGTTGAAACCATCCACTACAAAAAGTAGATACAACATACAAGAAATAATTTTTCCAAATAAATTTAAAAAGTTGCTACTGGTGGTTTTATTCAGATTGTTATAATTGTGACCCCCAAAAACCTCTTGTTGCCAAACCCTAGACAAATCGCAAATACAAGGCTATATTTGGTTTGATAGAAAATAAGAGAAACAAAAAGAAAGTGTATTAATTGGAAATATTATAAACTGTAGTTAATTGATTAATTTACAAACACATTATAAAATAAGTTTTCCTCGATAGCCAATATCATTTGGTGTATCCTAATTGAAAACATGTGGTAATAAACAATGAATAGTGTTTTTTTATAAGCAATAAACAATGAATGGTGTTTTTTTACTAGCAATAAACAATGAATATTGTTAACCTTTCAAAAACATTTTTCTTAACTAAGAGTGGGATTTTGCATTCTAAAATTGAATAATTTATTATGCTAAATAGTTGGATTTAAGGCTGAACTCAATTAAGTTGCTAATACCACAATCATCACTGAAAAAAAAGGCAATCAACAAGTTCTATTTTGAAAATCTGTTAACTTCTATATTTACAAACTTCTATTTTGGTATCTAGAAATAATTGATCCAAGATGCTACCGCAACAATTTTCAATGTTCCTTGGTATATTAAATCAGGTTCAAAATTCAAATGAAGAGGTCTTAAAAAAAACATTTATTATTGTGTCACATATTCATGTGAATATCAGATAATAAATATGAACTTGGAATTGAAAAGGCAATATAGTGCTAGTTCAACAGATAACACATAATACATTATGTCAGAAATAAAGAAATACAAATGATAAGCGAATGAGAAACTAAATGGCTTGCCATTAATGTTCCTGATGTGTGATATCATGGTGAGATCGTCATTTATTGTAAGAAACACCCTAAGACGAAACTAGAAACTAAGAAAACAATCCCGTATCATCCATTATGCTCAATAAAATCACATTTTGACATACAAAGAGAAAATTCAGCTACAAACTCAAGTAAACATGTAAATAAATACTCTATCTGCAAGTACACATTTCGGTAAGCAAGACCAGTATAGGTGGGTTCCACCTAAGGTATCATTTACTACAAAGGATTTAAGTGGTTGCATGGTATGATAGAGGCCAAAATCCTTCACTTACTGGTCATATTTATATAATTGTGGATTTTACATAGCCTGTATATTACTCCATGAGACTTTGTTTCCAAGGTGAGCTATCTAGTAGAAATTCATGGCTAAGTACCAAGCAGTGATGCATGGAAATGGATATGGAAATCGGAATCCAATGCCTATCCAAGAGTCCAATTCAGCAAAAAAAAAAAAAACGAAAGAAAACAAAGACATGTGAATAGGTCTATATAAAAGTATAAACTTCCATATTTTTAAGACTTAGAATCCTATATTTGCCACTTATTACGGTTTCTATAAATAAAGACATTCATTATGTATATTATCCATTCATTTATGTTGAATAAGAAAGTAGACAAATGATAGTTTTATGTTTAATTGTCCATCAAGAAGGAGTGTTAAAACCGGACACATATCTAAAATGGACATTTATCCACTTAGGAGAATCCATGCAACATTTGGACCAAGTGTTACCTTGGTATGTGGGAGTGGTGCCAAGTATTCAAGTACCAACAAATGTCATACAGGTCAACCTTTAGAAATCATGGACATGGTAAATATAGATAAATTATATAATATATAAATAATGATAAAATTAAAAAAAATTAAGAATTACTACGTACCTCATGGGCTTTTGTCTGTTCCATGATACTTTGTTTAAGTGCTAGAACTTAGTTTTAGCTCGAAAAATCAACATATTATAAAAAGTGTCATATCAAGGAACTTGTATATCTAGAGAAGGTAATGGACATGTATTATCAGGAACTAGTTACCTTCATTATTAATGGTTGATATATGCAATTTTAACCAGGAAAACTAAGTAGGTTAGTTCTCAGCTTGGACCGAGTATCATAGGTAATTATAGGTATCAAGTATATGGGGATAATAGGTCATGCTCAATTATGGTAATGAATACTTGGTTCAATTATGGGCCCATGAACATGTCTAATAGCTATTAAAATGCCCATATTTATGTATTTAATCTATCTCTAATTATAAGGGTTAAAAATGTAACTTCAATTATTACTTTTCACCACATTTAATCCTCTCTCATTAAGTTTTATACTTAAGGTATTAAATCTCATTTTTCTCTTATTAAATCTTATATTTTTAAGTTATTTCCACTAATAAATGTTATTAATTAGATCTATGTCAATCTATATCTATACTATATATAAAAGTGTGAATGAAATGTATAGGTAGGATAAGGCTTGGTTGGGAGATGGTCTCTTTAAAAGACAAAGAAAGACAAGAAAATTGGAGAGATTGATTTCTTGGGCTAGGATGCTAGATAGGATAAGGTCGAAGGCAAATGGTGCCCGAATACAAAGTGTTGAATACCAAATGCTGAATGAATCCCAATACAAGGATGATCTCTATTTATGGGGGAGATCCTAAAAAGTATGAGATAAAGGTGTTTGTGACCTATCGGGAAAGAAAATATTGGATTTGCTGTCAATCATTAAGTGCACTACTAGGATTTTGCTACGTGTCTCGTGAGAATCTTCTTGATGATCGACTTTCCTTTCACTTAGGGGTCTTCATTACTCACGTGTTTTACCGCCTCTTGTGTGCCCTACTTGATTGACATGGCGCTCGTAACATCATCACCTGGCGGGTGATATCTTGTTAGCCACACGTGGCACCCTGTCATGTTCATTCCTTTGGAATTACACGTATGGGTGTCGTCTACGCATGATTCTTTAACGGGTCGTGGGTTTATCGCATGTCTAAATAGGTGTGGGGCCTTGTTGCGGGTTTGGCCATGGTTTCCTTTGGCTTGAGTTACGAGTGAGCTTGCCAAGGGCATGTGATGGATCGTGGGTTTATCGTGGTTCTGTGATGCACGTTATGAGTTCATCGTAGGACCTGTGGTGCATCACGGGTTCATCGCAATAAGAAAATTGATTGTGGGCTGTTCGCATGCAACCTCATGGTGTTAATTTAGTGTTTGATGTTCTCTGAGGGTCTGAGCGAACATTATATACCTACATTAACCCCCCGCATATCGGTAAGTGGGAGCTTGTCGATAAGCACTTGCCTTCTCATTTTTGGGTTTTGTAGTGGGTTTGCTTGTGTGCGTTGGGTCTGGGGATTTTCCTTATTTTGTAGCTTTGTACAGATATTGCATGCCCTATGTCCATGATGGTAATTTCTTACATTCCACGGCTTAGCCCCCCTGTCTTTTGGTAATTTGCTTTCTATCAATTGTTAATGCCATGCTCTGTTTGTGTGTTTCATCCCCCTAACCGTTGACAGGAAGATAATTGGCAAAAGACATTAGAAATAGAAAAAAAATTGTTTCTAACCGATTTACTTTGCTAATGGTGGTACTCACTTTCGAATTGTAAAGTTTAACTTGCCTAGTGATGTGCGGAGGGGTGTTTGTTGAAATGTCAAGCCTCCTGACTCTTTGCAGTGAGAAAAGGGTTTGGTGGAGGGTGTTATTATTATTAATGACTTGTTAGGGGTGTAGCCCCCCTGTCAATGGTGGCTGACATTGGCGTGTTATGTTGCCAATGGAAGTTGGGGCGGCCATTGCTGACTGCCCGTGTGGTGGTCATGATTAGTGATTTTGTTGCTAATTAAACCGCAATTAGTGAGGCTTGACTACTCGTGCAACGACATTTTGTTACTCGATATGTTTTAAGATTACGGTTGCTAACATGGCGCTATATTTGAATTAATGCGTCATTTTGCCCCGCCTTTTGGAGGGTGTTTATGTAAATTAACTGGGTTGTTTTTTCATTAAGCATCATTTCCAATCTTGTTCTGGCGTCTGTTCGTCTTTTCCGACACTGTTTGACGTTCCGCATGCGTGAGGAAAGCTTTATAATCGTGTAAGGAGATTGTGGTTGTTCCTTGCTTTACCTTATTGTTGTCATCTCTATAGTACCCTTTACGTCTCTTGTTATTTTTTCGTTGTTTCGTGTTTTTTGTCATTTTTGTTATTTGTTCGTCATGGCTCCTAGCCAGGAGAAGGGGGAGAAGGGGGGGGTGTGTCCCTTCTACGACTTCATTAGGGAGGTGGACATGACGAGGATTTGTTTAGCTTGGGCCGGATGATTGAGCGAGGTCTAGTGGGCGTTCCTCATTTCCTCCTAGCTCTGCTCAAGCTTTCTAAATCTGTTTATGAATAGTGCCTCGAACTCGTATACTTTATTCGAAAGTATTTCGATGTCATCCTGGATAGGTGTTTCCATCTCGGGATGATTCTCCACCCCCAAATTGGTGTTCTCCGGGATGTTGTTATGCTCTTCGATGGTAGCAGTAAGATTGATTCTTCGTAAGACCATTCTCTATGATCAAAGATGTAACCAGAGATTCTACTGTAGGTAGGGTAAGGCTTGATTAGGAGATGGTCTCTTTAAAAGACAAAGAAAGACCAGGAAATTGGAGAGATTGGTTTCTCAGGCTATGATGCTAGATAGGCTAAAGGGTTGAAGGCAAAGTGCTGAATATTGAATGCTAAATGAATCCCAATATGAGGAGGATCTCTCTTTATGGGGGAGATCCCGAGATCCTAAAAGGTAGGAGATAAATGTGCTTGTGACCTATCGGGAAAGAGAATATTGGATTCACTCAGGGGCCCTCATTACTCACGTGTGCTACCACCTATTGTGTGCCCTACTTGATTGACATGGCGCTTGTGACGTCATCACCTGGTGGGTGATATCTTGTTAGCCACACGTGGTCCCTTGTCACGTTCATTCATTTGGAATTACGCGTGTGGGTGTCGTCTGGGCGTACTTCTTTAATGGGTCGTGGGTTTATCGCATGTTCGAACAGGTGTGGGGCCCTGTCACGGGTTTGGCCATGGTTTTCTTTGGCTCGGGCTATGAGTGGGCTTGTCGAAGGCGTGTGATGAACTGCGGGTTTATCGCGGTTCTGCGATGCGCGCTATGAATTCTTCGTAGGACTTGTGGTGAATTGCAGGTTCATCGCAACAAGAAAATTGACTGTGGGCTGTTCGCATGCAACCTCGTGGTGTTAATTTAATGTTTGATGTTCTCTAAGGGTCTGAGCGAACATTAGTAATCAAATTAAAAATAAGTGTAATAAACAATAATTATTTTTATTGATAATAAAAATGAAATACATAATTTAGAATTGACAAAAATTGAAATATAAAAATTAATAACAAATAGTTCAACGTTTGGGTTAAATGTGTTAACCTTTAATGTTATAAATAAATAATAAAAATTAATAAAATATAAAAATAAAAAATACATAAATTTTGAAAAAAAACATTTAGGCACAAGTGAATATCATATATTTATCATATTAAACAAAAAAATAAGTGTGATATATCAAAATTACTTTTGCAGATAAAAATTCAAAAGAATTATAGAAAAATTGAACACATCTATAATTTTATACTTACACTACTATTAAAAATATGAATAAGATTGTGGAATTTTTTTGCTAAAATACTCATTTTTTAATTTAGTCCCTATTTAATTGTAAGGTTTAAATTTTAAATTAAATTACTATTTTTCACGTCATTCAATTCCCTCTATTTAAATCTTATATTTTTTTGATAAATGAACAAAAGAAAAATATATGCAAAAAAGATAAAATACTGCAAAAAGAAGAGTCTAGCTTAGTAGGTAGGCTTGTTAATGGTACTTGGAATCTCACAAGTCAATCTAATCATTACATATTTGGATGAGGTGTTTATGTAATCAAATTTGGATTTTATAATTTAAACTTGATTAGTAAAAAAAACTAACAAAATATATAAAAAAAATAAAAAATAAAAAATACATAAAGTTTATAGAAAATTTTGAATATATTATTATTATTATCATTATCATCATTTAGAATTGCCACGTGCAAAGCACATGCACACTTACTAGTGATGAAAAAGTAATAAATTCTTTAACACACTATGCTTTGATTATTTATCTTTATTATATGGATTTAATAACAATATTAAAATTATCATCATCAACATTATTATCATTATCATTTGAAGTTGACACGTGTAGAATCTATATAAAAAAAAATAGGCTAGTGGAGAAATTCTTTATCCATAGTCCATTATAATTTGGTCAAAATGACTTGTTGGTGGATAGGTTTTATGCAAGTTTGGAGTTTTAGTGCATGATTTTCAAATTTTAATGAATTGAAATAATAAAGAGTTAGGTCTCCTTAAAGTAGAGTTTGCCATGCCATGAGTCATCTCCTTGCTCTATTACCTAAATTGAGCAATTCTAGAGGGGGTGCAAGATTCCCTTTAGAAGTAGTAGGAGTTGCCACCTAACATGGCCTATCTCCTTTTTTCCTTTCCTTTTTATTAGGAAACTAACTATCCCACCCTAATTCCTATTTATCTCATAAATTATTTCTAATTCCTATTTATCTTCTTCCCCACATTTCATTTATATCTATCCAAGGAAAGTTTCAATTAAAACATTTAACAATTATTTAAATATTATAATAAAATTATGTAATAACTTTAAAATATTTATTAAGAACACAAAAAATAATTATAATAGGTTTAATAATATTCATATTATTAATGGTTTTATATTTTTACGAAATTCATAATGAAATTCTGTAATAACAATATAACTTATATGGATTATTCGAATTAATAACTAAATAATATTTTGAAAAACATAAATTAAAAATTATTTAAATAAAAAATATTAAAAGTAGCTAAATAATTATGTAACAAAATATTTAAAAATACATAATAATTTTAAAGAAATAAATTTTAAATAACAAAAAATTACATATTATATAAATATTTAAATAATTAAATATTTAACATAACTAAATTTTAAATAGTTAAAATAACAAAATTATGTAATAAATTTTAAAAAATTTTCTTAAGAGTAGAATAATAATTATAATAGATTTCATAGCTTTTGAATTAATAATAATTTTATATTTTACAAAATTAATAATGAAATTATGTAATTATAGTATAAATTATAATTTCATGGATTATTAAATTTAATAAATAATTAACTTTAAACAATGGTATTTATTTAAATGATTAAATAATATTACAAATATATATTTTTTAAATACTTTAAATATCAAAATATTAATAACTAAAATAGATTAAATAACAAAATAATGTTGTAACTAAAAAATTATCAAAAGCTCAAAAAGTAATTATAACTATCAAGGGCCCATGTGATGCACGGGATGTGGCACCCCTCATTGTCCCTCGCCCCTCGTAGTCAAGACACTTCCCCTATCCCACCCTGTCCCCGGTGGCGGGGCGGGTTGAAGGCGAGGCACCCATTCCTCGTCGGGGATGGGGAATCCCCAAAATTTCCCCACTCGAGGCAATCACCTAAAAATAATCTAATTTGTGGATATTTTACAAATAAGATTACGGAAATTTGGGGTATTTTAGAAATTGGATTATCACAATTTGGGGTATTTTATAAATGGAATTATGGGACCATAGGATTATAAGAATATGAGGAAAAACTTATAGATATTTTTAAAAGTCAACATTAAATTTATTGATATTTTACTAATTTATCATCGGGTTTGGGGAATTATATGAAATCCCCGTCCCTTCTCCATCCTTGATTTGGACCAAAAATATTTTCCCCATCCCCACCCTGTCTCTTCTCCATCCCTATTTAAGATTAAGAAAACTTGCCTCGTTTGAGATGGGGCAAGGTATTATTTATGTTTTATATACTATTTTTAAATAAAATGTAAATGCTTTCAATATAAGAATTGAATACTAAATCATATTTTAAACATTATTTAAGAAATAAATTAAATAACAAAGTTATGTAGTAACTTTAATAAGAATATAAAATATAAATAAATGAAAAAATAAATATTATTGAAGTAGTGAAAGTAACTTAAATAACTTAGAGGTATTAAAACTTTTTATTAGTTATTTATTATATTTTCGTTATAAATATATTTTCAGCAATTGTGTATTTTTGCTATAAATTTTCAATAATTATTGGAGATTAAACTATTGTTATTTGTTAGAGATTAGACTATTAATTTAGCTAAAATTAGGAGTATTCACTAGGCAATTCAGTGCGATTGGAGATTGTTTGTCGTGCCAAACTAATTTGGTCAGGTTAGGGAGTTGGTCACTCAAAACTGACCAACCATTAGTGAAAACTAACAATTGGTTAATTAATAAATGTTCAAATTTTTAATGTTTAGCGTAATTTACATTAACCATTGTAATTTAATAAATTTTCATTAAATTTCTACAGCAATTATTTGTTCATAAAAGATATTACTAATTGGCATAATTTACTAATTTCTATAAAATCAATAATTAATATAGTTAACAATTATCAAATAATTAAGGGAAATTCTCTAATAATCCATTATGTTTTAAAAAATCAATAATTAAAAATTAGAAAATTAATCTACAAAAAAAATATTCTCCAAAACTATTTAAATAATAGTCCATTATTATTATTATTCAACTAAATAATCATTAAAAATTTTAAGAAAATTAAATTAGGAAATTAATCTATCAGAAAATGTTTCATATTTATTTAAGTAATGATCCATTACTATTATTTTAATAAAACAATTTAGGAAAATTATTAAATCTATCCACACCAATCTAGACCACTTGGTTGACTTCAACAATACTTGGTTTACATTAATTAACAACAAATGATTTACTTTTAATTAAATTAATGTAATTTATCATAATTACATTATTTTACTGTAATTACATCACTTTGATTAACAGTTAATAGTTTAGGCTTAAAAAGTAAATAATTTACATTAATTTATTGTTATTGTAATTAACTAATTTACTATACATTTTTGATAATCAACAATAATTTCAATAATTTTTGGAAATTATCATAAAATATTATTATTTAATTTACTATTAGTTAATTAGTTATAGAAAATTATTAGAATTGTAGGGATGACAATTTTTCCTATAAAACTAGGTCCCTACCCTGCCCCATCCTAAACGGGGCAAGTTTTCTCAAATTTTAAATTGGGATGGAGATGAGACAAGGTGGGGATGGGAAAAATATTTTTGCTCCTAATCAAGGATGGGATTTGCATATAATTCCCTAACTTGATGGTAAATTAGTAAAATATCAGTAAACTAAATATTGATTTTTAAATATTTCTAAGTTTTATTCATATTCTTATACTTTTAGGATCTCACAATTCCATTTATAAAATATCCCCCAAATTATCATAATCCAATTCTTAAAATACATCTAAATTAATTCTCATAATCCTATTTATAAAATATCCATAAATTATATTATATTTAGGTAATTGCCACTTGGGATAGGAAAAATTTAGTCTATATTTAATTTGAAGGAAAAAATAGGGAAAAAAGGAAAATTAGAAAAACCTATACATGATTTATAAAGATTTCCCTACCTTTTTCTTTCCTTTCCCTACTTTTTCCTTCAAACCAAATACAACTTTGGGGATTCCCCATCCCGAGCAAGCACCCCGCCACTGGCGATGGGAGGGAGATGGGAAAGAGTGTGTATTCACTACGGGGACACGAAGGACTGGCCCATCCCGTGCATGGGCCCCGCTAATTATATTATTTAAAAAAAAGAAAGAAAAAGTCTAAGGAAAGGAGACAAGGTGTTTTCGTAAATCCAAGGGCATCACTTGTATCTATCAAAAAACAAAAAGGGCATCACTTGTATGATACCGGTTGATCGGTTAGCGATCTTGCATCATGCCTATTCCTCTTGGTATTTTTGAGTGATGATTGTTTAGTTTGGATAAAAAACAGATACCCCTTCAAGAACCTGTGATTTGTGATTTGTGATTTGTGTTACCAAACCAAAAGTCTCTCAAATTTCCTAAAGTATTAAGCAAAAGCAATCAAGAAATCCTAACAGACGGCTCTCATTCGTACGCAAACTATTTGCAAAGGAGCACATGAGAGAGAAATCCTTCTGAGTTCTGACCCGAGCAACTCTGTCCCCTCCGGGCTTCCGCTTCTCCTCTCTCTCCGACAACGCCCGACCAATTAGTCGCACGCTGACCTAGACTTTCTCTCCCAGTCTGCACATCCTCGTACCAACAGATGGGATTTCTAAGAAGGATCGCGGCCATTCTAGGGTTTGCGAGGGAAGAAGCTCATGAAGTGAAGGATGAAGACGATGACCCAGATGATCATCGTAATCGCGGAGATAGGCAAGAGCCTCGTCGACCCACAAAAGGGTTTAGTGTACAAGTCCCTGTGGCCGTCGAGAGGCCTCACTTGGGCCCTGTTCTTACTCCTTGTAGTCTTGCCGACGGCGGAGTTCAGGTGACTACACCCATTCACCTCTTTCTCTGGATTTGTATCCCTTTCCTGGTTTCTTCAACCAAGTTAGTATTTTGTATCGTTTTTCTGTTCGGTTGTGTTTCTACTGGTGTGAGTGAGCCCGGTGCCAGTTGTTGATGCCGCTAGATTATGATTTGGTATATTTGGGCTGATCGGTCTATTATCACACTAGAATTCCCTTATCTAATCTAATGGTAGCAAAATCATTTGCTTTTATTGTTGGTCGGTGTATCACTAAATGGGCCAGATAATGGTGGATTTCATCTTCTCTAAGTACTTTTTTTTTTTTTTACTAAATTTGGTATCGGAGTATTCCTTAAAGTTCTTGTAGGAACCCATAAGAACCATAAAACGTAAAATTCAGTGGATGACAAGCAAGAGTCTGTAAGAATCATAAAGCTCAGTAATGTTATTGTCATTGTTATCATCGTTCAAATCCTAGTTTTAACTATATGTCTATATGGGCAATAACATGTCTTGTTTCGCCATTCCTTTTTTGTCTAGGTCAATGCCGTGTTCGGAAGTCTTTTAGATACTTACTACATCGATCATCTCTCTCTCTCTCTCTCTCTCTCGATTATTAGAGCAAGTGTTACCTTGGAGTTCATTACATGTTTCCTTTTGACCGTCCTTTGATCAAATTAGATCTATGTGGTTATTTGCATCTGGAGAGAGTAGTAACCATTTCAAGGTTATGGTGCTTTTTGGGATAGGTACAGTGCAATCGCATTGTTAATGTAAAAAACAAAGCATGGGAAAGGATCAGGACCCTATGTAAAATGTGCACAATGCCACATATGCATCATGCGCAACTATTCATTTTGGAGGGGTGCAAAAATGATTGCTATTCTTGTCACTACAGAAATTTTTAAGTTCAATCTTCAAAGCTTGTCTGGTTTGAAAAACTATGATAAACGTAGATATGGGAAATGGGAGTACATTTCCTATGATACCAGACATGGATATAAGTACGGGTATCCCATTTAACATGTTTATTTCATGATTATATATATAGATATAGATATTTATGGTATGATTTGTTAAACTTATTTTAAAAATATTACTATAAAAAGGCCATTACCCAATGTTGGTCCCAATTATCTGTGGTCTTGGGAGTGGTGGATCGGATACAGTGATACACTGATAAAGGACACTCTTAAACACTATATATATAGGATACTCTTAAACGTTGATGCAGTATCTGTTGTATTGGGTATGTATCATGCCCAACACTAGTATGCTAAGCATGTGCAAATATCTAGACATCATAGGTGGACAGCCAGAAAGTAGATAAGCTGTTCTATTTTGCCCACAATAGCAACTTGAAGATGACTTTTTCCTTCAAGGATTCTCTTAATTTTACTTCTTCTAGATGCATCAATAAATGGCAGAGGGTACAAGGTTTCATAAAATGTTTGCTTTCTTGCTAACCCCCCTGGTTGGCTAAACTTTGATAAGGTATGGGATGCTGTGTGGGGGTTACACATTGCCACCTAAAGAGCTTGATGAAATGCCTCCAAATGTCACAAGAAAAAAGAGCAGTGAAGGACTTGATGAGAGGCCAACTAGTCAAATTCTAATGAGTATAAGGTCGCAATGATTATTTCATTACTTTACAGAGTTTAGATCCGTGACCATCAGGGATTGAGATGCTTCAGAAATAATTGGCATGGTGATCCTAGCATACTTTGGCCTGGTTCACATCAGTGATTTGGTTAAAACTAGCTCCATTAACTTTGTTGTTGGGGATTAGACTTTCTATATCTATGGGCTATCAGAAGCTTCACATCTTGTGGGGGGTGGGGCAATGAGGGACATATACATACCAAATGGCCCCTGGACGCTATGCTGCTGTTTCAGAGGGGTGACATAATTGCTATTTAAGTTTAAAATGAACCCACTAGTCGGTTAGCTTCCTAGGTTGGCTAAGGTCTTTCTTCCTATACATTTTTTTTTAGAGATTGAGAATGCTTTCTGGAAAGAGGAGATTAAAGAAAAGTGAAACATTGCTTGTGGTCTGCAGCCTGGATCATTTTATTGGGGGGGGGAGACTATCCAATCTCACTGGCATTACTACAGTACAGTGGTAGTCATGGTTTAATTGTCTATTTGTGGATCCGACCTTAGTACCTACACCACCTCTGTTTCAGTGCATGTCAAGGTCGGTTTAGAGAGATTTTAGCTAAAGGTGACACAAGTTGGAGATCTTTTTTAAATTCTACATATTGCTTCAATCTGTTCTATACTCTAGAACAAGTCATAGTTTTTGCATGGGATTGACCTGCCTTGCCAGCAAGAGARTGGGAATCTTCCAAGATGACCACATAGACACACCCAAACCAAGGCTATGGGTTCATTGTGTATGGACATCAAAATATAGGAGTTAAGCATTTGTTGTTGTGGTTGATATAGATAATAGGTTTGGTTGAACAATACACCTTAAACATCTTTTTAAGCAATTACGTATCTTGATCCCTTCTCCATCTAGCATTTTTACCTTTGCTTCCTTCTTTAAAGCTTTAACATTGCATTTTGATAGTTTTGGCAAACCTTTCCAGTTAAGAAAGTTTGGGGTAAACTGGTTCCACTTAGGATTGGGGCTTTCTGTTGGGAAACTTTCTTGGGAAGGATTAACATTGGTGATTTCCTTCAAAGGCAGAAGCCTTTTTGCTGCTTATCTCTTAACTGGTGTATTCTTTGTAAAGCTGATGGTGAGTCTTTGCTTTCACTTATTAATCTTTTGTCCATTTATTTCTTCTATTTGGGAATGGTTTCTTGTTTTTTTGGTTGCAGATGGACTTCTCAACCAGATGTGCAAAGTCTCTTTGATTCTTTTGTTGGTAGTTGGACAAAGAAGAGGGGGAAGGTTTTGTGGAGATGTACCAAGGCTGCAGTTTGTTGGACAATATGGGAGGAAAGAAATCCAAAGACATTTGTTGATAAGGGAAGGAATAGAGGGGCAATAATTGAAGTAATCACGACAAGGGTAATACAATGTGTAAAAATCTTTGAAGTTATTTGAAGACATTTCTACAACAGCTTTGCTAGACAATTGGAAGGAAGTGGCTTGTTCAGCTCCTAGCAAGAATGTTCCTCATCCATTGTGGCCTCTTCCAGATCCTAGCTTCATAAAGTTGAATTTTGATGGTAGTAGTGAAGGCAAACTTTGGCCCTTCAAGCATTGGAGGGGTCTTTAGGAATTAGGAGGGCAGTAGGATTATTGCTATGTTTTCAGGCCCAATTAGGGAAGGAGATTCTCTCTGAGCTGAAGTTATAATTGTCTTGGAAGGTGTCAAAAGGGCTAAGGAACTCAACATAAGTAGTTTGATTATTGAGGGAGACTCTAAATTGGTAATAGACCGGTTGAAAAAGGAGGACAGTAGCATGTGGAGTTACTTAAATGAAAAAAAAAGAATATTTAAACGGTTGACTGGGGATATAGTAGTGAGTTTACAATGGGTCAAGAGGTGTGCTAACTCCTTTGCAGATGCATTGGCCAAACAAGGGCTGGGAAGAAATCATTTGTTCTGGCTTATATGTAATTTTAGCTTATTGAGGGAGTTAAGAGATTTTATCTCCCCCCTGCCTTTGTATCTCTCAATTTTCTTTAGTTAATGAATTGTTTCTGTTACTAATAAAAAATAGTGTAATGCACTCAACACTTTAAAAATTACACACTTAAAGGTTGTAATCATAAGTTAAAACTTAAAAAATTGTAGTTGTTAATGATCATCTAGAAATCTATGCACATGCATTTTGTCCAAACTGCCCAGGTGCTGCTCAAGTAATACATTTTCAGCAATCACTATAAGCTTATAGCTATGGATTAGGAAGGCCTCTTTAGAGTGAGTTCACATAAAGGTAAAGATGCTGCTTTAGCCAAAGAAATTTAGTTGAAAGTGACGTGTCTTAAGGACATGGAAATGCATATTAAAAAATTGATCATGGAAGGGGATTGTGAAATTGGTTAAAAGAGGACAACTCTATGCTCTGGAAATACAGCAATGAAAAGAGGAAGTTCAAGTGGCTCACTAAGGACATGGAAATACAGTGTACATGGGTAAAAAGAAGTGCAAATGCTTTGGCAGATGGGCTAGCTAGGCAGGGGGTGAATAGAAACTCTATCTTTTGGGCTGTTTTGTAATTGTTTCATGGTTTGGGTGTACTTTGGGTAGTAGGGAGTTAGGATTTTTTAGCTCATTCCTTTGTAATTCTGAATTTCTCAGTCATTAATAAAATTCATTGTTATTGATAAAAAAAAGTGACGTGTCTTAAAGAACTGATGTAGTTGAACTACATCCTTGGAATATAAGACAATATATTTTATATGATATTTTGGCATGACCATAATGCGGAGATTCTGTGACTTGTTGTATCTTATTAGTATAGTCCTTATTGTACACTATGTTACTTGTATTCTTTATTCTTTTTTCTCTTTCAGCCCTGTATGGGCATTATTGTAATTGTACATGTCCTAGAGGCTCCTTGGGATGGGGGTCAGCATTCTTGACACCCATAAATCAGCTCTAAGTTCTCTGCACAGTTCAGTCAAGAAGGTTTACATGTTATCAGAGCAGGTCCTCTGTACTAGCTTGTAACATCAATACTCAAAGTTTGAAGGGTATTCTCAAGGCTTTCATTATCTACGTTTAGGTTCTGGTTTGGAATTCTTTTGAGGGCTGTTTTGATCAGCACAAGTTATCGTATTTTTCTTGGAAGTGACACCTGACAGGTTGGTAAATCATCTCTTACTCTCAATCAGCTGATCCAATCAACTTGTAACCTAGATCTGGTGTTGCCTTAGGGTTCTCTTGCTTCTCATTTACTTGCTTCAGATTTCAGTTTGATTCTAGAGGGTTTTTGGTCCCTTCTTAGACTTGACAATCCTAAAACTTGCCTTTTTTGGACTGTCAACATTAAGTTCTTGATTGGTAAAGTTGTTTGTGGTAGTTTTTGGAGTATCTTGACTTCTAGTGCTGGAATACTTCTATAACCCCATGGACTGAAGTGGACTGGTAGTTCCTTCTTTATTTTTCTTGCTGAATCTGTTTTTCTCTGATATACTAGTCTGGATTGTTGTTCCTCTGCTGAAGTAGCATTTGATAGAGTAGATTTATTCCTGTGAATCTTAGTGGGTCAAACTATGGGATGTAGAAGTTCCATTTGATTTTTATGTTGAAGGGAAAGGCTTGGAAGGGTATCTTAATGGGACTGTTACTAAGCCGATCGAGACTAATGCTAATGCCTTCCAACAATGGAAACTGGCCTAATGGAGAAAATGTCTCTTGGATTCTTAGCTCTATAAAATCCCATATTGTTGTACCTATGAGAAGGATGAAGATTGCCTATAAAATGTATACCTATTTTAAGAAAGTTCACCAACAATCGAATATGTCCTGGCAATATCAAGTCGAATTAGACATTTTTGCCTACTGTCAAGGGGATAGAAAAATTCAAGAGTATTATGTTGGCTTCCTTGATTTGTGGGCTGAATATGAGCTGGTTCATATTGATCCTTCTAACTCTATAGAATGTGTGTAGTACCTTTAGAAACACTGAGAAGAAAAAAGTGAACCGGTTCCTGATGATACTTAGACCTGAATACGAGATAATCAGGTCCAATATTCTGAGTAGGGGTACTCTTCCAGACTTGGATTTTGTGTTGGGAGAGTTGCTTAGGGAAGAGATTAGATTCCTTATTATAGCTAGATTTGATGGAAAAATGATGGAATCCGGGGTTGAAATAGCTTTTATTACTCATGGTAGTAAGAATTATCCTCCATGGACTTCTTTGAGACCCAATGCTATGAGTGTAAGCGTTTTGGCCATATTGCATCTCACTGTAAAAAGAAGAACATTTGTACCTATTGCAAACAACATGGTTACATCATTCTTGATTGCCCTATTCGACCAACCAAGGGTGCTTAGAGAAAATTCAGCCTTATGCTTTTGGGTAATAGAGGAGCAAATAATTGATACTATGTCTACTAAGGGTGATTCCGTTGTTAAAGGTGACTCTTTTGTGCCTATGGATGAGGAAAGAATTTGGCAACTAGTAATCATTTGTTATCTCTTATGCTTTTTTTTTTTTGCTATTGTCTTGTCTAGTGAGTTCTCTGGTTATTGTTCTTCTCCCTCACATGTTTGGATTATTGATTCTAGTGCCACCAACCATGTGATAGGAGCCTATCCCAATCAACAAAGTCAACTTAGTAAAATCCATGATGGTTGTTTGATCTAGTTCCGGTACACTGGGAAGGTGAAAGGGAAGGGGCATAGGTTGGGACGTCTATTTGTATTTCGAGAAGTCTTAAACAACAACATCCTTAGCATATCTTAGATTCTCTATAGCTAGTTGTTTTTTGAGTTAGAGAAATAATGTTTGGGATTTATGGCATAAACAGTTGGGTTGTCCTTATTCTGAAAAGTTGAAGTTTTTGTTTGATTCTGGTTTAGTTATGAATAAAATTCCTTTTGTTCATATTTTGATGCTTCATGTACTGCCTGTTGCTTGAGCAAGAGTCATGTTTTACCTTTCTTTTACAAATCTGAGCATGCTACTTCACATTTTGAGATTATACGGAGTGATGTTTGGTATGCTTTTATTACTTCACAGTTAGGATACAAGTATTTTATATTGTTTATTGACAACTGCACCAAGTATACGTGGATTTACTTTTTGCAACACAAATCAGAAGTCCTTTTGCAACATTCAAGCTATTTCATCCTATGGTTCTCTGCTAAGACTCAGGGGGAGAATACACAAATGGAGATTTTGAGGCTTATTTGAGGAGTTATGGGAATCAGTCTCAACATATCTATCTAGATATTCATCAACAGAATGGTGTAGCTGAATGCAGGAATGGACCTGTCCTTAGTGTTGTAAGAATACTACTACAGGAATCTCATGCTCCACCTTCCTTTTGTGTAGAGGTTTCTAGTATAGCTATGCATTTAATCAACTATCTTCCTTCTTCTGCCCTCGCTAATACTTCTCCTTTTTAGAAGCTCTTTGGTCATCTTATTGACTTATCTAATTTTCATGCTTTTGGTTGCATGTGTTTTGTGCATCTCCCTTCCCATGAACATTTCAAAGTAACTCCTTACTTTGTTATGTGTGCTTTTGTGGGGTACAATCTTGACCACAAAGGATTCTTGTGTTATGATCCTACTATTTATCGTATTCGGATTTCATGAAATGCTGTGTTTCTTGAGCACATATCTTTCGTTGCTAGAGTTGCTAGGTTTTCTACATCTTTTATCTCTATTTTGTAGATTTTGATTCAAAGGATGTTCCTCCTTCATTTGTTGTGAAAGATCTTTTCGTCTTCACTTGTAACCAGCTACGTGTTCCAGACCCTTCACTTGCAACCCCTTTTCCACCCGGTTCAAAACATCATCCTTCTGCTTCTTTTGTGATGTTTCTCCCTTAGATACCTTTGCTTAAAATGCTAGTTCTTCCAATCCCCTTTGTCGTTTTACCCATATTTCTTGGTTTCCTGACTGCTATGGTTTTCCTTCAAGCCATAGCTTTTTCTCTGTTGTCTTGTCTTCCACAAATATTCCTCCATACCAGCAAGCCATCAAAAGTTATCATTGTAAAGAAGCCATGAGTGCTGAGATCAAGACCCTTCATGAGAATGACACTTGGGACCTTGTGTCTACTCTAGATGCCTTCATTGTTGGGATCCATTGGGTTTACACTATCAAGCTTAAATCTGATGGATTTCTTGATTGATACATGGCTCGATTAATCGCCTAGGGATATAGTTAGGAGTATGGCATTGATTATGAAGAAACATTTGCCCCAATTGCTAAAATCACCATAGTTTATGTTCTCTTAGCCTTGCTTGTTGTTTGATCTTGGACCATTTGTTAGTTAGATGTGAAGAATTCCTTTCTTTATGGTGAGTTGAAGGACACAATCTACAAGAATTCTCTTCCTAGATACTGTAGTGATTTTTCTCTGGTCGGTCGCTTGAAAAAATCCCTATATGGATTGAAATAAGCTCCCTGAGCATGGTTTGAACATTTTTAAGATGTTGTTGTTACTAGATATAACTAGAGTTCCTTTGATCACTTTCTCTTTGTTTGAAGACGGTTTCATGGTATTACTATTCTTTTCTTGTATGTTGATGATATGTCGTTGAATGGGAATGATGATGAATATATTCTTGGGTTGAAGTCCTTATCATAATTCCTTCCACATGAAGGACTTGGGCTCTCTCACCTATTTCTTGGGCCTAGAAGTTCATCTTAGTGATTAGGGGTATTTTATTTGTTAATAGAAGATGCCTTTGATCTCATTAATCTAGCCGACGTTACTGATGAGAAACATGTTGATACTCCTCTAAATCTAAAGGTCCATTACTTCTTGATGCTACCTTGTATCGCCAGCTTGTGGGGTCTCTCATCTATCTTACTATGACTTAGCCTGATATTTCACATGTTCAAGTTGTTAGTTTGTTCGTTTCTGTTCCTCGTTAACCTCATATAATTGTTGTTCACCGCATCATTCGTTATGTTAGAGGCATGACTTCTCGGGGACTGTTCTTTTCCTATTCTCCCATTTACTTGAGAGTATGTTGATGCAGATTGGTTGGTTGCCTTGACACCTACCGCTCCACTATTAGGTGGTGATTCTTTATGGGTAATTCCCTCGTCTCTTGAAAATGTAAGAAACAACAAGCAATCTAAAAGTCTTCCATTGAAGCTGAGTATAAGGCAATGTCTTTTGTTTGCAATGAGGTTGTTTGGTTATAGTCTCTTTATGGAACTTGGTACTCAACTTCCTACTCCTCTTTTCTATACAGGCAATACAACTGCTATCAAGATTGCATCTAACTTTGTCTTCTATGAGAGGACTAATCATATTGAAGTGGACTATTACTTTATCTAATATCTTTTCATTGTTGGATCTATATCACTTCCTCATGTAGCCTCAAACATGCAGATTGTTGATATCTTCACAAAGGGCATGACTATGATTCTGACACCTTTTTCTTGTGGGCAAATTGATGCTTATGTCTACGCATTAGTTTGAGGGAGAGTGTGGAGATTGTGATTTGATATATCTTATTAGTATATTCCCTATTGTACATTACATTACATTCCCCTGTATGGGCATTTTTTGTAATTATACATATCCTTTAATATAAAAGAGGCTCTTTGGGGTGGGGATCAACCATTCTTGACTCTCCTAAATCAGTTCTCTGTTCTCTTCACAGTTTGGTCAATAAGGTTTTATATCATCCAAATGAAGGATTTGAAATATAGATTGCAACGTTTTTGTGGGAGTGACTGCTTTTTGTGGTGTTGGGTCCTTTGATCCAAACACACCCATGTATTGTGATCAAGAGGCTAGTGTGAACTTCCCACAATATTTGTGATTGTATGGGCAAATTTTTTGTAAGAAGACGGTTCTGATGCCCTTTTGAGTATTGAGAAGGCTATTGAATGCAAGGGTTAGGTCGTGGACTAGGGAGAGGCTCGGGGGCGAATGTCATTAAGAAGGTTAAGGGAACCTCTCACCTATCCCCCCTTTCTCTCCTCTTTAATGTTGGTAGTTGAGAGGTATTTATAATCTTTCTTAATGGAGAGAGGTCCACTTATCGAACATTAGTTGGTTTAGCTATCATCATGGCATTCCTTAATTAGATGCCTCAAACCTTATCTCTTAACTGTGGCATCACATTAATGGTCCGGGTGTTGAGTGATGAAGGCCCTTTTCCCCTTGCCATGACTCTTCCCATGCCTCATTAATGGGGTTTCATTAATGGAAAGTTTATCTTATGCAAGAGCTCGTGGCTTTGTGTTGATGTGGATTGTGGAGCCCTTGTGACGCAGACAAGTTACCTCCCCTGCCTCCAAACCTTGCCTTTGGTCTAAGTAGGGCATAATGATGATTATAAAAAGGTGAATGAATTTGATGCCCACAATCTCCAAAATGTCAATCACTGACAATGCCCTTTTCTTCTTCGACCAACCCCTTGATTGTGCACTTATCAGGATAATGTTTTGGTATTGCATCCCGTATTCGAGCCTTTGATAATGTGGGCACGTGGCCTGAAGCCAATGGTTGTTTCTTTTCCTTGACATATGGAAAGCTTAAACTTTATATTTTCACATTGATGGCTATTTTGAGTGCTGAGGGTGGACCATGACACAATAATTGGGTTGCTCCTTGCGACTTGGGTGACCAGGGTTCAAATCTTGGAAACAGCCTCTTTGTATGTGCAGGGGTAAGGCTGTGTGCATCTCTCCCTCCCTAGATCCCACATTCATGTGAGCCTTGTGCACTGGTCTGTCTCTATGGCTATTTTGATTGGTAGAAATATTTGAAGATTGCATAGTGCAGTTGTCCAAAACCAAGTTCAAGGGATTAGAATCTTGCGTTACTAGATGGAATATTGTTAGAGATCCATTGGAATGTGGGAAGATATGAAAGAAAAGTTTTAAATATTTTCTTCCCACTACTTATCATCATTAATCTGTAGATGGATATACTACTATTTTACTTATTCAACCATGAATGGAGTTTCAACAGTTGACCTACTCCATATCAGGAGACAGTACTCTCAAAGAGAAGTCAGCAGCCGATTTCTTGGTTAATTGTTACAAATGTATTTTAGTTGAGTAGGTAACTTACTATATTTTGGGTGGTACTTGTGATTTCTTTTATAGTAAAATAAAAGATAAATTTATTAAGATAGTACAATATCAGAGAAGGGTGATGAGAAGGCACCCAATAAGATGAAGATAAAAAGAACAAAGCTTAAAAACAGAATACATAATTGACTTACTGAATCTCTAGTGGTTCAAAAGGAAGACCCAAAGGCACCCCTTTACAAATCTCTGAACTCTGGATGTACAAGAACCCGGCATTCAGGTTGGAAAGTGAGATATGTGTCTAAAGTTGGTAAGTTAACTCTGACAAAAAGTATGTTGGGCTTGGGCAGCATTCCAGTCTATTATATGTCTCTCTTTCCTATCTCTACTGAGGTAGCAATGTTGATTGAAAAAGCAATGAGAGATTTTTTGTGGATTGGTTGGAAGGATTCCCAAAAATACCACCTGGTGAGCTGGGATCAAATCTGCAAGCCTCTCATTTGTGCTGGGCTGTGTATGACAAAATTCAAGCTCTTCAACTTGGCCCTTCTGGGTAGGTGGTTCTGGAGGTTCTTTAATGAACCGAATGAGCTTTGGAGGAAGATAATTTTTCAAAAATATGGCATCCAGAGTAATGGGTGGGATGCAGCTGAATCTACCTGTCTTTGTGGTTGTGGAGTGTGGAAAGGAATCCATAAAGTTTTCCCTCATTTCCTGGAAGGGATTAAGTACAAGGTGAGGAAAGGTAACATACTGAAATTTTGGAAAGATATTTGGTGCTCCAATTTGCCCCTTTTGGAAGTTTATCCGAGCTGTTCTCACTAGCTTTGGATAAAGATGCTTTAGTGGTTGATTATTTTATCAGAGATGGGAACATGGTTACCTGGTCCCCAGTATTTAGGATAAATTTCAATGATTGGGAGGTGGTGTAAATTGCTGATCTGCTTTCTAGATTGCAAAACTTGAGTTTCAACCCACAGCTCCCTGACCAAAGAGTTTGGATTTGGTCCAAGTCTGGAGCCTTTTCTGTAAAATCCTTTTACAATGGCCTGAGGTTAGAAGAGAACAGCTCTATTCCAAGTAAAGCACTGTTGGGGGGGGGATTGCTTCTTCCAAAGTAAGGGTCTGTTTGGTTCATGGGAATAGGGGTCTGGAATCAGAATTGGAATCCGATTCCCATAACTGGTGGAATGGCATTCCCCCATTTGAGGGAATGGCCATTCCCCCCCTCCCTTGGGAGTGAGAACCTATTCTAGCTTATTCCAATTCTGATTCCAACTATATACCAAATGGACCCTAAAGTTTTTTCTTGGGTTGCTGCCCTCACTAAGGATATGCTAATTAGAAGAGGCATGAGCTTACCAGACAGTTTGTGTATTATTAAATGTATTATGCAATAAGGAGGTAGAGACTTCCCACAATCACACTTCTTTCTGCATTGTGATTTCACTCTTAGAATTTGGTATCATTTTTTCAAGGTAATATCCTATCAGAGCTTTATGCCTAGATCACTCAAATCTCTATTAGAAAGCTAGAAAGTTGGGAAGATACTTTGGTCGGCTTTACTTCTGGCTGTTTTGTGGGTCATTTGGGGTGGAAAGAATACAAGGACATTTTAGCATAAATGTTTTCAAGATGAGCAGCTGATAAACTTAGGCGGTGTGTGGCATGTCTTTTGGTCTAGGGGAAGTTCAAATGACCAAAAAATGGTCTTTTCCCATTTGGTATTGTGTAGACCAAAAGACTCGAAGACGAGTGCGCAAAAAGACTGAGAAGGCCAAAAATCGGGAAGCTTCAAATGAAGGCTTTCCGTGCTGAAAATAGCCTTCCCAGTGTTTTTTAACAGTCTGGTAGATCATGACGCTTACCAAACAGTCTTGGTCTTTAAAGATAAGGTGCCAAAAGCTCAGTGCATCTTGTCATCTATTGGGCTGTTGAAAGATCTGCCTAGAAAGACCTGCCAAACCACCTTAATAGTGGGGAATCTTAGAGGTTGGCTAAGTGTCAAACTGTCAATCCACTCTTCGGGCAGGATGTTTTAGCTTTCTTTTTCACTTATTTTTTGGGGGGTGATAGAAAGTTCACATGTACAGAATCTTGTTGTACGGTGAACAGTCACACTTGTATTCCTTTTCCCTTGATTAATACAATCTTACTTTATCTCTTTAAAAAAACAGTCAAAACCATATTTCCAATTACAGCACATAGCTTAACACAATCTTTCTGTACTCCTTCATAACTTCTCCTATTATGCTCCTTCTATATACCCCAAACCATAGCAAAAGGTATACAACTTCAGGAAAGGTATTTGACTTGCCAGTCTTGTATCCTGAATAACCAAAAGAAAAATCCCCAAATGAATTTGGAGAAGCAGTGATAGAACAGATTGGAACTTGTCTTTTTGCTGCATAAACAAAGATAAAACCTTCTCAGGAATTGGAATCCCATATTCTTCAAATGATCCATAGCTAACAGAGAATCCAAAGGCATCAACCATGTGAAAGCTTCAACTATAGGGGGAATAGGATTATCCCAAACATGACCTAAGATATGTCCCCTGATTGTGAATCAATGCATAGAGAGATTTTACAGTTAATTGTCCATTTCTGCACACCTTCCACCGTCTTGAATCCTCCTTGCCCGGATAAATAGACTCTTTCTCAAGAAAACACTCTTCCATCTCTCTCTCTCTCTCTCTCTCTCCATAATATTGCTCATGTAGGATTTGAATGTTCAAGGCAATGGGGGTGGACTGGATATGACCTAACCAATTAAGCTAATACGCTTTTTGAAAATTTTATTTGTTTTAGAATTTAGATATTCATATTCTTATATATATTGAAATCTGTGATTATATTAGCAGGGAGAGATTCCCTTCAAAAGATGTAGAGAAGGTATACAAATTCCTGTATGCTTAACTTCATTCAAGCTGGTCCCTTGCCCTGTGCCTCAGCCTCTAGTCTAGGATTCTTTGCATTTTAGTTGTACTTCTTGCTTAAAACACTGATGATTGTGTGGGTGCAAAATTGGGAGAAGACCTCATCTGAAGTACTTTGAGTATCAGACAAGTTCAAGTTGAAACTAGAACAATATCATTTTCTTTCAAGGTTGCGATGGTTAATGTTCATCATTTCCTGCTGAATTACTTCGCAAATAACCAAAATCATAGAAAAAGTCTTGACTATTGTATTTTGGTTGTCTTCAAAGGATCAAAGTATCAGTATCGGGTATTGTATCAGATAATTGGATATGGATATAAATACAGATACACTTTGGAAACAGATGGATGCGAATAAAAAATATGGAAATGCTTGAATACACTAGGGAAACACTACAAATTCCATAAATACAATAATAACACTAAATTTAAGGTAAAATAGCCATAAATAATGTATAAATACATAGGAAATGTACTTTCTAATGGTGTATATGAAAAAATACATTGCAACTAATATAACGGGATGTATAGATATCATATAATGCATCACTCAAGAGTCCGAGACACAACATTTGCACCTATTATATTTTAATTATTATATCAATTATTTTCTACTTCACTATTTTTATTTTTTAACATTAACAACAAGCCGACCAAATATTAAATTCTCAAATGTAAATTAATAACTTTAAAAATATATAATCTTAAAATATTTCAAATCTGTTAAAATTTTTAAGATATGTATCATTTGCAAATTTATAAATTTTAACTACTAAAATCATTACTCTATTATTAATATTTTATTTTTATAGTTTCAAGAGATTAAAAAATCATCTTTTGATATCGAATTGGTAGATTATTTATTCCATTTGTTTATAAAATACTAATTTTAAATATTATTCCTTTTAATTTTTTTGATAAGTATATTATTCCTTTTAATTTTTAGTTGGAGTTTGTTGAACATAAATATTTATTGTTTATTTGGATTGCATATGGACACAAAAGTTAATGAAAGTTATTTTATTTCATTTAATATAATAATATTACAAAACACAAGATAACTTAGTGGTTTGAAGCTGCATTTAAGATTTTGGTGTTAGGCACTAGGTGACCTGGGTTCAAATCATGCTATATAGACATTTTTTAATAGAAATGTGTTATGTATTGGTCTGTATCAGTGTGTATCGGCTGACACAATGCAATTTATAGGGTACACTTCTATTCGTAACATATCCTGTATCTCTTTGCACTGATACTGATACACCCTGTATTGGATTTATTGTATCGATATTTAAAACCTTGGTTGTCTTTAAAGTTTAAAAATTTGATTACAAATATTAAGCTAGGCCATCCAGCTCTGAATGCCTAAATTTAATTGGACTTGGCTATTGAATTGACTTTTGAACATCACTTTAATAGGATGGATCATGCCCCACTTTAAATTACCAGTTCTAGAAACCTGACTAGCTTGAGTACTGAAAAATAAAACAGAAATACTTTCCAAGTAAAGAATCTTTAAGACATGTTATAAATAACATTACACTAAATGTTTGAGCTGATAGTTTATCTATCTTATGGAGTTATGGTTGCATCAAAACATATTAGTTGACTTATCTGGTTAACATTTAATGATTTAATAATTGAGTAACAATATTGAGCTGCATGGTCTATTAGGATTAGGAACCATAGGTAACTTGTATGCCCCATCACCACCTATCTCCCAAATTCCTCACTTGAGGTTTTTCTCTATAGAATTTCTCCTGGGTCTTCTGGGCTGAAAGTCTCTTGTATTACTTCTTGGGTTTTCCAAAAGGGATTGGATCTTATCCTTGGTTCAAAGTATCGATATTCTTGATATGCAAAAATCACGTATTGAGAGTTTCATTCAATTGAAACACTTGTTTTTTTAATTTTTTTTGGGTTTGAAGTTTGATAAATTGTAAGTTGATATGATATGATGTGAAACCTAATATTAAGTAAAACTATAACCTAATTCCATCTATTCAGCATATTGGTGACCTCAAAAACCATTATGTATTGATTGGTATGCTATGATATTTTTCAATACTTCCAGCCAAGATCCAGCTGCTGTATCAACATCTTTATCTTTTAGTCAGCCATATGCTTTTTATCTCATTAGGCTTCTTTACACAGAAGGGCAGCTTATCTGTTTCAAAATTTCTTTTTTTTCCATTTAATTCTTATGGTATATATCTTGTAACAAAAAAAAGCAATGTAGTCTGTTTATGGTTATTGAATTGGACAAAACTTCAATATATTTATGGTTATTAGTAGAAGGCTTCCATGCAGACATGATTTGTTTCTCTGTACAAGTGGCATTTCTTAGTTGTCATCGTCATCATCATCTAAGCCTTATCTCAATGATATGAGGTTGGCCAATTGAATCCTGTTTCACCCCTATTTTTTTTATCAGCAACACAAAATTGATTCATTAGATTAAAAAGGAGGTGCAACAAAGATTTGTGCGCACAAAAACAAAGCCCACCCAGAAACTATTCACTATTTACAGAATTGCCCAGAACATAGAGTGTCCTTGAGTTCCTTGCTTTGCCAGACCATTAGCCAAACTGTTTGCAGACCTACTAATCCATCTTATTTGGATCATCATATCTTTAAAATCTGCTTGAATCTCCTGAATTCATTCCTTAACTTACATATGATTCCTTCCCCTTTTTTCAACTAGCCCCAACTACTTTTGAATCACCTTCAATAATCAGCTTAGTAATCCCCATTTCTTTAGCTTTCTCTACTCCATAGACTGCTGCCAATAATTCTTATCCATAGTTGTCAAGGCGACGCCTAGGCAACAAGGCACCCTTTGAGGCTCGCCTCACCTAATCGCCAAACAGTTTTGTACTATGTACTATAAAATACTTTTTATTTTTTGACATTATAATTATAAAATAGACACTATTAAACTAAAATATTCATTTTGTGTGTTTATATACTAATTTCTTTTTAATATTTTCTTTTTTGTTAGGGTTTAATCAATATAAACATTGCTAAATGCTGTATTGAACCCCCAAAGACTTTAAAATCTGAACCAATAAGTAAGGAAGAACTTAAAATTTTGTCTAATCAACACATTTTCTTCTTCTTCTACTACTACTACTACTACTACTACCACTACACATTTTCTAATCAACACATTTTCTTTTCTTCTTTTCCTATAACAAAAATAAGGGTTCAGCCCCTATATTTTTTAAATTTTCTTTTCYTTCTTCTTTTTCTTCTCATGAATATGTTGATTTTCTATACTTTAACATGAACTCTGTACTTTTCTTATGAAAATTATGAATAATTCTTAAAGAAATATGGTTATAGTACCTAGGGAACACCCTAGGATCTATGTTTTCTACATAAAAAAATCCATCACCTAGGCCACTAGGTGACAAGGCACCCCCCTGTCGCCTAGCCTCACCTTGGCACCTTGAAAACTATATATTGATCTAGCCAATACCCCCATATTAAACAATTTGTAAAAGATGAGTATTAAAATTTACAATCCAATTTATATTCAGAAATGGGTACAGATGTGGAGACAGAAAGCTCATGGTCGGATTCCTCTTCTGCTTCTTCGTTGCGTCCGTCCGGGAGCAGAAAATCCAAGTTTCTGATGGATTGTTATGACTTACCGGCCTTCACTCCTCCGTCCCGAGGGGGTACGCAGCACCAGGGGGAGGGGAAGAAGAGGCAGAGGCAGAAACAACTCGGCCAGCTAGAGCAGCTGTCCTCCAGCCTGGACATGGTTGTTTGGGGTTGTGTTTTTTTGGCCTTTGGGTCTAGGCTTGTTAGAGGTTTTGGATTAGTTACTCTCTTGTGGTTGTTTTGTTTTGTTGTCTGTGGTCTTTGAGCGAGTGTGTGCTCAGGTTGGGAGTGGTGTTTTGGAAGCCAGGCTGGCTTCTTATTGTATACCTCTTGTATACTTTCTTCCTTTTCTTCTCTAATATATGATACCTATTACCTTATCCTTTGCAAAAAAATTACAATACAATAAATAGTAATATTCTGTTCATACAAGAAGGAATTATGCAATCCTATTGTTATTGTACCACTGAAAGATAATATCAATATTTAAGATGCTTTCTTATGGTTTTATGAATATATGTAGAATGTTGGAGAAATTGAATTATCAATTGTGGGGTATGATACCTCAAACATTAATTTTAAGTTTTAGGCTACATTTGTTCGGGCCTGAAATGAAGGGAAACAAATTCTATCCTTGGAAAATGACATTCCATAGGAAAATGAACACACAATGTTAATTTTTCTGGTGTTTTACTTGGAAAACCAACCTGGATATTGAGAAATATAGTGTTGCAAGATGGAGGACAATCTCTGTATGAAAATTTACTTGTGGAAAATTAGAGACCTTTCGTACAGAACCTACAAGAAAATTGAATTGAGTATTAAATGAACTTAATGAACTTAATGGTATATTTAGATTCAAAATGGGAGTTCACAGATGGATGGAGGCTGGGCTAAAAATATTGACAAGTGAATAATTTCTGTTTCGTAACCTTGTTCATAGTTATTCTTATCTTATTCCTTTCTTTGTTGATTGATACTTATTTTTGGTTTCATTGGCAGGGCTTGAGGTGGTACGCAAGGTGCCTAAGGATAGATGAAGATGGGGACGTGGCAGATGAGTTCTTGGATGAAGTCTCACCAGAGTTTTCGTCTGTTGTGGATGATCACAGAACATTGCCAAGGTTTGGAGTGAAGCATAACACCCGTCCGGCTAAGGTGAGAAATCAAGCTGTAACTGATGGAAGAATCCACCAGGCTGTGGAGTTCCAGGGAAGATTGCAGTGGGTTTAGAGAAACTGAAGTATGGAGTCTGGAGAAGTAATTCAGCCTTTTGTGGGGGAGTGGATTGTCATCAAATTTGTGTGGATAACAAATGTCTCTAATTATTCTTTACGAATAATTTTGTAATTTTAATCATTTTGAAAGAAATTGTGGACCCAGTCCGTGTTTAATTTACTTAATCAAGGGTTCAATTTTGTGAATGTTTTTCATGCGTTTTATTTTATGCTGCAAGCATTTCATTTTCATGTCACAGACACGAGGAACCCACTAATGGCTTTATCTCGACAATCCTACTACTTAATATATCTTTTTGTCTATTTATTTAGGGATAGTTATTTGTATATACCTGTGGTTTTAACTTTTAAGAAGTTACTTAAATATACCCTCGTGTTTGCAAAACTACTTATATTCCTTGACCATTCAACCATCTTTTTGGTAACCGGGTAAATGCACTTACCCAGGTAGGTTTTTCCTAGGAAACATTTATTTGGGTAAATGCATTAATCTATGTTCTTTTATTTCCCATGCAAACAAGACAATGATCATTTTATCCATAAAAATCTATTATTACAAGGGACATTTTTGTCCTATTTAATTATTGGTAACTTTTTTCCAAGGTAAAAAAGTTATTTACCCACTTAGGTAAGTGATACCCAGGAAAATAAAATTTTCCTTGTCCCACATGAATATGAACAAAGAAAATGAGATTTTTGGTTAATGAGAATCAAAATCCTATTGACCAACTTTCTTCACTCTCAAAATCTAGAAAAAGAATGCCCCCTAAAAATAACGGAATAAACTTTAAGGCTACCCATTCTGAACATCCAACCATAAACATTTATAAACATTCACCGCTGCAACACCAGATGCTTGGTTCGATTAGCTCATAGACAACGTAGGGAGTGGACGGTGAAGGGAGGAAAGGTAGAGGTTTCTGGATCGGTTGCTATGGGCGGTGAAGGGAGGAAATTAGATTTTTTAGTCTCCCCTATCATTAGTCTCTGTTAGTATTTCATAACAATCTATTCATATGTGACATTATGTGATGTATATAATGAAGTTTATGCAACAAATGTAGATAATCCATTCAAGAACAAGAGAGTTTGATGACTCTCTCAAACTTCAAAATTAGGAGCAGAAAATCATTCAAAAGAAAACACATTAAAACTCATAACATCTTGAGACACTGACAATAACACAATTAGCTTTCTGATTCAGTTGGATGCCAATTCTTGAAATTTGTCTCTTCATTATTTCTTTATACAGAAATTAGAGAGAATACAACATGAGTGGTAAATGAAACTGGCACATAAATATCATTTATTGATGAATGAATTAAATGGATTCAAATGAAAAGAGCCCAAAACCCATAGTTTCAATTCAGGTCTCGTTCGTTTATCGGTAAATATGTATGGGAATCTTGAAATACTAACTTGAGAGAATATGGTTAAGTGAATTTACCTATGTAATAAGTGCATTTATCCAGATAGCTTGTAAAGTTGTAAATGAACAAGGCCTAAGGAAATGGTAAAAATAAATTGAGTAGATTCAAATATTCAAAATTTGAAAACTTACAAACCGAAACCAACCGATGTATAAACCGACAAATAAGTGCATTTATCCATTTTTTCATAAAAAATGGGATTATGAAAAAAAATGGGTATATAAAATGGTCCTAAACAATATATATATTATTGGGTTATTACTTAAATATACCTTATGGTTTTACTAAACTATGGTTTCCAAAACTAAGATATACCACACATAATATAAATATGCTTTCTATTAATAAAATGTTTGAAGTTGTTTCATATGCTCATTAATAATAATAATAATAATAATAAAATATTATTATTATTATTATTATTATTATTATTATTATTATTATTATTTGTAATCTTAGGTGGAGTTTGATAACGTTGAAAAATATGATTGGATTTGATAGCCCAAGACAACTTTCATAAAAATATTAACAGGATGGTTAATTATTATTAAAGACAATTAAAAAACAATAAATAATTACTAAAAAATTATTAAAATAGTATTAAAAAATTAAAATAGCAAAAAATTACTTCAAAATGTCTTTTAAGGATTAAAAAATTGGAAAAAATGGAGAAACAATGAAAAGGAAAGTCCAAAGGATGAATGGAATAGGAAAAAATAAGGAAGAGTAGTAAAACATACCTGCTCCCAAATGGGGTGGTGAATCTAAGGCTCCAGTTGTATGCAAAAACCAAAATAGGGAAGTTGAATGAGGCAAATGGTATAATAAAATGTATAGGATAAATGAAGAATAAAAAAATGATGAATCTACTCCAAAATGATGGTAGAAATATCACCTATTTATGTGAGGGGTACCTCATATAACTTGTTTAAAGTTTGGATGACAAACTAGTAAATGACCCACATTTGAAACATGTCTGACCATGTTCCGTGATGGGCCACCAACTTAACAAAATTGATTTGAGTTTTTGATTTAGATCTTGTTTTGAAGTAGCATCTCAAACAAGACCGAAGTCTGAAAATTAGGTTTTTTAGACTTTAGAGCCCGATTCAGCGTTATCAAATTGTCACTTCCCCTCCATATTATTCTTCAAAACTAGGAGGCCCAAATCCTAGATATAGGGCTATCCAAGGTTTTTAAAACCGACCCGGATAATAAGTTGGTTAGAGGTTTGGTTCCTGGGTTGAACGGTTCAACCATTCTAATCGAATGATCAGCCTGTTCTAACAAAAAAAAGGTCAGAATCATTGAATTAATGGTTTGAACGGTTCAACTACCTAGATCAGTGGGTTATTGACCAATTAACATTTTTTTGGCAAAAATCTGATTTTAGTGAAAACAGAACCGGTAAAATAACTGATTCCCGGTTTTTCCCATCCAACCGTTCGGTCCGGTCCAGTTTTGAAAACCATAGAAGTGACAAAGAATGAAACAGTTTATAGGAAAATACCAAATAGCTTCTTATCAATGCCAAAAGAATAATGGCCTTTATTAGGAGTTCAAGTGCATTCACAAATATTAGCTTTACGTTCACTTCAGATCCCAATTAATCATATTAAAGTTTGCTTACTTTTTCATTGGTCCATGTTTAGAAAAATGTGCTTATCGTCACGGTTATTCAATCAAGTCTTTTGCTATATAGTGCAACGGACGCATAAGATCATCACAGTTAAACGCGTCTTACATTTTGTCCAGACCTTATTATCGTTGTAGAATTTACCTCCATGTAAGATCAAGGGTAAACTGTTGAAACACCTTTCAAGTGTTTGACCGTTATTGAAACCTCCCTTTAAGTTTGATGGTTGCAATGACCTAATAAGAGGCATGAGAGTTGTCATTGCAAACCCCATTGGCAAGGAAGCATCCATCCCATCGGAACTTCAGTCCCCTATCGACTATCGTAGACTACACTTACCTATTCCGTGCTAAGCTATCAGAAGGGCTCCCCCACTACGTGATATCCAACATCAGGCAGACCTCTTTCTAAGGAGCATCCAGAAAACCGTGATACATCAGTGTTATGTCAGAAAAAATGGTGCTCCAAAAAACATTTATTTGTTTGGAATCTTTTTTTCATAAAAATGGTATTCTAAGCCATACTTTGGAAATCGGGAAGGCGTGGCTTAAAGCAATGCCTAATTTGGCATTTTCTGAAACTGCAGCTCGTTGCTGGCAACAGGGATATGAGGTGGCAGTGACAGGAACATGATGTGGCATTGGATAATAGATACCAATGCTAAAAACGTTTTTTGAAACATGCTCCAGGAAACATTTTACTCCAAACAAAAAAAAACACTATTTTCTCAGGAAACGGTACTTCCAACCCACACATCAACAGCACCTGCAGCATCAATACCAAACATGCATATACTAAGTTCAAGTTAGAACCCCATGTACTCACGTCACCTTTGCATGGATTATCCTATATCGTTGCATGGACTGTAACGCTTGATAATTGTTATCCTCTAGAGTCATAGTTTATCTCAAACTCTACTTGAGATAGAGTTATCCTAACTAATGTACTTATCCTGTAAACCAACAACCTTGTATTTAAACCCTTGATCAATCAGTAATACATTGAACCATTCTTATCTAATTATCCTCTTTCACTTGGTATCAGAGCCATGGCCGCCAACCCATCTTCACTCTCTTCCTCCTTCTGTTCTCCCTTCCCTTCCCTCTTCGGCAATCTTGCCAATTTAATTTCCGTCAAACTAGATAAGCACAACTACCTGTTGTGGAAGGCCCAGTACCAACCTATGCTAGAAGGATTGGGCCTGTTCGGCTATCTCGATGGCTTTTCCCAATGTCCCCCTCAGTTCCTCGATGATACGACAGACATCGCCGGTGTCAAAACCGTGAACCCAACGTTCACCTCATGGCAGATCCAAGACAAGCTCTTGCTTAGCTGGTTGCTTGCGACTCACTGAAGGAGCTCTTGCTCGGGTAGTTGGCTGTAGAACCTCTCATGATGCATAGATGACCTTGACTCGTATATATGCCTCTCCCTCACGAGCCATGATCATGCAACTTAAAAATGACCTTCATCATCTCCACAAAAGGCTCCAAGTCGATGGCCGACTATCTCCAACAGGTCAAAGGCTACACAGATGCCCTTGAAGCCACCGGCCAAGGTCTCTCGTCCAATGACATCATCCTCTACACCACAGGAGGTCTGGGACCAGACTATGATCCACTCATCACTGCCATCACCACCAAACATGACCCTCTCTCTCTCGAAGAACTTCATAGTCTCCTCCATCAGTTTGAGCTTTGCCTCAACCGCCAACACTCTACTCTCACTGACACTCAACTCTCTTCCAACTCAGTTGTTCATAAACCAGGAGCTCGCCCACCCAACTCTCACCGGGGTGGTCGCGGTGGCAGAGGTAAGGGACGTTACAATAACACCACTCCATCTCAACCAAAGGTCACTTGCCAGGTATACGACAAGGTTGGCCATTCTGCTCTCTCTTGCTTCCACCGCTTTGATCTCAGTTTTCAGGCATCCAGAGGTAATCCACCGTCTAAGGTCCCCGTTGCCTCCAATACCCTGGAATCATCTGATGGCGATTGGTACCCCAACACTGGTGCCACGAATCATCTTACCGTCGATCTTGGCAATCTCTCTCTTCGGTCTAATTACAATGGCAATGACAAGATAGCCGTAGGTAACGGGACATGTTTGGACATCAAACATATTGGACATAATTCTCTTCATACCTCTTCCTGTATATTGCACTTAAAAAATATTCTTCATGTACCTGACATCACCAAAAATCTGATATCTGTTCGTTAGTTTTGCCAAGACAATAATGTCCTTTTTGAATTTGATGATTATGGTTTTGTTGTGAAGGACAAAATTTGGGGGACACAATCCTTTAAGGGCTGATTAAAGACGGCCTCTATCAGCTCTCTGTTTCCTCCCGTAGCTCGAACAAAGGACTTGTGGCCATGCTGGGGGTATGTACTATTGTTAACAGGTGCCAATGACGTCTTGGACATCCTCAACACCGTGTAGTTCAACAGATTGTTCAGCAGCACCACCTACCAGTTGACTCCAAGTCTGTCTCAGATTTTTGCTCTTCTTGTGTTCGTGGAAAGTCTCATCGACCTTCATCAATTAGTGTGTCTGCTCCTTTAGATGTTGTCTATTCTGATTTATGGGGGCCTTCTCCTGTGCCCTCCAATAATGGCCACCGTTACTACATTGAATTTATTGATGCTTTTACTAGATTTACTTGGATTTTTCCTTTGCATAAGAAATCTGAAGCATTGTATACTTTTATTCGTTTTCGGACCATGATTGAAAAACAATTGAATAGGCCCATCAAAACCTTACACACGGGGCAAATACCGCAACTTCCGTGCTTATTTACAGGAACACGGTATCGTCCATCGCTGTAGTTGTCCACACACTCACGCTCAAAATGGTGTTGCCGAGCGTAAACACTGCTATATTGTTGATACCGGTCTGACACTCCTCAACAATGCCAAACTTCCTCAACAGTTCTAGAGTGAAGCCTTTGCCACATCAGTTTTGTTAATCAACCGCCTTCTGACCCCGCTTCTTGTTCACAAGTCTCCATACGAGCTGCTCTTTGGACGTCCCCCGGATTATTGTCGCTTTCGAGTTTTTGGTTGTGATTGCTACCCCAACCTGCGTCCCTACAACCGTAACAAGTTTGATTTCCATACTCTTCGCTGCACTTTACTCGGATATAGCTCTCGTCACAAGGGTTATCTTTGCTTGCACAAATCTATTGGTCGTCTCTACATTTCTGATGATGTTATCTTCGATGAGACATCCTTTTCTTACAGCAATGGCTCCTTTCCACATAGCACGACTTCATGCTCTCAAGACATGCCCTCTCTATTGGGTCTGCCACCAGTTCTGGCCCGTGCCATCAGCTACCTACTACTGCAGCACCACTCCTCTCCCATCCCGCTACAGTCTCCTCACCGGTCCATTCTCTTTCTCCCTTAGCCCACTCTCCTGTGGACTCCCTTGAGTCTTTCATGATGCAGTCCAATAGCACCATCACTCCTCTTGCACTTCCAGATCCGGATCCGATGGCCTCCTCTTCCTCTACTTCTGTTCCTACTCATGGAATGCAAACCTGCTCCAAATCTGGGGTCTTCATACCGAATCCCAGGTATGCTCTCACTTCGGTCACCACTGACATTGAGCCCACCTCCTTTACTCAAGCCGTGCATGATCTGAAGTGGCATGATGCCATGAATATCGAGTTCTCTGCGCTGGTTCAGAACCAAACCTGGTCTCTTGTTCCTCCGCCACAAGACAAAAATATTGTGGGATGCCATTGGGTGTTCAAAATTAAGCGCTGCACTGAAGGTACCGTTGAACGATACAAAGCAAGTCTCGTTGCCAAAGGGTATCACTAGCAAGAGGGGATTGACTTTTCAGATACTTTAAGCCCGATTGTTAAGCCTTGCACAATTAGGTTGGTTCTCTCCATTGCTACATCCAAGTCCTGGTCCATCCGTCAGTTGGACGTCAACAACGCTTTTCTTCATGGCTACTTAACCGAGGAAGTCTACATGAATTAGCCACCCGGTTTTCAGCATCCATCCTACCCCGATCATGTTTGTCGATTACAACTCTCTCTACGGCTTACGGCATGCTCCACGAGCCTGGTTTACTCGGCTACACAATTTTTTAGTTACTCATGACTTCATTGAGTCGAAGGCTGATGCTTCACTGTTCTCATCACACTGCTCGTGACGTTACTTTGGTGCTCATTTATGTTGATGATATCATCATCACTCGCTCCAGCCCTACTCTTGTTGAATCCATGTATGCCTTGGATCTCTTTCACCGCACTCACATGATAGATGCTAAACCGTGCATCACTCCGATGGTGGCTTCTACTAAACTCTTCCTTGATGATTCTGACATCTTTGATGATCCAACGTTGTACCGAAGCACTATTGGTGCTCTACAGTACTTGACCGTGACTCGACCAGACCTGACTTTCTCTCTGTGAACAAGGTGGTTCAATTTATGTCCAAGCCCACGGTTAACCATTGGGCTGTTGTCAAGCGTATCCTACGTTCAAGCACATCTACACTCTTGGACTTCATATTCGTTGCTCTCCCTTGATTCAGCTTCATGGCTATAGTGATTCGGATTGGGCTGGTTCGCTTGATGACCGATGGTCTCATGGCGGCTATTGCATCTATCCACTATCTCCAGATCCAGCAGAGTACAAATCTTTCACGAACTTCTCTCCCACTTCCTCTCTAGTCTTGTGGTGTGACAATATCGGTGCCAACTACCTTGCTTCCAATCCCGTCCAACACTCTTGCAACAAGCATGTTGAGTTGAATCAGATGTCTTTACCAAACCTCTGCACGTTCGCAGCTTCTCCTTCCTCCATGACAAGCTCTCCATGACTACCACGGCATCGCTTGAGGGGGCGAGTTAAAACCCCACATACTCACGTCACCTTTGCACGGATTATCCTATATCCTTGCATGAACTGTAGCGAGTTAAAACCCCACATACTCACGTCACCTTTGCACGGATTATCCTATATTCTTCCATGAACTGTCTTATCTAATTACCCTCTTTCACTGTTGGTCTATCGTCGAGGGAGGGTAGATGTTGCTGGAGCCACCGCTCTCTTGTCCTTGAGAGGCTTTAACTTTTTTCAAATTTATATGAAAACCTATAACAAATTTATTTAAGGTTTGCACTAAGATATTCATGTTTTTTTTTTTTTCCCAAATTTATTTATAAATTAGAGTTGCAATTTGGGTGAACCAACGAGGGTTTGGATTTTCAATGTTCGAACCCAATTCGAGTCCAATCCAATTATATATATTATTACATGCACACACATATATATATATAGTTAATAATAAATTTTTCTGACTAAAATAGCCATTTCTTTATTTACCTAAAAAAAAAAACATGAATCTTGAAAAAAGAACCGGGCCTTAAAATCTATTTCCCGTTAGTTATGAAAAGTTTGAAAGACGTGATGCCATTTTAATTTTAGAGAAAATTTCCGATCAGTATTATTAGCCTATGGGATTGTTTCGGTTACTGAATTATTGTATCATTTAAAAGTTGAGAACCAAAATTGTATTACAGTATCGAGAATTTAATTTTATTGGAGGGTAGATATAAAAAATTTTGTTGGAGGATACAAGTAAGGGTCCATGAGTACGTAATGAGTTCCCCGGAAAAAGGACTGTGCTTAAGTTATATCCCCATAGTTCAAATACGGAAAAATGTAGGGATGGATCTTTTCAATTGCATTCGATTTACTGTATGTATGTATTGACATCTACAATTATCTGAACTGCTTCTGAATTTCAATTCTACAGTAGAATAAAATATACAGTAGAGACACTAACCATATGTACTCGAGTAGTCTAGCTATATGTACTCGAGTCATGTGACGTGGAGCACTGATAGAGTAGAGACACTAACACTCATAAAGTGCCTCTGTCTGTTCTCTTTGAAAGAAGAATTAATCAATGCCAAACACCACCCCGACCAGCTTCCAAATATTCCCCACCATCTCTCTCTCTCTCTAATGTGCTAAACAAGCAAAAAGACAAAGTATATATATAGTTTGATTAACATGGTATATAGGATCACAGGACATCTATATGTAATTCCCATTAGCAGCCGGAGGGTCCTTTGCCAAGGGATAAGTCAGAGCAGTGGTCTTATTGATCCCCGTGGAGGGTGCCGCAGTGCCTAATATTGGACGGTGTACATGCTGATTATCGTAAACAGATGCTGCTGGAACTGGAACGTTTTCTACATGATGATGTGTGTGTGGCTCTGCATTCAATCTCTCCTCCTTGTGCTTAGCCTTTTCTTGGTGCAACTCCATCTTGGCTTGTGCCTCTTTAGCCTTCCTCCGCTCTCGGGCTATCTCCTTCTCTTCTTTAGTCCTCGCTGCGGCCTTCTCTACCTGAGAAAACAAAAAAAAGCTAATCAAGTGCAGTGCTTAACAAAACACAGATAATCCACACACACACACACACCAAATCATATATATCACCTTCTCTTCAGCCTTTGCTTTGTAGATACAGGCGCGCTCTTTTGCAGCACTGGCCATGTTACTGAGCTTCTCCTTGGCTGCCTGCATATTATCTCCTTTACTAGATCTTGTCAACCACCAAAAGAGGATCTGATCTCCTTCGTCGATCTGCAGCAGTACTCTTAATTAATTTTCTCCCGTTCTAGATCTCTTTTATATGGGAAGTTTGGGGTCTCGATCTCTTCTCTGCTTCTGTGAGTCTTGAAGCATTGCCACGACATTTGCCACGCGTCTGGCATGCAAATCTTACTACCTCCGCCTAGCGCCACGCCAAAACGTGGTCGCGGCTAATTCATTCATCTTCTGTGTTGAAAAATGAAAACTCAAGGCGGTCTTAATAATTTGTCGGTACCGTATCCCCTGTCTCTTTCTTGGATGGATGCTAAGTTGTGTTGGGTTTCTGTTATTTTTCCTTGACGTTAATGAGTACGTGGTCTTTTCTCCAAGTCTCTCTTTGTCTAGACGGGTTTTAATAATATCTCATCAATATTAATTCCAAATTCCAATCCAGTACGCATATAGTTAAATGATTTAAATCATTGAAAGAAATATGATGCACATTCACTACACAACACAGATTCATAGAGTCGTAGCCACCTGGCTAGCTATAAGGATTAAGGAATTAATTTACTTCCATATATAACAACAGCTGCAACTAACTACATGTACACTTCCAATGTTGGACCACTCCGATGCCGGAGAGAATAACAACCATGCCGGCCGGAGAGAATAACAACCACGCATGATCAGAAAGCACAGTAATCTACAGGAATTTATTTGTGGCAGTGACCGCGTCAGTGTTAGCGGGGCCATCCAGATCAATGGACATCAGCACAGCAACAACGTCGGCCACCGGCCAATAATGGGTTCTTGCATGTATGAACTACGGCTGGGACTTGGACCGGGAGCCGGACAAGCGCTTTGTGGTCTCCGCCTCGGCCTTCTGTCCGGCCTTGGATGCATGAAGCTGCATCTCAGCTTCTGCCTCCTTTGCCTTCCTCAACTCGTGTGCCATCTCCACTCGGTTCCTTGCCAGTTCCTTCTCCGCCTGCAATTTCGCAGGCACCCACCACCAAACAAGCAAAATGCATAAGAAGCATGGGGTATTTAGTCTATAACTATATATTAATTATTCTCTCTACAGTAACAATTAAAAGCAAAGAAGAAGAGAATCAGAAATGGGATATACCTTCTCTTCTGCCTTGGCTTCGGCTTTGGCCTTGCGCAAAGCGTTCATGTCGCTGAGCTTCTCCTTCACGGCCTGCATTTCAACTTCTTTGTCTTACTGCAACAATTCCAACGCTGAAGATCGGGTAAGGTATTAGACTTACAGAGACGGACAATTAGTCAATTATTTTAAATAGAAATGATCGAACCGGTCTGAGACAAGGTATTTAGCTAACACATGTCATGCACTTAAACGTTGAATGTCCAAGAAAAGGGGTGATTTAGTGGTCAGAGACGGAGCATGAATTGGTGGAAGACCATGGCAGGCGGGAGTAGCGATGAGAGATGTCGAGTCCCAATTTCACTTGTGGCACCCACCGATTTTGTTTAATTCCACTAGACTCCCTTCTGACGTAAAACTTTCATTAACTTTAATTTCAACTTTGGAGATTTTATATTTTCATTCCTTTTTAAAATGGAATTGTCCGAATCTAACCCATCAATCAAACTAGGCTTCATGCCAATCCAATTACTGAATTACGAGTTACACTCAGGGAATTAGAATTTCGAACAAAAATTATTCATCGTTGACCGTTGAAAAAATAGCAAAATTATTAGCTATTTTTGCTTGATTCGGCTTAATTAATGTGCAAAAATTAATTAAGGATGAAATATTTGAAATTGGAATAATTTATTTTCATAGTTCGTTTGGCACAGGAAATAGAAATTGGAATGGAATGAGATTTTATCTCCAAGAAGGGAGGGAATGACTATCTATATCTATACTATATATAAAAGTGTGAATGTAGTGTGTAATTTTTTTGGACTAAAATTACCTTTTATTTTATTTTTTAAGAAAGGGTATGAAAGTCAATTTATTATAACTTTAATGGCTATTATAATAGTCATATTTGTGCATTTAATCTATCTCTAATTGTAAGGATTGAAAATATAATTTCAATTATTATTTTCCACCTTATTTAATCCCCTCTAATTAAGTCTTGTACTTAAAAGGTATTAACTCTCATTTTCTCTTATTCAATCCTATATTTAAATTATTTTTCACCAATAAATGATACTAATTAGATCTATCCCAATATTTGTAACAATATCAAATCATATATTTTAAAACTGGCTAAATCAAGGTTTAAATTTTCAGAAACCGCATGATTATATAGCCAAAGGGAATACGCCGCGCCTAAAATCATCCCAAGCGCTGCTAATGTGGCTACTAAGCTATTTCTTTGGAAAGCTYCTACTGAGATGGGAAATTCCCCAAAAAATTATTTATCTAAGTGATGGCTAAGCAATTCAACTATTTGAGTCAAATTGATAAACCTACGAAGTCATAGTTAGGTAATAAATTTTTAAAATAGAAATAAATATAAAAAATTACAAAAATATAGAAAAAAATTAGACACATTTATGATATTTTTATTAATCAAATTAAAAGCAAGTGTAATAAAAGAATTATTTTTATTGATAATGAAAATGAAATACATACTTTAGAACTGACCAAAATAAAATTATTTTACTATTTGGCAAAGATCAATAGTTCAACTTTTGGGTCAAATGTATTAACATTTAGTGTCATAAATAAATAATAAAAATTAATAAATTATAAAAATGAAAAAATGAAAAGGAAAATACATAAGTGTTGCAAAAAACATTCAGGCACATGTATAATATTAATTAATTATCATATTAAACAAAAAGTAAGTGTGACATATTGGAATTATTTATATACAAAAATATAAAACAAATATAGAAAAAAATTAAGACATCTATAATTCTATATTTACACTATTATTAAAAATATAAATAAGATTGTTGAACTTTCTTTTGACTAAAATCAATGTTTTAAAAATTGACACAAAAATGGAACCGCTTTGGATTTTGGTTTCCGAGTCAACAGTTCAACCATCGCTACAACAACGCTTGCCCTCTTCTTACATCTCTCTCAAATCCTAGATCATTTGAATCATTAGTGTATCTTAGATTTTAATATAAGATCAGTGTTTGATCTCTCATCTCTTGCATCAAAATCATAGAAATGATTTTTTGTTGTTTCAACTTAAGAAGAATCATATCAATGAGAAAACTCAAAATCAAAATGGAATAACTAAATACCCTATTTAATTTTGGCCATTTGAAATAATCGAACAAGATTTGGAGATATGAAAGTTTCTTTTTATCATTTTTTTTATTTTCTAATTTATATTTTTAAAATAAATAAAAAATTGGAATTAGTTTGAAAGTAACTTGAGAACCGTTAACTGGGTCAAACATTTTAACGATTAAACTGTTTGGATTAGCAGTTCTTTGACCATTTCATTTTTTTTTTGTAAAATGGCGGTTTAGGGCCAAAACAGAATGGATGTCCTAACTAGTTCTCGGGCCAAAACGGTTTGACCGTCCGATTTTAATATAACATATATCCACGAGATATATGTGTGGCCGAGATTTTGGACTGCGGAAAGGAATGGTCAACGATATAGTGTGGACTGGTCTCATCTATGACCAACCAATAGGGAGTTCATCTCATGGTGTGGACCAAAATGGTCCATCCACAAGGTGAACACAATACCGAACGCCACCTAAGTCTTATACTTAAATTATTAATTCCCATTTTCTCTTATTAAACTAGATCTATGTGAATAATTTTAACAATATAAACCCATATATTTCAAAACTAACTCAGAAACAAAACTATTTTTAATACAAGTGTTGGCTAAGCAATTTTACCCTCCAAATCAAATTGATCAACCTATTAAGTCATAGTTAGGGAATAAAATTTTTAAAATAGAAATAAATATAGAAACTTACAAAAAAATGTAGAGAAAAAGTAGACACATTTATGATAGTTTTATTAATCAAATTTAAAAAAAATAAGTTTAATAAACAAGAATTATTTTTATTAAAAATGAAAATGAAATACATAATTTAGAACTGACCAAAATGAAATTATTTTACTGTTTGGCAAAAATCAATAGTTAAAATTTTGGGTCAAACATGTTAACCTTTAATGCCACAAATAAATAATAAAAGTTAATAAAAGTATGGATGAAATGTGGTAGAAGTAGAATTAGTGGTAGAGGATTACACATTCCCATTGCACAATGCGGTAGAACGGACCATTGACGAATCAAAGTGAGAAGAGATAATTGACCTGACATCAAAGTTCTAATACAAAGGATTTAACTGATACACAAATCTATACTATATATAAAAGTGTGGATGCAATGTGAAACTTTTTCTGGACTAAAATTACCCTCTATTTCTTTATTTAAGAAAGGGTATAAAAGTCATTTTAATGCCAACTTTAATGGCACTAAAATGCCTATATTTGTGCATTTAATTCATCTCTAATTGTAGGGGTTGAAAATGTAACTTCAATTATTATTTTCCACCTCATTTAACCCCCTCTCATTAAGTCTTATATTTAAAGTATTAAATCCCACTTTCTTTTATTAAATCAAATAGTTTTAATTTTTTACTAATAAATTCTACTAATTAGATCTATGCTAATATTTTTAATAATATAATACCATATATTTTAAAACTTACTAAAAAACAAAACTATTTTTTTATCCAAGTGGTGGCTAAGCAATTCAACCATCCCAACCAAATTGATCAATCTACCTACAAAGTCATAGTTAGGTAATAAAATTTTTAAAATAGAAGTAAATATAGAAAATTGCAAAAAATATAAAAATTATACACATTTATGATATTTTTATTAATTAAATTAAAAAATAAGTATAATAAAAAAGAAATATTTTATTGATAATGAAAATGAAGCACATAATTTAGAACTAACCAAAAATTAAATATAAAAATTAATAATAAATATTTCAACTTTTGGGTTAAATGTGTTAACCTTTAATGCCATAAACAAATAATAAAAAACAATAAAATATAAAAATACATAAATGAAAAAAATACATAAATTTTGCAAAAAAAACATTGAATGTATAATATCATATGTTTATCATATTAAACAAAGATAGGTGTGATATATTAGAATTATTTTTACATAAGAATACAAAAAGAAATTGTAGAAAAATTGGGCACATCTATAATTCTATATTTATACTACTATTAAAATTATGAATAAGATTGTGGAACTTTCTTTTAACTAAAATACTGATTTTGAATTTAGTCCCTATTTAATTGTAAGATTTAAATTGTAAATTGAATTACTACTTTTCACCTCGTTCAGTTCCCTCTATTTAAATCTTATAATTATCTGATAAATGAACAAAAAAAAAAGATACACCAAAAAGAGAAAACACTATAAAAAGAAAAGTCTAGCCAATCAGGTAGGTCTGTCAATGATACTTGAAAATTTACAACTCGATCCGGTTATCACATATTTGGGTGAGGTATTTATGTAATCAGATTTGGATTTTACAATTTATATTTAATTAATAATAAATAATATAAAATATAAAAACAAAAAAATAAAAAATACATAAATTTTATAGAAAAAAATTTAATATATTATTACTATCATTGTTATCATCTAGAATTGCCAGTACGTATACTCTTACTAGTTCTCACAAATGAGGGAATTACATTCTATAAAGAATAGAAATAAGATTCAGATTTCACCCAATCAAACAGTTGGGATAGAATGGGCCATTCTAATTTCGATTCCAGACCCCTATTCCTGCAAATCAAAGAGGCCCTTAAAACTAGTTGAGAAAGTGAGAGTTGAGATGAAGGGAGCCCTGAGTTTTTTATGAAGAAGGTTTAGGTGAACGCTTTGAGTATTCAGCGGGCTGTGGAATCAATGATAAGGTTCTACTCCAAATACACGGGGCCCCCATCTTTAGTTCCACATCCCGCTAAAGCGTTCGACTGATCCGAATTCGTTTTTGATATGACTACTACTCTACTAGTTATAAGGTTAGAAGGTCCCACCCGCTGTTCGCATGGTACGTATGTGGGCCTGTTATGGGCCTAACTCAGATGCAAACGGCTCAAAATTGATCTATCGATGTGAGTCTGTGACTATAAATGGGCCGAAAGAACCTTATTAGAAAATAAAGACTGATATCATACATCTGTGGTTCATCCTCTTACACAGCTCGTGCCACATCCATTGTATTCTTTGCATTTCAAGAAACTATGGATATTCAGTTGGGAAGTTCGAAAACATATATCGAGCGTTCTTGAGGTATCAATCTCGTTTCACCAGTCATTGTTACAGAGAATAAAGAAGAGAAAGAGAGATTTTGGGTCGGCAGCCATGGCTTTCTTTTTCTTTGGTGAAGGTGCGAGTTATGAGGATTGTTTCTTCAATCAGACACCTGAAGAATTTGTGGGGAAAGAACTCTACGCACTCATCAGTGGAGTTGGAGTTGGAGATGAAGAAGGAGAAGAAGAACAAGAAGACAAACTAAAGGAAGAAAATTGGAGTTATGGGTTTTCCTTCTTTACTCAGACGCCAGAAGAATTTCTCGGTAAAGAACTCTACCGACTCGGCATTAATGGAGTTGCAGATGAAGGAGAAGAAAAGCAAGAGGCCAAAGGCGATTGTGGTGGTACTGTTGATGAGCAAGACCAAGAAAACAATGAGAGTGTTGAGAACGACGATGTTTTTTCTGAAAATGAGAACGATGATTTTGACAAGGACCAAGAAGAGGAAGAGGAAGGAGAAGAAAGAGAAGAAGAGGAAGAAGCAAACGAGGTTCATAAGCAGTTTCTATTGTGGGTGCATCGTCGTCAAGTCTCGGGAGGGATTCTTGAATGTTGTTGAGCTCTTGCGATCTGGGTTTTTTGTGGGTGCATCGTCATCAAGTCTCAGGAGGGATTCTTGAATGTTGTTGAGCTCTTGCGATCTGGGTTTTTTCCTACATTCTTTGCTTTTGATGTTCGAGGATGGTGGTTGTAGAAGAACTTGGTCAAGAGTTTCGTGATTGTGTGTTTCTTTCTGTTTTCGCTTTCAGTGTTCCATTCATTACAGTTGATCTTGGAGATGTTACGAATTCTTTGACTAACATTGAATCAATAAACCGTTTCTGAATTAGCTGCTCTGTGAATTTTGATCGTCCGTTTGGGTTTTTCTTCTACATCAAGTCTATTCATTTCCTTTCTTGATCCGGTTGGTTTTGTGATCACTGATCAGATACAAATTCTGTCGAGTCTGATCACCATTTCAAAACTCACTTGATTTGTCCCACTGCATCAAATCATGGGGTTATTAGTTACTACAACTCGCAAGACCCATCGAATGGAACAAGAATTGGTTGAAAAGTGAGTTTCACGCCTGTACAATGAGCTTTCTCTGTAAAGCTCGAACAAAAGATTTGAAAAACCGCCATTTTTGCTAGAAAAAAAAAAAAACTCATTAAAGAGGCGTAAGCGTAACACTCCAGAGTTCAGTCCGGAGCTGCTGAACCTGTCCGTCAGATGCTGTTTCGATTGCTTAGATTCGAAGACTAGTTTTCAATTCTCATCAAGATTTTAGAAAATTAGATCCCACTTCTTGGAGAGTTGGAGGTTCTTCAACTAATAATTTTGTAGAGAGTAGAGAAGGCCTCAAATGAGATAACAGAGAACACAAGGATTTGTTTACTTTTTCCTGTTTTATTCATTCCGGTTACCCATTTGATTGGAGTTCGGGTCTGCTCCTTACGAGGCGCGCCTCACACCGACCTCACTTCACGTATCAACCGTGCATCTATAACACTTCCGCATGAATTAAAAATGGGTTCCTAGCGGATAAGGGCAACTTTTGCCCTTAATATCAATAAAAATAATATTTTTATATAATAATTAAAATAGGGTAGTTTTTTGGAAAAATATCAAAAAAGGTCATGCTTGTCTTCCTCCTCTGCCTCTGTATTAATGTGAATGAATCATAAGATTCTGGCCAAATAATAAATAAAATGATCTTCACGTCCCAAAAAGCAAATTGACGCCGCATTCAAGTCTTTGGCTTGTTTGGCGATCTCCTGCAAGGTGTAGAAGGGATTCGCTATTGTGTTCGTGGCATCGTGGTAAGACGCACCAAGGAAGGCGAAGACGAATTTGGGTGAATTGGGTAGTAGAAGCATGATCACTTGACCAGTAAATGAATTTCTTTTGCTTTGTTGCAATCTCCATTGGAGCAGCTGGAGCCATTATAGTTACAGAAATAAGTTTCGAAGAGAGAGAGAGAGAGAGAGAGTTCTGGTTTGAGGTTGGCTGGGATCTTAGGTTGTTGACGTCACTTTGACTAAAGAAGCAAGAAGACATCCACTGTATCACTTATGATTTTACCTAACATGGTTTTTCCTAAGGAAGAGAAAGATAAACAACAGTGCCCTTTCTTGATATTTTTTCAAAAAAGCTACCTTATTTTAGTTATTATATAAAAATATTATTTTTATTGATATGAAGGGCAAAGAGTTGCCCTCATCTTATAGAAACCCATTAAAATTTTACAAGTAGGAGATATTATCACATTTGATAAATCTCACGGCTGATATGTCCTATGAGGTGCAGTTTCTAAGGAGCAGACCTTATCTGATATCAAGACTTTAGATGTGTCACTAAGTGGACTTCAAGCCTAAACATACCGGATTCGGACTGAATGAGTGAGTTATCCAGAACATGAGCCCCAATGTCCCAGGATCCAGGACATGAGTTCGATGTAAACAGATCGAATCAAATTCGAATCAAAGTATATCTGAATTCGATCTAACACTGTTGATAGGCCTCAATTTGAATTAGAATCCTATCAGTAAGTCAGATCATCGGATTTGATCCGATCTGACTTTTTCTTTAAAAATTAATATATTATTAAAAGAAAATTAAAATATACAAATTTAAATAAAGAAAAAATAAAAAAAATAAGTATTTTTTAATTATTTTCATCATGTATATACATGCTTTTTATAAAAAAAATGAATAATATAACAAATTTATTAAAAAACAATATAAATAATATATTTATAAATAAATAAATAACATATATATGTATTATATATATTTACGTAAATAAATATATAACATATATCGGATCGGATAAGGAGTGATTCGAATTCGACCAAATAGGACCGGATCATGATCCGATCCATTTGCACCCCTAAATGTCTCAGTGATCTTTATATTAGATAGTTAGATTGCTTTGAGCTTAGTTTGGGAGTACAAATGCAAATATGTAGAGTGCAAAACCTTATATTTTGTATGTATTTACGCTGTACATATTTGCATTTGTACTGCTTCCAAACCGAGCCTTGGGGATTAATTAGATCTTGGGGAAATCTATATGATGTTTGAAAGACATGGTAACAGAAGAATTTTCACCAATAAAAAATCACTATCTATAAAAAAAAAAAATCAAAATTTGCTCTTCAATTTTCATAAGTTGTAGGGGTGAGCATGGATTGGGTTGGTTCGATTTCATGGAAGAACTTGGAACGTACCCTATAGGGGTTAGTTCCGAGTTTTTTTGAACCAGAACCTATCATGTGAAGGTCATTTTCAAGGTTGGTTTTAGTCTTGGTGGTTCTAGAGTCGGTTCCAAGGTCTATTCGTATAACTTGCTCTTTCTTTAATCTCTCCAATCAAAAAAGAAAATGAAACATGTTTTTTAAAAAATTGATTTTCAATATATATAATAAATAGTTTAAAACTTATTTTATCTTTATTGATTAAATTGAGCAATTTAATATAATAAATTAATATATGGTTTAAAACTTATCATTATAATTTAAAGGGAAAATTCCAGAATAGTACCCTATACTTCGGGCTTAGGAACTATTTGTTTCCTCTTAACTATTATCTCTTAAGAGGAATTTTTTAACTTTAAGAGAAAAATGGTTGTTTGTTTCCTCTTATCTCTTAAAGTGTAATTATACAACTTTTTGTTTTCCAATGATACCCCCAAAAACACAAACAAAAATTCTCATATATGTTGTCAAAATGGATATTTGATAATTTTCAGAATTCAGAATTCAGAATTCAGAACATCATTCTCTGCATTCAGAGTTTAGAGGAAAGAAAAGTTCACCAATACCAATATACCTCTTAACGTAATTATTGCACTTTCAAATGTAGGATTTCAGAGCAAACGAACAAGCCCTTAGTGTCACTTTGGTCCCTGAACTTTAAAATGTGCCAATCCAGTGCCTAAACTTTCAAAATGTGTCAATTTAGTACCTACCGTTAATCAGCCGTTAAGTGGCATGTAAGAAGAGATAAATGCCCTTCAGGTGCCATCAAATTTTCTTTATCAACCATTTGTCCATTTGCTCAAATCAGAATCAACTATCAATTTTTTCATTTCAGTCTAATTTTTATGTCATAACTCTAATGAAATTATACACTTAACCAAAGAATGCAAAGGAAAAATTATTTAGAATACTATTAGAAAAAAAAAACCCAAAAAAAGCAAAGGAAAAATAGAAACTATAAGGAAAACAAAGATCAAAGCTCTTCCAAGAGAAAATTATTCAGAATACTACCAAACGAGAAAGAAAAAGAGCTGCAAAAAACTCATTTTTGTAACCTCCTCCTCTTTCTATCTTGTCATCGCTGTTGTAAACAAATTGAATAAGCTTCCATGTAAACTCTAGCCTTTTCTTCTCCTTCACATTCATCTTGCTCAACCCTTCGTAGAGTCCATCCACAAATGATCCTATCTCTCCATTGTAATCTTTTTTTTTTTCTTCTTCAACGTCATCTTCTTCATTGATGTCTTCACCTTCGTCGTCTTCTTCAATACTACTTGTGTTAGCCTGAAGAGACCAAACTGAAGAGTCATCTTCATCGATTGATTTCTCTAGATAGTCATCACTCCCTTCTTGGTATGTTAGTATATATGAGCATTCCGAGGAATTAGATATTTCTAATTTTTCAGAGAAATCCAGCAGTAATGATCGAGTGATGAGACTCTTTTCAAATTCAAGAGTCTATTCTTTTGTTCTAACCATATCCATGTCCAACTGAATGAATGTATTAAAGATAAAATTGTCAATAAGATAGAAAGATGACATAACTAGAAAGATATAGTTCAGACATGTCATGAGTTCTGAAATCAAGATCGATCGGTCTAACATGGGTAACAATAGATTGATCTACTACTTCGGACAAAATCGAAGAAGGCAAGAGCCCATTTGGATTCAATACAGAAGATCACAATTTGAGCAAAATGATACAGAAATTGAACAATGTAAATAGAAATAACATTTACAAGCAAGGGAGAAAGTAACAAAAGAAAATCTACCTCAGTTTTCAAGAAGCAGGGAGACCTGTGAGTAAACCTCATCCGTGGCAACTTCTGCTTGTATTAATGAAAAAACATCACACTTTGGGAACAAATCCATAGAAAAGCTCAACAAACAGATTTAATTTGGAGAAAGAACCTTAAAAAGCTAACGCATTTACAATTTAACCGATGCATTGGTATTGTGTTTTTCCAAACCATATACCATTTGGTTTCAAACCCATATTATTCCTAGACCTTTGATCTCATGAGGATTTATATGGAGAGACCAAGTGCATTTCCACTGCTAGGGTTTACACAAAGAGATCAAGTGGAGTTTTCAATGGTTTTTCGAAACCTGGATTAAGAGCTACTCTAGGATTCCACCTTGATCTCATGAGAGTAGGAGTAGAAATCTACACCGAGTCAGGACGCTTGTTTGGAACCCACATCATTTTATTTTTCTTCTCCCCTTTTTTCATTTAAATGTTCTAGATGCCCAAAACTTATATTTGTTTCATCATCTTGAGGAAGAAGACGATGAACATGTTTTGTTTCCAAGGGTAATTTTGACATTTTCAAAGGCTTGAATCACACATGATGTCATGTGATATACATAATTGATGATTGTTTAATTATAGGTACTAAATTGACACATTTTGGAAGTTTATGTACTGAATTAGCACATTTTGAAGTTCAAGGATCAAAGTGACACTAGGCCCTAAGTACATGGTACTAATACGAAAATTTCCCTAATTTAAAATTTGTAAATATTAACTTTTACATTACTTATTATATACATTCAAATATTAAAATGAAAATAAATGATCAAATCACTTAAGTAACTCAATGGTCAAGTGAGACCATGGCCTTTATAAACATGAGCACTTGGATACAAATCTTTACATCTTCAAAAGTATTTTGGGGTTTATTTTAAGGCAAGTTCAGTTCCATCAAGGCCAATCAAGGCTGGTTCAGGTAGGGTAAACCCCTAGACCCTAGTCCTTGGAACCATCCTGGGTATGGGTCGGTTTCAAGAATTTGTAACCAGACCTTACCCTATAACATATTGGGTAGATCAAGGTCAGTTTGAGATCAGTTCTATTAGGTTCTAGGTAGAACTTACCCGTTAATTGCCCACCCCTAATAAATTCCATCTGATTGGTTAACATGCTTAAGATATCCATCTTTTCACCTTTCATATTAGCGAAAAACTGTGATATTTAAAAGGTATGGTAATGGAAGAGCTTTGATCAATCAAAGCATCCTATGAATTTTGATAAAACAACATCAGTCACTTCTTTTATGATATGGTTGTAAGCATTTCTGGTATCATATTTGAACCCTTTAGAATTAATGTAAAGATTTAAACATACTATATTGACTTAGACAAATCCAAGTTTCAGATATGGGCTTAAAGATAACTTCAGCCCATTATATTAAATAGATTTAAGTAAAATGATCCATTTACCCTTCAAATAGTATCACCTTCTATCTTTAGAAGCCACCCCTATCGTCCATGTAAATGAAAAGATAGGGGCTTAGCTAGACCAATTAAAATGGTTTTTCAAGAGAATTTATCACCTAAACAAAAAGATGTTCAAGATGATGCATGCTATTATCACCTAAATCACCCCTATCTGTTATAAACAAAAAGACTAAGAACCCACCCCTATCTGGTAAAGTAACAAGAGCAATGTCACCATAGTTGCAAAACAAAAAGAAAAACCCTAAAAGTAAGAAGAGAAGTAAGGCAAAGTAGAGAAAGCATGAAATCCATTCACACAATCCTCATTTAGATTCTTGTAATACAACTTTTAGTAGCGCTATGCATTTCACATGATTTTGACTTCTTCTATTTTGTTCAATAGTGTACAAGTTCATATTGTAATACAAGGTAAAGTTTCTATTATTCATGAGATTTTGTACCCATCCAATTATGATCTCAACATCCTTTTCAATTCACCCATAGTGATACTATTTGATGCTTAGAGGCTTAGACAATGAAAATTTAGGTGGAAGCAATTGAATTTGATCAATGAGGAGGCTAGGTTGTTCTTTCCTTTTTCTTCTTTGGTGGATTAAAATTTAAAATAGGGATTTGGATCTGACAAAGATAAACCATTCATACAAAAAAAATCCCTATCTGTTCAAAAAAGTGTGGTGCAAATCATACTTTATTGTTTTAATTCCAAAAAACTATGATGTAAATCACCCAAAGGAGTTCATACCTATTAGTTTGGTTAAAAGTATATACAATATTATTGCCAAGGTGCTCTTGAAAAGAATTAGAGAGATCTTCCTTTTATTATCTCCCAAAACCAAGGTGCTTTTCTCAAGGATAAGCAAATAACTAATTAGATTTTAATTGCCATTGAGTGTAGAGGATATGAGAAGAGGTGGGAGAAAAGGGTTAATATGCAAGTTGGATTTGGAAAAGGCATATGATTTGGTGGCTCAATCATTTTTGCTATAAGTAATGGAGAGTTTTAGTTTAAGGGAATGTTGTCTTCCACTATGCAACCATAGATCAATTGATTGCATGGTGAGTTAGAGAGTTTGTCGAAGACTTCAAAAGGGTTGAATTCTTGAATTTTTTTTGGTTGATTTAAAACCCTTAGTGTCAAATTAGGAAGAATTGGAGGAGGAAGAGTCTTGATTGCAGGACTCATTATTTTGACCTAGGAAGGGGGCTTTGGATTTTATTAGATTTCTTGGTGTTTTTTGAAAGGGTGGTTCAATTTATGGTGTTTTTTGAGGTCTCTAGAGGGAGCGACAGTGTTTTCTCTTGTTTCTATGAGCTCTTGGGAAGCCAAGAATCCCTCTAGGTAAAGGTTTTTGGGTAATAGAAGTTTTCTTTTAAGGCCTTAAAGAGGACCAATATTTTTTTTCTTGTCCACAATTGAATTTCTAAACTGTTGTAATAATTATAGAGGGTAGTGGAGGTGAACATAAGTCTATTGGATGGTACAAATTATTTAGAGTGGACACAATCAACCAAAATAGCAATTGGTGCTTGTGGAAAATTGGGGTATATAACTAGTGAAGAGAAGAAACTTGAGACCAACTCTTTCCGATGGGTGCAAGAGAATTACATGGTGGTGACTTGGCTGTGCAATTCTATGTTACCCAATAATATATTATAGTTTAATTTTTAACGTTCAAAACCTTGTGGTAGGAGATAAACTATTTGGAGACTGTGGTTTGGGAGAGTAGTAAACATGCAACAATTGGTGCTTGTGGAAAATTGGGGTATATAACCAATGAAGAGAAGAAACTTGAGACCAACTCTTTCCAATGGGTGCAAGAGAATTACATGGTGATGACTTGGCTGTGCAATTCTATGTTACCCCATAATATATTATAGTTTATTTTTTAACGTTCAAAACCTTGTGGTAGGAGATARAYTATTTGGAGACTGTGGYTTGGGAGAGTAGTAAACATGCAACAATTGGTGCTTRWGGAAAATTGGGGTATATAACTAGTGAAGAGAAGAAACTTGAGACCAACTCTTTCCAATGGGTGCAAGAGAATTACATGGTGATGACTTGGCTGTGCAATTCTATGTTACCCCATAATATATTATAGTTTATTTTTTAACGTTCAAAACCTTGTGGTAGGAGATAGATTATTTGGAGACTATGGCTTGGGAGAGTAGTAAACATGCAACTACTTACCAGAGGATAGTAGAGAAGAATAGAGTGTTTAAGTTTCTACAAAGACTCAATCCAAAATATGATATTGCACAATAACATGTTCTTTCTCGTTACAGTGTAACTTCTCCCAGGCATATGCTTTTGTGTTTGGAGAAGAGACTAGGAGAAATGTTATGTTGAAGAACCTAAGCATTGAGTAACCTGTTATAGTGAATATAGTGAAATCTAAGTCTGGTGGGGATAAGGGTGGTAGTTATAGTAGGAGGGAGGACATGAAGTGTTAGAATTGGCTGAATACGGGTAGATTAGTCTTTTCATTCTGTTTAAGTTATATGCTTATGTGGCAGTTCWAATATTACTTCTGTAGACATCCTATCCCATACTTAAGTGTAGGTAGTTTAGTCATTATGCACTAATTAGAACCCCTAATCCATATTATGGTCGACTGGTAGGGTAGAGGCTACCAAGTTCGACTGGTTCTTCTTCTTCTTCTTCTTCTTCTTCTTCTTCACTCTCTATTGATTCAAACTATTGAAGCTACTGAAATAACATGGTATTAGAGCACTAAACGAAGGAGAAGAAGGTTGCGGGACCAAGGTTAATATTCTATGATTTCTCATTCTTCTGGGTTGCGAAATTTGAGGTACTCAGTTTAGTTACTACAACAAGTTCTATTTTTTTTAGGACTACCGCAATCCCTATTTCAAGTGTTAGGAAGGTGTTGCAGTCCTAGGATATCAGTTCAATATGCTATCACCATGTGACAACTTTGGTCGTGTGGTGGTGTTTGTGATGTTCACCCTCTATTGAGCAGTTTCAGGAGAGTGTTTATTTGTGGTTAGTTGAGTTGTTGAGTTATTGTCATTATGATTTATGTTTTTGAGTAATTAGTAATGGTGTGAACAAGAACAAAAGTCTGTGTTTTTTGTATTGAAAGGAGTGGTCGAATAGTCTACATCAATATTTTGACTTGTCATTGTTGTCTGAATGCAAGTTTACATTTTTTTTTAATCTGAAATGGTAGCCGAGTATGTCTAAAACATTAAGCTCTTAATCTGAATGGTAGTTTACATAATGGTGGTTGATTGTGACTGGTTGTGAACCTATTATGTGTGTTTGGAGACTGTTGTAGTGTTGGAAACATCAAGCTCTTGATAGCAGTACTTGATTGGTGACTGGGGATTCAGCACTAGAAGTAGCATTGGGAGGACATAATGGCAGCAACTGGAGATGGTCGTAGTGATTAAAAATCTGGTGTGATGATTTCCTCCGATTATCTGGGTGTGCAAATGACTTCAATTAAACTTAATGGTGAGAATTATGTGCCATGGGCCAAGTCAATGGAAGTTTTTCTCAAGGCAAAGAGGAAAATGAAACACGTGAAGGAAGATAAACCATCAGCTAAATCTTCAGGGTTTGATGATTGGGAACACAAAGATGCCTAAATCATGATATGGTTGTGGAACAGTATGGAACCCAAAATAAGTGCCAACTTTTATGTTCTTAGATACAACTAAGGACGTATGGGAACATGCCAAGAAGCTTTATTCTAGATAGGATAATACTACGAGGGTATATCAGTTCTCTCAGGAGTATTGATCTGCAACAAAGGAATAAAACCCTAGAAGAGTACTATCCCAGTATGAAAAAACTCATAAATGAGCTCAATGTCTATCATCCCCTAACTCTAGATGTTAAGGTTTTGCAAGAACAGAGGGATCAACTAGATGTCACTAGGTTCTTAGTGGGGTTGAGATCAGAGTACGAACTAGTTGGAGCCCAAATATTGGGAGGCTCTACTCTTCCTACACTTAAGGAAGTATTTGCACAATTTTGTAGGATTTGTTTGGGATCTACAGAGAGTACCACACCATCTAACAGATCAATATTTGTGGTAGCCAAAGGAGGTGGATGTGGTTCTATAGGGGGAGGACATGCATCTCGAGGAGGTCGTAACTCAGGGGGAGGCCGTGGTGGTGGTCGTAACTCAGGGGGAGGTCGTGGTAAAGAAAAATGTACCTCTATAGGAAGTGTACCCACTGTGGCTGGGAAGGACATTCAGTGAATTTTTGTTATGATCTCCATGGCCCACCCAACTACATGGGTTAATCATGCAGTAGCTGGTGGGGTTAATGTTAGTGATAACCAGCAGATAGATCTAACACCTTCCACATCTACATCTATTTCCGAGAAGGAGATAATGAGTATACCGCGAGATGAGTATTAGAAGTTCCTCCAGGCTACTTCACAACATACTATATCTACCCTTGCACACTCAGGTATAGTTTGTCTGGCATCCAAACCCTCTCCTGGATTATTGACACTAGAGCCTCTGATCACATGACCGGGATTCTAGGTGTGTTCTCTTCCCTCTCTGAAACTTCCACATCTCAAACTCTTACCCTTGCCAATAGTTCCTCTTCTCCCATCTGTGGTGTTAGTAATGCTGACATTATTTCTCTTTCTTTATCATCTATTCTATATGTACCTAAATTTCCATTCAATCTTATGTCAGTTAGTAAATTAACTAAGACCCTTAATTGCTCTATTACATTTTTTTCTTCATTTTGTGTTTTTTAGAATCTCAAGACGGGGAAGAAGATTAGTGGAGGGCATGAGGCTAGTGGATTGTATTATCTTGATGGTGGTGGATCGTCAGTTGCACTTCAAACTTCCCTCACTCCTTTACAATGGCATTTTCAGCTAGGACATCCATATCTCAAGGCACTCGAGATACTAGTTCCATATTTGAATCATTTGTTGTCTTTATAGTGTAAGTCATGTCAGTATGGGAAACACCATTAGGTTTCCTTTAGTTCTAGAGTTGATAGTCGTATGTTGAGTCCTTTTGTTTTACTTCATTCAGATGTTTGGGTCCGATTAAAATAAAGTATTACAATTGTTACAAATATTTTGTCACTTTTATTGATAATTGTTCAAGAATGACATGGATTTATTTAATAAAATAAATGAGTGAATTATTTTCCATTTTTCAAAAATTCCATGCTGAAATACGTACACAATTTGGTGTTCCAATCAACGTCCTTCATTCAGATAATGGTTGTGAATACTTACTTCCTTTCAACAGTATTTAGACAACATGACATCATTCATTAAACTTCATGTGCATCCACCCCTCAACAAAATGGGGTGGTTGTACGAAAGAACTGTCATCTCCTTGAAATTGCTCGATCTATTTTTCATCATATGCCCTCATTCGTCCTTCATGCTCGGTCTCCCTTTTCTATTTTGTTCCCCACCTTGTCTCCCTTTCCATTAATACCCCAAGTCGTTGGCTATGTGTCCTTTGTTCACAATCTGAGTCCAAATTTACACAAATTGGATGCACGCTCTATTAAGTGTATCTTTCTTGGCTACTCTCGGATCTAAAAAGGGTTTAAGTGTTACAATCCCATTATTCGAAAGTTCTATGTCTTTTCTAATGCCATTTTTTTTAGTTCATCCCATTCTTCTTGGGACCTAAAGTATCATTATCACCACCTTTGCTTCCTCTCCCTCTTCCAGTCCATGATATCGTTTTGGTTGTTCTAGTTGGGGCTGAACCTTCACCTCCTCAAGTGCAGATTCCTACAGAACGACCAGTAGGGGTGAGCATAGTTTGGTTGAAACCGAATAACCAAACCGAAATTTTGGTTTTGGCTTGATTGGTTCGGTTAGTTCGGGTAAACGGTTCAGTTCAGTTCAATTTTTAAATACGGTTTTATTAGGATTGGTTTTTGGTTTCGGTTATGCTATTTAAAGGTTTGGTTAACCAAAGTAACCGAACTATTAAGGGTAAATAAGTAATTAGCTAATTATATTAGGGATTAGGCCAAAACCCAAAACCCTCGAGTCTTTGTCTTCCTCCTTGTAACTTCTTTTTGTTCTTGACTTCTCTTCGTTTTAAGTCTTCTCTAATCTCTTTGTGTTCCTCTAATCCTCTTCTCTTCTCTAATATGTAATCTCTATGTTTTCCTCTTCACTTCTGAATACTTACTGACTCTGACTGAACTATCTTACTCTTCTGCTCTTTGTATCTTCATCCTCTCTTCGGTCTGGCATTGGCAGATTAGCAGTTTGGCTTTGGCACCACCACACCACTCACCAGCAACAGCGGCAATGCCGACAAGTAATACTCCGACGGGCGACGACGACGACTCTGCAACTCAGGTACAATATTTTTTGTTGTTATTTTTCTTTTTCCCCTTTCAATGGTCAGTAACCAACCCCCGTTGTTATTTTTATATAGTTCTTTCTCTTTGTTTGCTCTTTGATCTGGTAGTGGTAGATTAGTAGTTCTTTTTTTTTTTCTTTTTCCACTTTGTTACCTACTCGGCTTCCCCAATTGCAATGGTGACCTGTAGAGTAGATTACTGTTGGTGATAGGTATATATAATAGATCAAATTACTGAAATTAGTGATTGCAATATATACTTAGAATTTAGAATAGAAGTGGTAATGATGTGGTAATATGCTTTTACAGATCCTCTGTTTCAATGCTAGTTGATAATGCTCTCCATCATTTGGTTTGCATTGATAATGCTAGTTGGTAATATGCATTAACTGCATTACAAGTAGCTGAATTCAGTCTCTACCTTTCCCAAGTATTGCAGAGATGTGGTAATATGCTTCCAGCCACTCCCCTCTCTCCCTCTCTCTTTCTACCATTTTTTTTATAGATCCTCAGCTTCAATCTTTGGTTTTAGTTTGAAAGTTAGTCCTACACAAATGCATCCTAGTCCTATAGTAACTATAAAAATCTAACATAGGATAAAATCAAACCTATGATAACAACAAGTATGATTATGGTTCATCATCCATGTTACTACAGCAGTTCAAGAAGGCAAGAATAGTGAGTAACAAAGAAAATTGATAGCAGCAATAGAAATTAGAAACTACCCAAGTTCTCTGGTTGGGACTCCTACTTAATCCATACATTTGTAGTAACCAAGAAATGGACTAACTTCAAAAATAACTTGGAATCCACTCCTTACGAAGCTAGGATTCAACATATATATACATAAGGTCTAGTTGTCATTGAAAACTACAAAACTTTGTTATGTAGATTCTTTCTTAAACTTTTCATCTTGATAATTCAAAAATTATGAGTTGAATTCCTGGATCTGCCATGTTTATTATCATGCTAGTAAACATCATGTCTCTTATACATTATTATTTTTTATTTTAATAGGGGGTTTGGAGTTTGGACTTAACTTACTTGGTCTTGGCTTGGGTTGTTTTTACTTTTAACCATGGCTTCAGCAGTTTCATCCTACAATGTTAGCTAACTCATTCCCTTTTTTGACTTTTAAGTGTGATATTATGTGATTAGTTTCATTTGTTTTTTTATTTATAATTTATATTTTCTTTGTAGATGTCACATCAAACAAGAGATACACCGACTAGTATAGAGGATGCGAGTTCATATCCCAAACCCTCAAGTCAAACTGGTTTGACAAATACTACAAGTGCAATCGCTAAAGGAAAGAGAAAAGCCATACAACCAAGGTCAAAAGTATGGGAACACTTTTCTAAGTTGTTTTAGATAATGATGAACCAAAGGCTAAATGTAACTACTGTGATAGGGAGTTTTGTTGTGACCCTAAAAAAAAATTGGACTGGTTTACTAAGAAACCATATGAGTATATGCAAGAAGAACCCATATAACCTAGACAAGAAACAAGCAAAATTGAATTTGCACTTGAACTCAAATGAGGGAGATGGTGAGAATATGAACCCCCTTGGCCTTAGTTGTTAGAGATTTGACCAAGAGGCTATTAGGAAGGGGTTAACCCATATGGTCATTATTGATGAACTCCCATTCAAGTTTGTGGATGGTGAGGGTTTTAAGAAATTTATGACACTTTCTCATCCAATGTTTCGTATTCCATGTAGATGGGCTGTTGCTCGGGATTGTTATCAACTGTACTTGGATGAAAAGTTGAAATTGAAAATTTTGTTAAAAATTCATGTCGAAGGGTTTGTCTTACAACTGACACATGGTCTTCCTTGCAAAGGATTAATTACATGTGTTTATTAGCCCACTTTATTGATAATGACTAGAAATTGAATAAAAAAATTCTTAATTTTTGTCCAATTTCTATTGGTAAGGCAGTAGAAAAATGTTTATTTGAATGGGGAGTTGATAAAGTTTTTTTCTATCATAATTGATAATGCTAGTTCAAATGATGTTGTGGTTGCATTTTTAAGGAAGAAAATTGCTAATTGGGGAACTAGTATTTTTTATGGAAAATTGCTTCACATGAGATGTATTGCACACATTATAATTTTGGTTGTGAATGATGGTTTGAAAGAAATGAGTGAATCTGTTAATCGTGTTCAGGGAGTAGTGAGGTTTGTAAGACAGTCTCCAGCAAGGTTGCAAAAGTTTAAGGAGTTTTTTGAGATTGAAAAAAATCCAAAGTAAGAGTTTGTTGTGTTTAGATGTGAGTACTAGGTGGAAATCAACCTATTTAAGGTTGGAGGCGACTCAAAAGTTTGAAAGAGCCTTTGAAAGGTTTGAGGATCATGATCCTTATTTTAAAACTTAACTTGAGATGGGGGATGGTGTTTCTACTGATTTTGATTGGGCCTGTGTTAGGAGGCTACTACTATTTCTACAACATTTTTATGATCTCACGTTTCGAATTTCAGGCTCCTTATATGTCACATCTAACAACTTTTTTCAAGAAATTTATTTAGTTGATTGCCTTTTACAAGAATGGGGAGGTAGTGAAGACAAAGAATTAAAGGAGATGTCAGAGAGGATGAAAGTAAAGTATGAAAAGTACTAGGAAAACATTGACAAGATGAATAAACTGATTTATGTTGCTGCTATTTTAGACCCTCGTCAGAGATTAGAATATGTGGAGTTTGCCCTTACTGATATGTATTAAGGTACCAAGGGTGAAGAGCTTGTGAAAAAAAATTAACGATGTTGTGTATGATTTGTACAGTGAATACAAGAATATGATTGCACCTCAAAGTGGGCATATTAGTGATAAACCCCAAATTTCAACTTCAAGCAAAGTAGAGGGTGAGCAACCATCACAAGGAAGATGTTGGCAATGTCTCGGTTTAAAAAGTATAAGTTAAAAAATGGAGGGGCAGATAGCAAATCAAAGTTGGATAGATACTTAAATGAAGACACTGAAGAGGGAAATGATGACTTTGATATCTTAGGATGGTGGAAGGTTAATTGTCCCAGATTTCCCATCCTTTCACAAATGGCTCGGGATGTGTTGTCAGTTCTTATCTCTACAGTTGCTTCAGAGTATGCTTTTAGCACCGGAGGACGAGTGCTTGATGCATTTAGGAGTTCTTTGACTCCTAAAATAGCAAAAGCACTTGTATGTGCTCAAGATTGGATCCGATCATCACAATATGCCATTAATGTTGAAGAAGATTTAGAGGAGTTTAATGAACTTGAGAATGGTAATAAACTTTTCGATTTAAGTTTTATATCATTTATAATTTTTCTCTTAATAATTTCTTAACTTTTGTAATTTGTAAATGGGGTTTTCTAATTTTCTTCCTCAATTTTCAGATTTACCAAAGGCTGCAGTTACATCAGAACCAACAGTGATTGAAATTTGATTCAAGATTCAAGACCTATTATTGCAGGATTCTTCCTATAGTCCTACTCTTATTTTTATTATTTATTTATTTTTTGTTATAGTGTAGCCAACTAGCCATTTTCCAATTGCTAGTGGTTTACAATAAATTCAGGTATATTTTGATGAACTAAAAAGAGTTAAACAAAGAACTTGACTTCACATTTCTCATCCATTTTGAGACAAACTGACTTAAGTGCATGTTTTCAAGTTCATCTGGGTTAATCCCAATTTGGGTTGTTAGCCATATGGCTTTTGCATAATGGCATTGAAAAAAAGATATGTTGTCGTATTGTTATTGCACAAGGGGCAAATGTTTTCAGTTTCATTTAGGCTCAGTTTGGCTATTCATGTACATGTGGTATTTTATGATTTATCCAATGACCTTGCAGTTCCACGGGTTTGACTAGTTATTTCCATGACTAGTCATGTTTGCTTTGGTTATGGATTTTCAGTTTCTGTCTCAACTTCATTATGGATTTTTATTTCTTAAAAAGGCTTTGAGAGAAGAGACTCTAGATTGGCAGCAGTTGTTACATTTTCAACTGTACCCCCGGGCAAAATTAGTGAGAGGGGAAAGGGCCAGAGTGATCAAGATGGTAAGCAAGTCCTCTATTTCCCTCTCAATTCTTATTCCTCCCATCTGTCCTGTTTTATGTTGTAGGAATCATTCTGTGTTTTGTAATTTCAGGCGTCAGAAAAGAAGCGGTCCAATCCGACGAGAGAGATTAAGGTGCAAAAACTTGTACTTAACATTTTTGTCAATGACAGTAGTGATTGCCTTACTTGGGCAGCTAAGGTCTCTCTCTGTCTATCACTCATTAGCTTTGATAAAATTCTAGTCTCTCCCATCTTGTTTCTTGTTCTTTGGCATGCATTTAGTTATTTTGAAGCCATTGATTGAATTGAAACTAGATTGATTTTTGGGCCTTAGAAGTATTACTAGTTGGGATTGTAAAATTGAGCCTGATTCTATAAAATACTGCATTCTATTTCAGTCCAAGACCCATTGTAGTGTAGGAGAATTTATCAAGGTTCCTGGTGCTATGATGTTTGATGTGTTTAGATACAAGTATGTTGAAATTTTAGGATTTTAAAGGAAGATGCTGTATTCCGATGGCATAAAAAGCAAGTGGCCTTATTTCAATGGCATAGTTACAACCACATCACTTGCCTTCTCCAAGTTTATAAGTTATATACGGGTAAGTAACAAATATGAGATAGTGTGATGGAGGAAAAATGGGTTTATATAGGAATCCTTTGATGAAATGGGTCAAGACTTTTTATAGTTAAAACACCAATTAAAGACTACATTCATGTAGACAAATATATGGTAGGTTGTACTTTGCATGATATTTTTGTGCATTATCAGTGTACAGATCCTTGGTGTATATTATGGACAATGGAGTCATAGATATCTAATTCCTCTTTTTAAGAAGTTATCCGTTGGCTGTTGCAACTTGCAAGTTGAAGGGAATAGAAGAGCTAAGTGCAGATCGAAGCCGAAATGGGCTGAGATTGTGAGATTTGATTTGAGGGTCCATGATTTAACAAATACATGTTCCATTGAATGGGACGCCGGACAAGGTCTTATTGGGTAGCTGAAGCATTGCCTATTCATAATTGTTACATTTTTGGGAACTGGGAACTAGGAACTTAAGCTTAGGTAGTTTGAAGGATATCAGATACTTATGTTTGTACATGTTTTTTTTTATCAGTCATTATGTTTGTATATGTTCTGTAGGCTAGAATTTATATTTGTGACCAATTGTTTTAAATAATAGCTACAATGATCCCTATATTGGCATGATGGCATCCCGATCCTAGAATAGATAAGAGTATTTTTGTCGGAAATCACTAAGTTAGCACACATAGTCAATGTATTTGATTACAACTGAACCAACCGAAACAACCGAAACAAAATTTTGGTTTAGTTTGTTTGGTTTTAAATAATAAGTTTGGTTTGCAAAAATAGTAATTGGTTTTTAAAAGTTCTGTTTGTTCGGTTTGATTTTTAACCAAACAAATCGAATTCTTACCCCTAATGACCATCGATTCGGCATGGCTATACTCATCGACAAACACCAGCACCTCCTCCGACTTCTCACCTTGTTTGAGGATCCTGTTGTTGCTCCTGTCCTAGAACCTTCATAGCTTAATCTTTTCATTGCTTTACTGAAATGTAAACGTAGTTGTACCTTACATACCATTTCCAGTTTTGTTTCGATTTCTCACCTTTCCGCTTCACATCACCAATTTGTTTCTCTATTGTCACCCACATCTATTCCTAAGGATGTCCAGGAGGCCCTTACTTCACTAGGTGGTGGCAACAATAGAAGAGGAACTCTCTGCTCTTTAGCAAAGTCACACGTGGGAGCTCACTACTTTTCCTCCAGGTAAGCATGTTGTGGGTTGTAAATGGGTGTATACTGTTAAATACTTTCTGGATGGTAGTGTGGAGCGTTTGAAGGCCCAATTTGTTGCTAAAGGTTATTACCAGTTGTATGGGGTGGACTATATGGAAACCTTCTCTCCAATGGCAAAGATAGGCTCAATCCGTGTCTTAATTTCCCTAACAGTTATTTATGATTGACCCTTGTTTCAACTTGACATTAAAAATTCCCTCCTCCATGGTGACATTATGGAGGGGGTATATATGGAGCAACCACCTGGGTTTGTTGCTCGGGGGGAGGATGGTAAGGAGTGTAGACTGAAAAAGGCAATTTATGGGTTGAAACAATCTCCTTGTGTTTGGTTTGGGAAGTTTAGTGAAGTGGTGAAGATTTTTGGAATGAAATAATGTCAGGTTGATCACTCAATATTCAGCTATGATTTTGAAGCCAAAAAGATTTTATTAGTAGTCTATGTGGATGATACTATCATAACTGGTAGTGACAAATTGAGGATTGATAAACTAAAGGTCTTTCTGCATGACCATTTTCAAACAAAAGACCTTGAGAAGTTGAAGTATTTCTTGGGTATAGAAGTTGTCAGATCAAAACAAGGTGTAAACCTGTGCCAAAGAAAATATGTCCTTGATATGTTGGATGAAATAGGACTGTTAGGTGCGAAATCGGTTGAAACTCTCATAGAACCAAAATTAAACAGTGATACAAGTGAAATATTTGATGATCTTGGAAGATATAGATGGTTAGTGGGGAAGTTGAACTATCTGATTATCACAAGACCAGCCATCTCTTTTGTTGTCAGTGTGGTGAGCTAATTTATGCAGAATCCCCGGATACCTCACTGGGATGCAGTTTCTTAGAATTGTAAGGTACCTGAAGGGATCTCTAGGCAATGGGTTATTGTACAAACCAGGAGGAAGACTTGAGGTATTTGGGTATACAGATGTAGATTGGGCAGGCTCAGTGTCAGATAGAAGATGTATTACAGGTTATTGCACATTCCTTAGAGGAAATCTGGTGACATGAAAGAATAAGAAGTGGATCGTTGTGGCAAGGAGTAGTGCTGAAGCCGAGTATAGAGCCATGACACACACTACATGTGAATTAGTATGGCTGAGAAACTGGCACAGCATAGAAACGAAACACGTCGAGAAAAGAACAAAAATCGAACTACCTGGAAGAAGAATTTTTCATTGAATAATTAAGAGAAAATTAAATATCAAAAACTATCTTAGCCTTCCCCTAGCTACTCTTTATATAGGCATACACCCTTATGGCTCCTACTCCTAATCTGAAAACACTCCATAATAGAATCCTATTAAAAGAAAATCATAATATAAGAAAACACTCCAAAATAGAATCCTACTAAAATCCTTCAAAAGGAAAGTCTTAATTGAATATAAATTCAAAATAATGCTAACTTGGTAAAAACAAACTAAGATAGAAAATTTGTGGTGGCGCTAACTTGGTAAAAACGAACTAAGATAGATATCCTATTGGCGATGCTATCTCGGTAAATATTTACTAAGCTAGGTCGGTGGCATCACCTCTGCTTCTTATGTGTCTTGGAATGGCCGCAACTTGCATAGAACTTGTTGGCCTTCTCCTGTACTGCATCAAAAACCTCCTACAAGAAATTGGATTATCAATGGACAGACCTGAGATTGTACTATGATAATCAAGCTGCAACTCACATCTCATCTAACCTTGTTTTTCATGAAAGAATAAAGCACATAAATATTGACTGCCACTTTGTGAAGGAGAAAGTCCTTACTGGAGAGATAAGCACAGAACTTGTGGGCTTAGGTGATCAATGGGCAAATTTGTTTACGAAAGATTTAAGCTCAGGGAGAGTGAACTATATATGTAACAAGTTGGGATTATATGACATATATTCTCTAACTTGAGGGGGAGTGTTAGAGTTAGCCGAATAAGGGTATATTAGTCTTTTCATTGTGTTTAAGTTATATGCTTGTGTGGTAATTCTAATATTACTTCTGTAAACATCCTATCCTGTACTTAAGTGGGGGCAGTTTAATCATTGTGGACTAATTAGAACCCCTAATCCATATTATGGTCGACTGGTAGGGTTGAGGCTACTAAGTTTGTTTGGTTCTTTTTTCTTTTTCTTTTTTCTTATTCTTCTTCTCTTCTTTTCTTTCACTCTCTACTGGTTCAAATTGTTGAAGCTATTGAAATAACAAGAAGGATTTGATTTGTGATTACTATGAGAAGCCTAAATATACTAGAGATACTTGTTAGAAGCTTCATCTGCATCTTATACCAAGTCAACTTAGAAACAAAAAGGGAAATGCTAATATGGTAATAACTGGTGACTTATTTGCATCACGTACAACAACTTTTTTAGAGTTAAGTGCAACATTTGCATTTTGGCCTATTGGAGAGATATGGGCAGTTTTTTAGTCAAAGAGATACAACTAATTCCATTTCTTTACCGGGTGGACAGCAAGGTGCAAGTGGCCTAGGAGCTAGTCGTACTAATTTACTTGCATAACTTATCTCTTATCACTAATATCTTCAATACTTGTATTCTACTATGACTCTTGTATCTCCTACAAGTATAAATATAATTAAGTTTGGTCCTCAATCATTTGAACTTTTACCTCCATTGTTTATGTTTGTCTTATGGTTTGTCTAAGGTACGACTAAAAGGGTGAGAGAAAAGCAAGGTCTTTAGAAACTTGCCCAATAAAATCTCTTCCAAATGTCTCAATCTCCTATTGCACTAAGAGACTAGGACGCTATTGAGAGACTTCCTCTAAGTAGATTCCACCATTGGCTAAATAAGAAAGGGATAAGGTTTTTTGCAATTAAAGAAAGAAAGTTATTGTGCTCTACTTGGTTTCTTTGCAATTGAAGAAGAAAGAGTCTCGTTGTAATGGTTGCCACCCTTGGCTAAGAAAAAAGGGCTAAGGTTTCTCTTCATTGGTTTTCCCTCTATTGTTTCTCCTCTCTATTGAATAGGAGAAGTCAAACTGTATTTTCTCACATCTTTTACATTTGAAAAAAATTATAAATGACATGATTGGAGGGGCAACCACACTAGCTCCACATCTATGACTAGTCTTTGAGCATGGTTCACATGTAAAAATGTGAATGGAAGGGCACCCCATTCTGCACCATCAAACTATATGGAGAAATTTGAGTTAATTATATTTTGAATTTGAATGTTTTGAGGTGAAACTTTCACACATGTAGGGTCAAGTATGACTATCTCTTACTACCATTGCTGATGAGGGAAAAAATCATAACCAAGTTGATTGTCATGTGGATTAATTTGAAGAGTACAATTGGCCAGTTGAGGACCTATACACTACTTTGGACGAGCAAGGCCACATTGACCTAGCATGCCCCCATTTGGCATACAAGCCAATGTTGATGAATACCGCACATCTTAGATAGCTAAGGACATGTGGACATGAATACATGTTCAGTTGGTGCGTATTACACTATATTGGCCGATATGGGATGATGCGACAATACGCACTGATACGCATGTATCCCCAATTAAAAAATATCAATAGCGTGACTCAAACTCAATCTCAACGCCTAATCCACCTTTTGTCTAACTTGTTGAACCACTAAGCCGCCTCTTAGTTCATGGTAATAAATGAAATAAATGAATTTTTATTAACTTTATTATTAACATGCAATCTAGTCAAATGCCATATGTTTATGTTTAATAATTTTAAGTTAAAATTAAAAAGAATAGTATGAGTATTTTATAAACATTAATGAAATGAATAATATATCAAAATTACATTTATAAAAAAATGATTTTTAATCTCAATAAATTTATACAAGTAAAAATATTTATAAAAGAATAATTATTTTAGTACTTAAAATTCATAAATTTGTATATGATATGTATCTTAAAATTGTAATATATCTTTATAAATTATTTATTGATATTTTAATTTACACAAAAGACAACATATTTGCTATTTACAAAAATATTTTTTTACAAAATATTCAAGAATATAATATTAAATTTAATATATCAAACCCACTAATATAAATTTATAATAATGATTTCTTATTGCAAAAGAATTATAGAAATAAAAATTATAAATTTGTATATGATATGTATCTTAGAAATTTTAATATATTTGATACATTTAAGTTAAGATTATATATTTTTATAAATTATCAATTGATGTTTTAGTTTATAATTTATAATGAAATATTTATTGTTTACAATAATAAATATATTGTTTATAAAACATTTCAAAATTTAATATTTAGTTGCCTTTTTTGGTTAATGTTGAAAAGTAAAAATAGTAAAATAATAATTAAAACATAATAATTGTATATATTTTATTTCTTAGACTCTTGATTGATGGATTATCAATAAAATTGTATAATATCTACGCATCACATTATATTAGTTATAATATATTCCTTCATATATATATATATATATATATATATACGTCATTTGTGGGTATTCTAACCTTAAATTTAGTGTAATTGATGTATTTGTGGAATTTGTATATATTTTCTTAGCATTTCCATGCGTTTCCAAAGCGTGTCCGTATCCGTATCCAAATTGTCTGATATGATACCCGATACTAATACATTAGTCCCTGATCTGAAGTGTATATCTGATTGTTCGAAGGATCAACGTGTAACCCACCTCAGACAAGAAAAGCCATGTCAATGTGGCATGCCCCCATTCAACCCATAGGCCAACATTGGCGAACACCGCACGTCTCAGGTGAGTAATGACACGTGGTGAACACTGGCACAACTTGGCCTCTGTAAAGGTCAATAAAAATGGCCCCTAAACTCCTTGTCCTATGGTGTGTTGCTCACTCCCTTAACATCTCGACCGTTAGTTGGCTAACATGTGTTCCACTCACAAGGAGCACAACAACATTCCCCAACAGGTATTTAAGGGCATGCTGCCCAATCTAAAAGCTTTTTTTACACACTTAAGCTCTCTAGTCTTCATTCTCACTTGCTCACTAAATCCGCCTTCTCAGCTACAACTAGGTTATCCTCACTTGCTTACTAAATCCACCTTCTCTGCTACAACTAGGTTATCCTCACTTGCTTGGCCTAGTTAACCACCTCAACAGTTTAGTAACTTGAGCATCGAATTCCCAGGGAACCACCTTTGGGCCTCTAATCTTCTATGTGCACAAGTTGTTAGATCTCATTTAGTTCATCCAATTTACCACGATCTTTATTTGTTGGTCATCCACGTCAGCTCAAACAAAATCAACTGCCATTAACCACCCAAACCAGTCCTTGACATCTACTCCACTTCCAACCAAAGTCGTGTTTTTCCATTTTCTCTTTAATGTTTGTGTTCCCTTTGAACAACTCTCACATTCATTGTCCAAACACCGCGTTAATCAAGTCACTACCCCCTCACTATCTTCATTTCAACCCCCCTTTGTCTCCTCTCTTCGCACTCGATCACCAAACACCTTGTCACCTTCTCCATCTACACCTACCACTCCCACCACACTTTGCATGTACCTCCAACTCACTTCTCTCCATTCCTCTTTGGCCATTTTGTCCACCGCCATCTTCCTTCCCTCTATCAATGAACCCAATTAACCAATCTCCCCCTTCTCTCTTCATACACACACACACATTTTCCTATCCCATGTTTTCTTCAATTTCTGCCAAGCCCTCCTACTTGGAACTGCCTAAGCAAATGTAGCCATGTACAAATTTTGCTCTATGGGGGCATTATTTTTTTAGATTTTGAGAGGGAGGAAAGTTGGTCAATGGGATTTTGGTTCCTATTGACCAAGAATCACATGTTTTTTTTTCAGATTTATGTGGGACTAGGGAAAGTTTATTTTCTTGGGTATCACTTAATGGGATAAGTGATACCCATCTCCTAGGTGGGTAAATAACTTTCTCACCTAATGGAAAAGTTGCCAATACTTGAATGGGACAAAAATGCCTATTTTAATAATGAGTTTTTATGGCTAAATTGGTCATTGCCTTATTTATATGAGAAATAAAAGAACAGGGATAAATGCACTTACTCGAGTAAATGTTTCCCATGAAAAACTTACCCAGGTAAATGCATTTACCTAGGTAAGTAACTTGCCGAAAAGCAAACAAGGCCTACGGTTACACACTTCAAAGTAGCCATATTCTATGGACCACCCATCATCAATCACTTGAGACCAAGATCCTTTCATTCCTAACATTTTCCAAACCTCATTGCTTCAATCCATCATTATAATCCTCATTGTCGATACTTTCAGATCACGTAATGCCTTCCCTGTTTTCATTTTGCTTTACTTTTCCTACTAATAGATGGTAAACCTTGAATTCAAGGTTAACATGCCAAATGGATGAAGTCCAAGGCTTACACATTTTGAGGCCTTTGGCTCAAATAACTCAAGGTGTAAGCGTTTGTTGGTGAGGCCTGTGGATATTGAGGTGAGGCCTTTTTTTTCCTAGTTCACCTCAAGAGACTTTGAAAAATGGAATTGTCCGATGTGGCATCTATCTTTTTTCTCCTTTTCTTGATTTTTGATTTTTTTTAAATTCTACATAATTCCACATCATCTTTAAGTTTTCCTCTTTTATTATTAATTCTCTTCTTTTTCTCATTAACTTCTTTTGATTATCTCTCTTCATTAATCATAGCATTAACTCTCTTTCCTCTAATAACTCATTCCACTAATTCTCTCTCCTCTTAATAACTCCATTAAATTGCTTAAAACTCATTTACTATTTTTTATTTTATTTTGAATTTTTCTTATGTTTTTCTTTAGAAAAAATGGATAATAAACCAAGCACAATTTGCCTAGGGATGATCATTTTAGCCTGGTCCAAGCTTATCCCCAAATTAGGCCCACAAATTTCAAGGTCAAAATTGGGCCTAACATTTCAATTCTGGCTTAGGGCCGACCTACAAACAAAAAAAGTTTAAAATTTAGTTAATAAAAAAGATCATAAATAGTTAAATCATGCAAAAATAATGATTGGATTGAAAATAGAGGGCTCTTTTTGCTTCAATTCCACCTAACAAAGCCTATGTATCACACAATTCCCAACTTCCCAACTAGGAATTTATACAAACACACATACACACGCACACACACACTCACTCAAACTAGGGAGGGTGTGCTATCTTCTTCTTTTTTTTAATGTTTAATTTTTTGCTCCATACCATATTAGAAAAATAACCAATTATGAGTGAGTCCCACCAATTGTTGACATCCTAACAATTTAAATGCCTAGATTTGTCATCCTCCCATCTGTTTGCTAGGAGAGAGAGAGAGAGAGAGAGAGAGAGAGAATTCTATTACTTAGGTAGAGGTGGAAATCTCATCCACTAGGGGTGTCAATTGGACTGGATTTGGTCCAATCTGATCCAGTCCAATGTGAGTCCATTACAAATGGGCCAGGTCCAATCCAACCCATGAATATTTTGGATCATCCAATCTGTTCAAATTCATTTTGATTTAGATTGGTTTCAACCCAAATACGATCCATTAACACCTATATTTTTATCTTATACCAGTGGACCGGGTATTGTCTTAATCCAACCCAATCCAATATAGATTTATTATGAATGGACTGGGTCCAATTCAATCTAATAATAATTTTAGACTGGATTGGTCCAATCCAATATGTCTTGTTGGTCCGTCCAATTTGTCCAAATTGATTTTAATTGGATGGGGTCCAATCCAAAACCAGTCCATTGACACCCTTATGGTCCACCACCGGAGCGGGGTTTTTAACTACTGATTAGTTTTGGGGAAACCCAAAATTATGGTGACTAGGGATTGGGGGTGGTATTTGTCCACCCCTAGCCCCAACCCTGAATCCACCCCAATTGAAAGGCATAAAATATTAGGACTTTTAGATGAATTTACCAAAAAAAGGACATTTTCAAGGTTCCACACTTGATGACAACTCATCAAAATAGCATAATATACTTTATAATATATAACATATTATGAAAAGTTGAAGGATAAGCCAAAAAGTGGGGGTATGGCAAACTAAGAAATTAATGATTAATGAAGATAGTTAATACCATGATTAACGAAGAGAGATAATTAAAAGGATTTATAATGAGAAATATAAGAGAATTAATGATGAAAGATGAAAACTTAAAGATGATGTGAAATTATGTAGAATTAAAAAAAAATAAAAAAAAAGGAGAAAAAAAGATACATGCCACATCAGACAATTCCTGTTGGGAGGGCCAACCACCTATGCTGTTGAGAGTGCTTATTGGCTGGACACATTCACCCAATCACTCCCATGTCTATCATTTTGGTCAAAAGTAAATAAAATGTAATTATTATTTTACCCCACTCTCATGGTAACATAGTATTAATGTTCTCAATAGTAGAGGTGCTAATGGTATTCGAAAATTCGATTTCAAAACTGAGATTCGAAATAATCAAATTAAATTCGGATAATTCGAATATCGTAATCAATTGAATTCGGATATTTTATTCATACTGATTAGCTAATTGGATCAAATTTGGGTATGACTTGATTCGATTCGATAAATATCCAATTTTGACCGATAATTTAATTTTTATACATAATATATAAAATATTTCAATGTTATATATATAATCAAATTATATAAATAATTCAAATATTTATATAAAAAAATATTTATGTTATATATTTATTAATTAGTTGGTCAAATATTTATGTTATAAATAATTCAAATTTGAATCAAATCAAATATTTGAATATTTAATCAAATTTAAATATTAATTTTCAATACCTGTTAGATATCAAATTTTCTAACCAATTCGAATTCGGATAATGGTTCATTTGATTGGAATTAGATCCGTTTACACCCTACAATATAGGTTGTTTGCCCCAAACAACCAAAACTGTCAAAATTTTTGGGGTTTGGTGTGAGGAGTGCTCATTGAGAAGCAGGTCCGGACTAGGGGTGTCTACGGTTCGTTTAACCGAACGATGGGCAGTTTTTGCAAATTGAACCGGTACCATCGATTAACCGGTGTACCGGTCTTGTTTTTTGGCTAGTTTGGTTCTTCGGTTTTTTATACTTATAATATATATTATATAAATATATGTATAATATTATATTATAAATAATAAATGATATATAATATATTTATAAATAGATTATTATAAATATAATATATGTATATATTTATATATATAATGAATATATATTTATATATAATATATAGAAAATATGTGACATATATTAAAAAATATATAATATACATATAAATATATATACCAGTCAATTCGATTAACCGTCGATTTTTTGTAGGTAAACCAAAAACTGAATTGGTCCTTCGGTTTTTCAAAAATATCATAGGAAACCGAACTGATCAGTTCGGTTAACCGCATTTTCCGATTTGGTTTTTTGGTTTTTCATTTTTTTCATTGACACCCCTAATCCGGACTCGCTAACGACAATTTGAAAACACTGTCATGTGGAAAAGTGGCTGCACTGAGATCGCATTTGGTCCTCACACCGTATTCATAGCCTCTTGCATTCGTACATTAGGAATATCTTCTATCAATAAAAATATTAAGTTCTCAAATGATTTGGAAGGAATATCAAATCTTCAAAATGGTTCCAAAGCCGATTTGGAACAAGATTAAAGCGATATCCCTTCAAATTCAAAAGAAGATGAAGTTGTTTGGAAACTCGACCCTAAGGGGAATTTCACTATAAAATCAGCATTCAAAGAAGCTTGTGTTAGGGATAATATGCAAGTATAGCACAGAGGCTTCCTAAACACTATTTGGGGCCTCAATGTGCCCCCCCCTAAGATACAAAATCTTTATGTTCTTGCTCCTTAATCATAAACTACTGTCCAAAGACTTCCTTAGGAAGAGGGGTATGACCATAAGTGAGGCATGTAACTTTTGTGGAGATGATGAGAACATCAATCACATTTTCAAAAATTGCATGACTACAAAACAGGTTTGGAGATTAGTGGGCCAAGACATTGCAAATCAAATGGACAATGAAATTTCTATTAATAGTTGGTGGTCCAACTTGATCATGACTAACAACCATGTAACTCATTTAAGCAGAGAAAAAGCAAGCATTATTCTTTGGTTTTTGTGGAATAATAGAAATGAGAAAATTTTTAATAACAAAAACATCAATCTGGTTGGGATCATTGATAAAGTTCAATCATTCTTCAACCATCTAGAGATTTGTAACAACGCAGCAAGGGACAAGATCGATAAAAAAGTTTGGAACTCAGTTTATTGGAGGAACCCAAAACCGGGGGTTATCAAAATCAATTTTGATGCTTCTCGTAATAGTGAGGGGTGTTGTGCTGTTGAGTGTAATTGCCAAGAACTCCCTCGGGGAGGTCTTGGATGTGAAAGCTTGTCCTATCAGGGAGGCATCAATAAATCTTGCTGAGGCGTGGGCTGCTTGGGAAACCCTCAATATGACTTTTAACTTCAGAGATCAGTCCATTTACATTGAGGTGACTCGCTCATCGTCATTTCATGCCTCAATAAGGCGCTTGACCCGCCTTGGAGACTTCAGACTATCATTGATGTGTGCTTTAGAGTGGTGGAGTTACTGAATTGTGGTGTGTTTTTCTCTCATGCCTTTTGTGAAGCTAACCAGGCAAGTGATTAGTTGGTGAAACATGCTCTTGACTCTGATTCTCCTATTAGCAATTCCCTCCCGATGCTTCCTAGGCCTCTAGAGTTCATTTGTTGGTGTGATTTTTGGGTTTTTGGGGAATAGCTACCCAAGGCTTGTGTAGCTCACCTTTACTTTACCAAAAAAACATATCAAGTACTTAGATGCTCCCAATCTACGGCAAGAAAAGTCTGTTAGGCTTGTGTAGCTCACCTTTACTTTACCAAAAAAAACATATCAAGTACTTAGATGCTCCCAATCTACGGCAAGAAAAGTCTGTTAGGATGGTGTGAAGACTAAACCCGAATTCAGCATCCAAGACGGGATCTGCTCCTCACACATGTACGGAAGATGTTCACAATGCTTGGTAGCAGATCCGGTCTCGGTGGTTTGTGCATCGTGCATTCGAAGCTCGAAATGGAAACCGGACTCTTCTAAACTGCCGCAAGTATTTTTGACGCCACAAGATATATAAACGTCGTCTTGTCTCCTATATCGGGTCGAAGCTCGAAAGAACTCTTGCTTGCACTATACTTAAAGGAGTTAGGTCCTCTTAATTTCTCACAGAGATTCATCGAGCAAGCATGGCTGTTCAGTCAGTTAGTGGCAATACTGATCAGGTATTTCTCTTCCAATGGTTCTTCATCGATCATTACGTTCTCCTAATTTGTTTTTTGCATTACTTAAATGGAGTTGAAATTTTATTGTTTGTTAGATATTCTAATGCTCATTCTCAGTCTCATAAACGATCTGATTGTAGGAACTTCTGCAATTAGATTGAAACCCGGAAAACTCTCCCTCTCTTTCTGTCTCTCTCAATACTGTTTGACTGTTTTTTCCCTCTTTTCCCTCTGTCTCTCTCAATACCTTATTGCGTAATTAAATTTTGCTTTGGTGTTTAATCATTTTGGTGGGTATTCCTAATGTTTGAAAATTAGAAAGTCATAGGCGAGCCAGGAAAAGAAATGAGATAAACCGAGGACCGGTGGACGCTCTAATCAAAGACCAAAGGTTAAGGTTTCTGCTTGTTGTTATTGCTAGTTTAGTATATGTTTGGCATCGATGCTCCAGTTGCAGCACCGTTTTCTCAGAAAACGATGCTGCCGATGTGTGGCTTAGAGCACCGTTTTGTTTGGAATCGTTGCTGCGAGCACCATTTTGTTTGGAATCGTTGCTGCCAGGACGTTTCCTGTATCAACAACTTTTTCTGTTTGGTACGGATGCTCCAGGAAACGTTTTCTTCAATTCTACCCATTATCCACTGCCACGTCACTGCTCCGTTGGCAGCAACGAGCTGCTCCAAGCCATGCCTTCCCGATGTCCAAGGCTTGGCTTGGAGCACCATTTTCTATGGAAAAACAGTTCCAAACAGAATGCTGTTTCCTGGAGCACCTTTTTTTTCTACATGGTGCTGATGTGGTGCCATTTTCTGGAAATGGAAACATAGCTTATTTTATTATCTTCAACTGATTTTATGATAAAGCGTTTTTGGTTCTTTTTTCGATGTGTGAAGGTTTATGCTGGGTGATGGGCTACCCGCCGGTTGTGTAGCCCCACAGAACCAAAAAAAAAAGAGAAAAAAAAAGATGTGTAAAGGTTTCTATAAATATATTCTAGACATGGTTCGAATCTCTTTAACCTCGTAAAGCTCTTGTATATGCTGCTTGACCCCTCTCTGTTTGATTAACTGTATCTTACCAAGTACTCTAATTACTTATCAAAAGAAAACAGAAATTTTAAGTATGTTCCAAATGTGTTCACTTGTATCTTTTTTTTGATCAATATGTTCAGTTGTATCTTTTCAACACTTGGCACCCTTTAAATACATGCTCCCAATCCCACGGGTCAGTAAGGTATGAATTTAAATTTACCTAACTTGTAACCTTATTTATATATAATATAAAATAATATTGGTTAACCAATATGAAAAACCGGCGATTAGACAAACCAACTGGTATATATATTTATATATTCTATATTCTATATAAATATATGCATTATATATATTTATAATATAATTTATTGCATATGTTTCTAGTATTTATATTAAACAATTATATACTTATTGATAATATATATATATATATTATAAATTCAAAAAAACCGCAAAAGCTGAAGAACTGAACCTGTCAACTGGTTAACCGATTGGTTTCGGTTTGGTTTGGTTTTGGTTTTTGGTTTTCCAAAAACTGAAAGACTGGGGTTTCGGTTTATAAAAAAGGTCCATGGTTTGGTTAACCGAACCGTGAGCACCTCCAAATGCTATATGTCCATTATAATAATTTTAAGTAGGCTTCTATAAGAGAAGTTGAATTCTAATGGTGTTAGGTAATAGTCTTATTGGATTATGCTACATACTACATGCATATTGTGAATATTTCTTGGAAGTTGGTCTGCTTCTCTACCATTTGTTATGATGTTTACTTTATGAAATTTGCATGGTATTCACATAACATTCTCTATTGGATTCACAGGTTTTGGTTGAAGAGCACTCCTGTGTTAGGACAATAATCCTGAATAGGCCCCGACAATTGAATGCTCTCTCATTTCAAATGGTATACTAGATTTTCTTTTGTTTCTAATTGACCTTGATATAGAATACTACCAACTTCTTATTAGTTGCCACTTTAATGCAAATAAAACATGCTCTTGAATTTGTAGGACCTGCTAACTTTCTCATAGAGATTTATCATCCTTTGTATGCACTACTTATTCTCTTTCTTAAGTTTACTCCATTGAAATTTTTTTTCTTTTTTGTTTTAATTGCATATTTTCTTGAATGAAAGTTTATTGCTTTGAATCTCTCAAAGCTTGCTTGAGTCTTCCATCACATAATAGCTTTTTAGAAGCACAACAAGACATCAACTGCGGATTTTATAGTCAGGAAGAATGTGGGGGAGGAATTTGGAAGTGATTAAGCAATAGTTGATCAAGTGCATAATGTAGCCAAGAAAGTGGACATCAATATTGTGGTTGGTAAAGAGGTCGAGGTGGGAAATAAACTAAAACTCTTCGTCTTAGAAGGTGAAGAACATGCAGGAAAAGTGTTTATAGTACTAGAAGAAAAGGAGAGAATAAAAATATTATATCTACCGGTTCATAAAAAAAATATTATATCTACTGCACCAAAGTCTAACAAGTAGGATGGATAGTGATTTCTGTGGGATTTTTTTGACCAGTTTGCAGAAATGGTATGGTAGATGGATGGTGGTTTATATTGGGATTTGGAGGTTGATTTATATCTACTGCATCAATGTCTAACAGTTTTGGAAGTTTTAGTTATAAATGGTTGATTTTGCATTCTTTGGCTGGGGATTTGGAGGTTGTATTTTATTGGGATTTGTTTGGTGGTGGATTTTTTTCATAGTTCTTCTTTGAGTCTTTTGGGGGGTGTGGGTGGTTGATTTGGAAGTGGAGTAGATGATGTCTGGAGTTTATGGGTTGGTGATGTCTTGTCACCAGTGGCCTAAAGAGTTGGTTGTATTACTGTTATGATCTACCAAATTTGCATTCAATGTGCTGAATCCTAGTATGGAAAATAATTACATTTTTCCTTGGTAGACATAGTAAGATAAGACTATAAAATAATGATGTCAGAATCAGGTCTTGGTTGATGGGAGGTGTGGGCAGAAGAGAGAAGGCTTATACTGTCTTTCTTGACATGTACAATAAAGTTCCATAAAAAGATAATTTAGTGGTTTTTAGAAAGAGAGGAACTGCAGCTGGATATTTTGAAACAATTAGGTTATGTATACAAATAGTAACTGCCCATGAGACAATTGCTGGATATGTATGTAAATCACCAATTACAGTAGACCTTCATTTAGATATTGGCAATGAATTCATTATATCTTCTTATGTTAGTTATGGATGAGTTGACCAGGCACATGTATAGTGATACTGATGCCAAATAGTGTATGTTGTTGCTGTTGCTGATGATATGATTTTGACTGAGGTGACTAGAAGAAGGTCTGCAAATTCGAAGCTAGAAAACCTAGGGATCCTCTAAAATTAGGGATAGCAATGGGTTCCTGAAATTTTTGGGTCCTCACAACTTGGACCTAATCATAATCTGGTGCATTTCAGATCTGTAGATTTTTTGTTATTTTTTTTTTGCTGCACAGATCCATAGATTTGCAACTATTAGGATTAGGATCTAATTAGGAACCTATTAGGAATAGGACCAGTTGGTGAGTACTCAATAATTAATTTATAGGAGGGAAGAAAATAAATCCGTTTTTTCCTTCTATTCTTAGCTGTATGCATGTGATGAAGTTTGGATTTTAGTGATTATTTGATGTGACAAACCTGGTAGCACCCATGTCATAGTTGGCCTCAACCTGATAAGACCATATATGGACCCTGGCCTAGAGCTGGTCTATTGAGACCAACTCTATTTAAAGACTAAAGATTTCAAAAGAAGCTATTTTTTTTGTTGTTAGCATGGCTCAGTTATCCATGAGCAGGTTGTTAACCTTATTGGGTGGGCAAGTGTATTGTGCATGAGGAATATGCTACAATTGGTGCACCAGGCACATAATTAAAAATAGAGAGAATTTTGTATAGGGTTTATAAGATGGGCTTTGCTTTATGAAACAGATTCCTCTGAGGAACCTGCTTTGGTAGGACTTAGGAGTAGGACAGATTCATTATGGTTTTATATGTCTAGATAGTAATGTGGAACCTGCTTTGGTTCCGTATAACAATTTAGTGATCTCAGATTCCTCTGAAATAATATCTCAGAAGTAGGGGTGCAAACTTTGATATCTCAATTTGATTCATATTCTATCCCAATATGCATGCTTGTTGTTCATTTGGAAAGCTTGATTCTGGAAAATTTTCTTTACATGCATGTTGTTTCTTATTCATGTCTTCAGCCATTATACATGATATCATAGTTGTCAAGGCATTGTATAGGCCCCAAGGATGCCTGATCTGAACACCATGATTTATATAAAAAAGAAACCCATCTAGTCACCCCTCCTAGGTGGCAAAAATCACAAAGCGGGTGCCCTATTATATTACCATGCTACATCTTATTACCATGTATTTTAATACATCCCATCATATAGATTTATATTACTTATGCATTGTTTAAGAGTTTTACTATTGGCAAAATATTCAAGGGTTTTATGAATAGAAAAAAAAGAAGGATAAAGGAGGTTTTTCTTTCTTTCTTTCTTTTCATTTTTCTATAGTTATTCTCTCTCTCTATCAATATATATATATATATCCTCCTTACATTAAATAGAAGAAAGGCTTTGCCTTTTGTTCCTTCCCCTTTTCATTACTCTCTCTTTGTTATGGTCCTAAATGTTAAAGTTCTTGGCTTAACACGTTCCAACAGTCTTAAGGCTTTGGTGTATTGGTCAAGCACGTAACAAATGGTATCAGAGCCTACCACCATGTCCCAAGTTCGAATCACGAAGAGGGCTACGTGGGAGAAGGGCTATCTAGAGCAGAGTGAAAGCTGTCATGGAAAGGGCTATCTGGAGCAGAGTGACAGCTACTCATAGTGACAGCTACCTTCTACTAGAGTGACAGCTACTCATAGTGAAGTCGCCAAGACATCGACTATGGAATCATGGTGGTATGCTATGGTCCTAAATGTTATAGTGTTTGGCTAATTGGTTTAACACGTTCCAACAGTCTTAAGGCTTTTGGTGTATTCGTCTAGCATGTAAGATGTAACACACACACTTAAATTTTTGCTAGTATAAAATTATAGCCATTTTTAGTTGCTAATACCTAATAATTTTTTGACATGAAATTGCTTCATTAAGTAGGATCAATGTTTATAAGAGTTTGGCAAAAGTTTTAATGTTGTCTGCCCACCTGACACAACCCTCCTTTATTTGCACTTGGGACCGGCAATGTAAAACAAGCTTACACTATCAGTGGCAGAGTTATTATGATTTATTAACTTCTTATTATGTCATAATGTTTCTTTGAAACTTTGAAATCACTAGATTTAAAATGCTAATGGTTTGCTATGTTTTGAGAGGAAAATTAATGTTATCAGTAAAGAGCATTTCTATCTCTCCAATTTATATGTATGCTTACTGGTTTATAAAACTAGGGGACTACCCTAGAATTTAGTTTTTTCTTTGTAAAACCCTATTGTCTAGGCACCTTCTAGGCAACAAGGAGCTCCACTATTGCCCAGAATTTCTTATAGACCTTGACAACTATGCATGACAGTGGTTCACTTTCTAAGCATTTGTATGCTACAACATTTCATGATTGTTTCTTACTTGGTTAACTGGCTAATTCTTCATGCGTTTGTGCTTCTAAGCATGTTTATCAGTTCCAAAGATTTCTCTTGCTCAATATATCACAGCACTTCTCATATAATGTTTTTTCCCAATCCCTACCCTTACCCATCACTTAAAATCCATTGCTTGAGTTTATTACCCAACTTGATCTAACATGCAACTTTTAGGTTGAGATATGTGAAACTTTGTTTTGATTTTTTAGGTTTCTCAATTGCTGGAACTCTTTATTACTTATGAAGAGGATTCTAATGTTAAGTTGGTTATACTGAAGGTATGTTTCCACCACAGACCTAAATGAATAACAAGATAAAAAAAGTTCTATTATCATCTTTAGAATGTTAAATAGGTGAGATTTTGGCAAGACTGCATGACTGTGCATTTATCCATGAATCTATAATTACTTGATTAGATGCCTGTGTGGTTCTGTACTCAATGCAGGTGGTGAAGTTCCTGCAATATTACATCACCATGCTTTCTGCATGGAAATTTAAGCACCTACATGGCCTTTGGTAAGACACGCACTCTCCCTAAGGGATCCCTTGAACACCTCATTCAACTGGATATCTAGAAATGCCAATTCGATGGCTGACACATTGGCAAGAGCAGGAATGTTAAAGGATCATCTAGAGTGGTGTTGTCCAGGGCCAGTCTGTAATTTGTAACTTGTTAGTCTTTCTTTTTGTTTAGCTTTAGCTTTGTACTTGGCCTCTTATTCCTTTGGGGCCTGTTTGACATATTCTGTTTTTTTTTTTTTTTTTTTTTATCCAGTTACTTGATGAATGAATTCTACTTGTCACTTATCAAAAAATAAAAATAGCACTTGTCTTGATTGTGTGTAATTGCTTTTGTCAGCATATGTTTTTAAATTTAAGCTTTTATTCTTGATCGTGTGCAATTGCTTTTGTCAGCATATGTTGCTATATTACCTTGGTACAGCATGGGTACATTATTAACCATAGTTGTCAAGTTCTCTAAGATGACGCTAGTTGACAAGGGAATGCCTAGACGCATAGATGATAGATTTTTTAGTAAGACCTGAATCATAGGTTAGTTTTGTAATTTTCATAGTAACTAGAAATCATCTTTACTAATAATTACTAGTAATCTTCATCAAGTAATCTAGAATCAGGGAATGGAATAAAGAAGTGCTTGGAAAAGTTGAGGAAAGAAAGAATGAGATTGTTTGAAGGGTTGAGGAACTTGATGGTTTAGAAGCAGAAAGAAGAATTAAAGTGGAAGAGAGGGAAGAAAGATGGAAGCTCAAATAGGAATTGGCAGAAATTTTGGGGATAGAAGAAATAAGTTGGAGATAGAAATCAAGGTGTAGGTGGCTAAAGGAAGGGGATGGTAACACCAGATTCTTTTCATTTTTTGGGAAATGGTAGGGGAAGGATGATAGTATTCATGGTCTTGCGGTGAATAGCCACCCCAATCTACGCCCCTTTCCCTTCACCTCCCTAGTGCATTGGTCTTGTATTAAACAACCATCATGTGAGAAGGTGACTATATGATCATGTTCAACAAGTTGACCAACAGATATTAAATTGGTGGTAAGTCTAGGAACAAATAAGGTTTATAGTAACTTGAAGGGGGAAGAATAAGACGTAGATAAGGTAAGATCATTAAAACCTACAATATCAAGTTTTTCACCATTAGCTATAACAATGTAGCCCCCATCATATGATTGGGAGTACCCGAATCTATGATCTAGAGATGACTAGGAGAGGCACAATAGTAGGTACACTTACGAGACAAGCTGAAAGCAGAGAATGCAGAAGAAATTGCCGAGGACATTAGTTGCTGAATTTTCTCTTCAATCATAAAATTTGTAGTCCCATTCTTGATCTGAGATGTGGAAGATGAAGCATCATTTGATCCCTCAACTGAAGTTGGATAAGCCTTGTGATGATTCTTTCTGCCACCAGATTGATTTCCTTTAGGTGGTCTTGTGGGGCATTCAGTGATAATGCATCCAAATTTCTTGCAGCAAGTACAGGTATTCTTCTTCCTACAATGGGATACCACATGACTAAACTCTTTGCATTTGTAACACTGCACATCAGATAAGTCCTTTGGTATGGACTTATTTGTTGCTAAAAGTACAACCTTTACTCCATCATTCTTTGCATTCAAAGTTGATTGAGTGATTATCCTGGTTTCCCCTCTATGTAATTCACCCAAAATAGTATTAAGAGATGGTACAATGCCTCTATATAGAACGTTTGATCTTATTACCTCATACTCAGGTCGGAGATGTATAAAAAATGCATTACTTCTATCAAAGTGTTTCCTCAATGTCTTGATGCAACAAGTAGAGGACATTTCACTAATGTGAATAAGCTCATACTCTGTCCAAGATTGACAAATCCCGCATAGTATTCTTGAAGTTTCCTTTCACCCCGATTGTAGGAAAATATCTCAGTTTCAATCTAATATTGCTGTGAGATGTTAGACTGTTAATAAGCCTTTTCTAGGTATCCGTACATCTCCTTGGCTGTTTGTATGCCTCAGAGGTGTCAGTGCGCCTCTAGGCATATGCCTCCCATGCCTTTTAAAACACTGCCATCAATATAGCTCCACAACCCCTTTCCCTCAACATAAAACTGAAGATGGAACTGCCATAAGGCATAGTTGGTTCTGTCGAACTTGATAGGAAGTACATCACCTCTTTCAGATGCCATAATAAGAAATAAGAGGAAGAAAACAATCTCTAATAGGCTGAAAACCAGAAAAAATCTGTTCAATGTCCAAAAAAAGTAAGGTTCACCGATGAACCGAAGAAAGGGAGAGATCAAAACCCTAGCAGATCAACTCCAATCTTCACCAAAATTTTAGGGCTGAAGGAACAATCTAGGGCAACACCAGATCTAGAGTTTTAGAGTAAATGGATCAGATACTTGAAAGAAAACCCCAAAATACTAACCTGGGTGGCACCCTGGTCCAGGAGATCCAGATTTCATGTCTTGAACAGAACAGTCCAGAAAGAAGCATATGCCAGTCTGAAAAGGTAGAGAGATAGATCCAAACTGAAGCTGAATATAGGAGAAAGTGTGAAATCAAAACTAAGAGAATTGAACCTGCTTTGATACCATGTCAGTGCAGTTCGTACTAGAGAAAAGACAGCAGATTTGGGGTGTGTCTAATGAGTCGAACACACTACCATGTGACTGACTCATCCGGACTTTGAACGAAAGGTTGGTGAGTGGTGGAATGAAGACTTAAGAGGGGTAAAGTGGAAAGGGGTAAGGTTCCACAAAAAGTTGAAGAGATTGAGAGCCAGGATTAAAGAGTGGAATCAGGAGCATTTTTGAAGGATAGAGGATCAAAAGAATATTTTGATGTCTAGGATTGATGATCTAGACTCCAAAGAATCCCAAAGAACTATGAATGAGCAAGAAAGGAATTTGAGAAGAAGCTTAAAAAAGGAATTGGAAGAAGTTCTTCTTAGAGAGGAGATTCCTAGAGGCAAAAGTCAAGACACAAATGGATCAAAGAAGGGGACGACAATACAAAATTTTTCCATGCGTTGGCTAATGGGAGGAAAAGAAAAAATTGTGGCCAAATTAGAAGTGGATGGGGAGGAAATCACAAATCAAGATGAGATAGCCAAAGTGTTGGTGGATCACTTTAAATCAATTGCAGGGAAGCCATTGAATAATAGACTAAGGCTGGAGGGTCTAGATTGGCCCTAGTTGTCTGAAGAGCAAGCAATCTGGCTAGAGAGAAGCTTTGAAGAAGAGGAAATCAGGCATGTAATGTTTTCTATGGATAGATCCAAAGCCCCTGGGCCAGATGGCTTCACCATGGCTTTTTATCAAGACTACTGGAATATGGTAAGAGAAGACCTTTGTGCTGTGTTCAAGGAATTTGAGGATACTAACAAAGTAAGCCCTAGAGTTAACGCTACTTTCATAGCCCTAATCCCTAAGAAGAAAGAAGCAAAAAATCCTAAAGATTTTAGGTCGATCAGTTTGGTGACTAGTATTTACAAAATCCTGGCTAAAGTGTTATCTTTGAGGATTAAAGTAGTGTTTCCCTCCATCATTAGTCAAGCCCAGGGAGCATTCGTGTAAGGGAGACAAATAACGGATCAGATCCTAATAGCTAATGAGTGTGTGGAGGATATGAGAAAGTTCGGAAAGCAAGGTTTTTGTAAACTGGATTTAGAAAAGGCCTATGATTATGTGGATTGGAGTTTCTATAGAGGTCCTAGGGTGTTGTGGGTTTGGATTTAGATGGTGTAATTGGATAAAGGGCTGCATAAGTTCTTGCCATTTTTCAGTCTTGGTTAATGGGGTAGTCAAGGATTCCTTCCCAGCTTTTAGAGGGTTAAGGCAAGGTGACCCCCTTTCCCCCTTCCTCTTTACCCTAGTTGCAGATGTTTTCGGTAGTTTGATCTCTAAGGCAGACATGGAAGGAGAAGTGAGAGGTTGGAGGATAGGAAGGAACGTGATTAGGGTGATCCACTTACAGTTTGCTGATGACCTAATAATCTTTTGTGAAGGGGTGATAGGGGAACAATAAGTAATCTCAAATCTTTGATAAAGCACTTTAAGAGAGTATCAAATCTTAAAATAAACATGGAAAAGAACTGTGTGGTGGGTGTGAGTTTGGATGAGAGGACTATTGAGTCTGTGGCTGAGTGTCTAGGTTGTCCCATATCCTCTTGGCCCTTATAGTATCTAGGTCTACCTCTAGGAGCCAACCCTAAGGAAAGAACCTTTTGGGCCCCAGTTTTGGAAAAGTTTGAGAAAAGGTTAGCCTCGTGGAAAAGGAACTATATTTCCTTAGGGGGTAGAGTAACATTATTGAAAGCTCCCTTAGCAAATTTTCTGATTTATTACTTCTTTGTGTTCAGGATTCCTATTAGGGAGGCCAAGAAGTTGAAGAAATTAATGAGAAATTTTCTTTAGGAGCCAGGGGAGGAAAAAAAAGGATCACTTAATAAATTGGGGAATAGTGTGTAGGAGGAAAGAGGAGTGGGTTGGGTCTGGGGAACTTAGAACAGGAGAGACTATGGCATGAGGTGATAGGTAGTATACATGGAAGCTTAGGAAATGGATGGGATGCTGGTGTATCACGTTGAGCCACGTCGGCAACTCCTTGGAAAGCAATTCAGAGTATTCTCCCTATTTTCCTCAACTGTATCAGGTATGATGTCAATTCTGGTACTTTTGTTTTGTTTTGGTAAGACATCTGGGTGGGCAATTCTGCCCTTAAGGACAGTTTCCCTTCTCTCTATTCCCTTTCTCGCTACAAGGATAAAGCAATCTCTCACTTTCTTCCAACATTTATTTCTCCATCCTATGAATTGGGACTTTGGGTTTCGTAGGGGCTTGAGGGATCATGAACTCTCTTGTGTTTTAGACCTTTTGTCAGTACTTGGAAGTGTTTTTCTGGACCCTCTCAGATCTGATGTGAGACTTTGGTCCCCTAATCCAAAAGGTTACTTCACGTGTGCCTCCTTTAAGTCCCTTTGCTCTCCCTCGGGACAATTGGGTTTCCCAGCTAAGGAGATTTGGTCTAAACCTGTACCTCCTAAAATTATTATTTTCTACTGGGAGGTGTTCTATAGGAAAATCAACACTTCAGACTTATTGCAGAAGAGAAGGCCTTCTATGTGTCTATCTCCTAATTGGTGTGTACTTTGCAGGGCTAATGGTGAGGATTGCTCTCGCTTTTAACCTGTTCTTTTTCTGATGCTATTTAGGGTTAGATCTTTGCCTTGTTTGGATGCAGGTGGAATTTGACCACAGCCGTAGATCAGCTCTTTGGCCCTTCCTTTTTGTGTGGCCCACAAAAATTGGTAAAACAATGTGGAGGTGCATTAGAGCTGCTGCTTCGTGGACAATTTGGGAAGAAAGAAATGCGAGGATTTTCCAAGAGGAGAGAAATTTTCAGAATGTAAAGGATTGCATTTTGACAAGAGCAATCCATTGGCTGAGTTCATTGGATTCCTTTAAAATATATTCCTTTGATGACATTTGGAGGAACTGGACAGCTGTGGCTAGTAGCAGTAACAGGAAGAACAGGATACCAGCTGTGTGGGTGCCTCCTTCTGAAGGCTGGACAAAGCTGAATTTGATGGTAGAAGCCAAGGGAATCCAGGTCCATCAGGGATAGGAGGGGTGCTGAGAGATAAAGATAGTAATATATTAGCTTTATTCTCAGGCCTCGTGGGTATAGGAGACTCTATTAGAGCTGAGCTTCTAGCGGTGGTACAAGGTATTCAGATTGTAGACCAGTTAGGAGTTCAGAATTTGCTTATTGAAGGAGACTCCAAAGTCGTTGTGGGTTGGTTAAAAAATCCAGCTTCAGTTGTTTGGTGCTACGGGGATATTATGAGGAAAGCTAATTGGTTTTCAAGGAACATGACTGTTAATTATCAATGGGTGGGTAGAACAGCTAATACTGTAGAGAACATTGATTCCACTGTGTTCATATGGCAGCACATGTATTCTTTGTTAGTTATGTCAGTGTTAGTTGGTAGTTATTTTAGTTTTTGTTGTTACAGCTTGTTATTTCAGCTTTATTATTAGTTTATTTGCCATGTAAGCAATAAGGGCAATTCAGCCTTYTTACAATTAGTAAACATATAAATATTAAGAGTGGGTCGGCAGATCAGTACATTCGACCCTCTTTCTCCTTTTCTAAAACCCTTCGTGTGCTTCTGCTTATCTCCCTCTTTTCTTCTTCTTTTATCATTCTGGAATCCTTTCTTTTACTTTCGGATTCAAGACTGATTGTAGTCTTGATCGACTACTTGGTATCA
>NW_010729134.1:2719457-2781600 GCF_000365185.1 Nelumbo nucifera | reverse complement strand
CCCAGTTTGGGGTCAAAATCAAAATCCTCAGATCTGATAATGCGAAAGAATACTTTACCAAGCCACTGGCCTCTTATCTACTTGATCATGGGATTATTCACTAGAGTATTTGTCCTTATACACCACAACAGAATGGGGTTTCCGAGAGGAAGAATAGGCACATATTGGAGGTGGCTAGAAGCATTATGTTTACCTCCAATGTGCCTATCCGTTTTTGGGGCGATGCTATTCTTACAACAGTGTATCTCATTAATCGAGTTCCTTCACGGGTTCTTGACTTGAAGCCTATGTTTACCCTTATATACCCCGATGAAGAATTATTTACTGTTCCTCTTAAAACCTTTGGTTGCACTTGCTTTGTACAGATTCTTGGACCTCATCGTTCCAAATTTGACCCTAAGGCCTCCAAATGCATTTTTCTCGGTTATGCACAAACTCATAAGGGTTATTGCTGTTATGAACCTACTTCCGGGAGGAGATTTGTCTCAATGGATGTTACTTTCTTTGAGGAGGTATCCTATTACCCTAGGGTTTCTCCTCAGGGGGAGAGTAGTGAGAATGGGGTTAACTCATCAGAAGTTCCTTTACCCATTCCATTGAGTGATGATGGATGTAATGGGGAGGGTTGTCAGAGGTGTCAGGAGTTGAAAGTCTATCACAGGCGGTGGAGGCAGGTTGATTTTGGTCATCAGCAGTCCAGGCCAGCCCCAGTTCCTTCTACGGATCCAAATCCAGGTACTACAGTCCCTTTATCAGATCTAGGTCCCACTGAGATACCTTCCATTGTTGCTACTTCACGTTCTTTGGATGACCTTGACCTCCCTATTGCAGTCTGTAAAGGGAAACGGCGTTGCACCACATCCACAGCTCACTGCATTTCCCAGTTTCTGTCCTATGATCATCTGTCTCCCTCTTACAAGTCCTTTCTCACATCCATTGCTGATATTCCTATTCCCAGATCAGTGCAGGAAGCCTTGTCAGTTCCTAAGTGGAAAGATGCAATGAAGGTTGAAATGGATGCCCTTCTGAGGAATAATACTTGGGAGTTAGTTGGCCAACCCAAAGGAAAGAAACTGGTTGGATGTAGATGGGTATTTACCGTGAAACATAATGCTGATGGATCCATTGAAAGGTATAAAGCCCGGTTAGTTGCAAAAGGATTTACTCAGACTTATGGTATAGGCTACTTGGAAACTTTTGCTCCAGTGGCAAAGATGACCACTATTCGAGTTCTGTTAGCCCTTGCAGCCAGTTATTCTTGACCCTTGTTCCAGATGGATGTTAAAAATGCCTTCCTAAATGGAGACTTACAGGAAGAAGTCTACATGCAATTACCTATTGGATTTTATGATGCAGAGACAAGTAAGAAGGTTTGCCGACTGAATAAAGCCTTGTATGGACTAAAGTAGTCCCCTAGAGCTTGGTTTGATAGATTCAGACAAGCCCTTGAAAAATTCGGCTATGTATAGGCCCAGTCAGACCATACATTGTTCATTAAAAGAGTGGACTCTTCTTTGACCTTGCTTGCTGTATATGTGGATGATATTGTGGTGACAGGGAATGATAACAGTGAGATTGAGTCCCTTAAACAACTCCTTCATCAAGARTTTGAGGTGAAAGATCTGGGTGAGCTACGATACTTCTTGGGTATTGAGGTTGCTAGATCTAAACACGGGATCTTTATTTCTCAAAGGAAGTATGTTCTAGATCTATTAGCAGAAACTGGAAAGTTGGGTGTTAAGCTTGCAGATACACCCATTGAACAGAATCACAAGATCAGTGCAGAGGGTGGAGAGCCTCTTGAAGACAAAGCTATGTTCCAACGGTTAGTTGGAAAACTCCTCTATCTTTGTCTCACACGACAAGACATCAGTTATGCAGTCAGTGTTGTTAGTCAATACATGCATTCTTCTAGAACTACTCACCTCCTTGCAGTTGAGAGAATATTAGCATACTTAAAGAGATGTCCAGGTAGAGGTATATTATTCAAGAATAATGATCACATGAAGATAGAGGTCTATACAGATGCTGATTGGGCTGGGACTGCTGATGGCAGGAGGTCTACCTCTGGATATTGTGCCTTTGTAGGAGGTAACCTTGTCTCTTGGTGTTGTTTCTCGTTCTAGTGTTGAAGCTGAATATAGATCGATGGCTAATGGTGTGGCTGAAATCCTATGGCTGAAGTCATTACTTGAAGAGTTGGGTTTGATTATGAGAAGCCCTTAATGCTGTATTATGATAATCAGGCTGCTATTAATATAGCTCACAATCCGGTACAACATGACAGAACTAAGCATATAGAAGTTGATCGACATTTTGTCAGAGAAAGGGTTTCATCTCAAGAAGTGTGTCTCCCGTATATCACCTCCAGCATGCAGCTCGCAGATCTTCTCACCAAGGCTGTTCCAAGGAARAARTTRGAGKYARACCTATGCAAGTTGRGAATGACAAATATCTATTCCCAACTTGAGGGGGAGTGTAGAGAACATTGATGTGGACCCCACGGCTGTGGTTCCCATTGTGTTCGTATGGCAGCACAACATGTATTCTTTGTTAGTTATGTTAGTGTTAGTTGGTAGTTATTTCAGTTTTTGTTGTTACAACTTGTTATTTCAGCTTTATTATTAGTTTATTTTCCATGTAAACAATAAGGGCAATTCAGCCTTTTTACAATTAGTAAACATATAAATATTAAGAGTGGGTCAGAAGATCAGTACATTCGACCCTTTCTCTCCTTTTCTAAAACCCTTCGTGTGCTTCTGCTTTTCTCCCTCTTTTCTTCTTCTTTTCTCCTTCTGAAATCCTTTCTTTTACTTTCGGATTCAAGACTGATTGTAGTCTTGATCGACTACTAATACCATAGCGGATGGGTTAGCTAAGCAAGGGGTTTCAAGGGAACATTTATTCTGGGCAGCTCTGTAAACTCTAATCTCCTAGTCTGATGTAGTACATTGTTGTTGTTGAGGAGAGGTACCAGTTTGTGCCTCTCCTTGGGCAGGCTGTTTTGTAATTTCATTATGATTATTATGAATAAATTATCATTCATTTATCAAAAAAAAAATGTAAAAGGACACCTGTCCTTAAAGTACAATAAGTGATGTACAGAGTAAAATATAGAAAATGAATGTTACAACAAGAAAGTAAAATTACAATTTAGCCCTCATTATCCCTGTCTCTACAGGGCCAGGCTGGGCTGGGCCGGACATCCAGGCTTGTTTGCACGATCCTGCTACAAACCAGCATCATCTTTCTGGTTTCTCTCATATTTTCTCTGGGAAAAAAGTGAGGAATTTCTCATCTTCCAAAAAGAGGTCTTGTTCCAATAAGAACAAAGGGAAAAGAGATGGGTTTGTTCCATCTTTATCACTGATCTTGGTCCTTTCTTTGTCTAAATCTCCCTCTTCTTCCCACACTCCTTGCAATAGATAGCATCTAGAAGGAAAAGAGTTTCCAATTGCTGTTTCTGTTTTTGTTAATGCTGAGCCCTCTCCTTCAGAGAAGAGGTTTTAGGTCTAGGGATGGCAATGGGTAGAGTACCCGTGAAAATTTCCCTTCCCATTCCCAAACCCGTCTAAGCACCCTTGATCCCAAACCTATTTAATTTTTCCTCCCAATTTCCCAAACCCATTTTGTCCTATACCCATTAAAACCGTCCTATCCCAAACCCATTATCAGGTAAGTGATTTGTAATGTCCCTCTTAAGAAAAAATGGTGTGGTAAGCTAGTGGTGAAGATATCTATAATGAGGCACAAGGGGAAGGATTTGAATCATCTCTTAACCATATTTAATTCTTATAAAACATATGATATATATTTATTAGGGTTTGACTATGATACCATAAGAACTTATAATCAATCAACTGGTATCATAAAAGTGGTAACAAATTATATGCTTTATATTAAAATTGATGGGGGGTTTTGAGTCAAAGCTCTTCCAACATCATGTCTTCCCGGCATCATAGATTTTCCCATACTTGATAATACATACACAGGTTTTTGCTAGATTGAGGAGAGGCTTATCTGGGGTTGGAGTTAACAAGAGGGTGAAGAACTCAATCAACTGGTATCATAAACATGGTAACAAATTAGGTGCTTTTTATTAAAATTGATGGGGGGTTTTGATTGGTCAAAGCTCTTCCAACATCATGTCTTCCTGGCATCATAGATTTTCCTATACTTAATAATATTTACACAGGTTTTTGCTAGATTGAGGAGAGGCTTATTTGGGGTTGGAGTTTACAAGAGGGTGAAGAAGACAAAAAGAGTCATGAAGAGAAAAAACGGGGTTAGTGTTTCATTTGATGAAGGGCTAAAGTGATTGGATTTTGTTTTTCTGTTTGGGTAGGGGAAGTGAAGGGGTTTTGTTTTTATGTATTAGGGGGCTTGTTAGGGGCTTTGTTTTGGGCTTTGCCTGTGGTTGCTTGTGAGAGTCTTGTTGGGTCTGGTTTTGTTTTTCTTTTGGGGTGGTTTGGTTGTTTTTTGGTGTAGGGTGATGCCTTATCACCTTTTGTAATCCTTTTTCCTTTGCTTATTAAATTTGGTTTTTATTTACCTTCAAAACATTCATGGGTTGATAATCAAGTAATGAGAGTGGGTACCTATGTTAGATATAATAGGGCTTGAGTATCAGGTACCCTGGGGATAAAACCCAAACCTGTCTCAAACCCTTAAGGGTTTTAATCTAAAGTCCCAAACCCATTCAAAACCCTATAGGATTTTGATAAATGGGTCCTATTGGGGTTGGGTACCCAAAAATTCCTACAAACTTGCCATCCCTATTTAGTCTGCAGAAACGAAGAAGATGAAGTACCTCATCTCACACTCACACCTAGAGGCATCCCTCAAACTTCTCTCACTCTATGTATAGAGGGTGAGGATGGTGTTGGTGGTGGCTATTTTCTATCAAACCAAATACAGCCTTATCTACCAAAAAAGTAAAGAAAGCAAATGCAGCATTGGTTCAAAGTATAATAGCAATGCTAGCAGAGAAGTGAGTGCCTCCTGTTCTTCTCCTTGAAACTTGGAAGGTCAAAGAAGTGAAATGAGGAGAAAAGAACCTTCAGGCTTCAATGTTGAAGTTCGAAGATGAATTGGTAAAGATGCCAGACCCCCAAAGTAGAATGGTGAAGAGAGATTGAGTTGCTGAGAGAGTAAACAATGTAGAAACTAGAAATCCCTAGACCTAGGAAGATGATTTGAAAACTTGAAGTTCAAACCTCTTTTATCTTTTAGTTTCTGTTATGTAATTATTAATAAAAGGATGCTAGACAGGCTGGAAGAAGAAGGGATATTTACTAGGGAGGCCCAAAGGGAGAGAGAGTGCCTGAAGGGGGAATTGGAAAGGATCATTCTAAAGGAAGAAATAAGTTGGAGACAGAAACTGAGGGCCTTTTGGCTCAAAGAGGGGATAAGAATACAACATATTTTGATGTGTTTGCAAGTGCGAGAAAGAGAAGAAATCTGATCACAAGAGTCAAAGTAGGAGATGAGTTACTGGAAACTTTGGGAGGGGATTCAAAGGAAGATCATGGTGTTTTACAAAGGTCTTTACAGGGAGAGAGGGTAGAGTTGGGTGGCTCTTGGGGGGTTGGAACCAAAAAATTAAGTAATTTTTCTGCAAATTGGTTGGAGATGGAGGTTAGGATTGTAGAAATCAGAGAAGCTCTTAAAAAGATAAATGGGGACAAAGCACCAGGGATGGATAGCTTCAACTTCAATTTTATTAAGGCTGGGTGGAGTTTTTTGGAGGAAGGTTTCACTCAGATGATAAAGGAGTTCTGTGATTCAAAAATCTTGGACAAAAGACTTAATGCAACTTTCATTACACTAATTCTAAAGAAGGATGGTGCAGTGGACATAAAAGATTTCAGACCAATAAGTCTGATTAGCAGCCCTTATAAACTTCTGTCCAAGGTGTTATCCTGGAGGCTAGAGGGAGTAATTCATGAAGTGATAGGAGAAGCCCAAATGGCTTGTAAAATTGACGTGGAAGGTAGGTAAATCTTGGATGGGGTGTTGGTGGCCAGTGAATGGGGCTGGTTTGTAAAATTGACGTTGAGAAAGCGTACGATCATGTGGAGTGCTTTTTATTTTTTATTTTGGAAGAAATGCAAAGGTTAATGAGGTTTGGGGAGAGGTGGAGAAGTTGGATGTTTGCATGTGTCTCATCTGTCTCCTCATTACTTATTAATAGAGTCTCTTCAAAATTCTTTCATGTTTCTAGAGGTCTCCGACAAGGGGATCCAATCTCACCACTATTGTTTGTATTAGTCCTGGAAGTGCTGAACTTGCTCATGGTTAAGGCCATTCAGCAGGGTTGGATTGAAGGCTTCAAAGTGGGGGTGGAGGGTCCTAGCATTTCAAACCTCCACTATGCTGACGATGCTCTAATTTTCTTGGAAGCTTTAGTGGATCAGGCATTCAGGTGTTGAGCCTTAGAGCCATTTTGGCAAATTTAGAGATGCTCACAGGATTGAAGGTAAATCTGTCCATGAGCTTGCTGGTTGGGGTGGGGGAAATAAGGAGGGAGGAGATGGATCAGTTTGCTGCAGTTTTGTAATGCCAAGTTGGGGAGTTGCCTTTCCTTGGGTTTTCTGGTAGGGTTGAAAGTCTCAGCAGCCGAGGTTTGGAGACCAGTAATTGGGAGAGTGGAGAAGAGATTGGAGGGTTGGAAAGCAAGAATTGCACTAGTTAGAAGTGTGATAACTAGTTTACTGACTTATTATCTATCTATGCTGAAGATTCCAAGGAAGATTGTGGAAAGAATTGAGAAACTTCAGAGGGATTTTTTGTGGGAAGGTACTGGGGGAGAAAAGAAGTTTCATCTGGTGAGGTGGGACAAGGTGTGTAGGACAAAAAGAAGTGGTGGCTTGGGTATTAGGAGGGTCAAAATCTTCAACAAGGCTCTCTTGGGTAAGTGGTTATGGAGGTTTGGGCTAGAGAGGGAGAGGGAGTCTCTGTGGAGGAGGTTTGTAGTTGGGAAGTATGGGCTAGTGAGGTTTGGGTGGGAGTCAAGGGTGGTTTCCAGATCGTACGGGGTGAGTGTTTGTTTGGAAAGGGATATTGCGGTTCAATAAGAATTCAAAGCTGCAGTCAGGTTCAAATTGGGGGATGGGTCAAGGATAAGATTTTGGGAGGATGAATGGTGTGATGTGGGGATGTTGTAGGGAAGTTATGTGAGGAATGCCCAAAGTTGTACAGGTTGACTGAGCATCACATAACAGTTGATAGGTGCTTCGAAATGAGGGGGAGATCAGATTCTTTGGTGCCCCAAATTCAGAAGACCATTGTTGGATCAGGAATTGGAGGATTGCATTCAGCTACTGGGAAAATTACAGGAGGTTGAGGTATCACCCTCCTTGAGGGATGGACTGTGGTGGAAAGAGTGCAGGAATGGGGTATTCAATGTGAAATCATTCTACTTGGCGATGGTGAAGAAACATCTGGTTTCAAATCAGGTAGGGGGAGTTTGGGGGAACCCTGTTCCACCTAGAGTGGAATCTTTTGATTGGTTGGTGGCCTTGGATAGTGTTCTAAACAGCTGACCACCTAAAACGTAGGTGTTTCTCCTTGACAAGTGTTTGTGTTTTGTGCTACTCGGATGAAGAGACTGTTTCCCATTTATTCTTCTCTTGTAAGGTTGCACAAACCATTTGGAAACTCTACACCTCTCTTTTCGGGCAAAGAGTGTTTCAGCCAAGGTCTACAGCAGAAATATTTTCTTCCTGGCCATGTTTTGAAGGAAGCAGGAAAGCAAGGATAGTTAGGAGCTGCATCCCCTTTGGTGTATGTTGGCTCCTGTGGAATGAAAGAAATAGAATCGAAGAAAAAGCTAAAAGCTCTGAAACTCTGGTGGCTATGGTGGGAAAGCTAGTGGAAGATTGGGTTAGGGTGCTCCCAGTTTTTGATTAAGTCAGTAGATCAGATTTGGGGGAGAGTTTTTGGAGTGTGTTGGAAATTCAACATGTGTAATCAGTTCTCAATTTCTGGTTCAGTTTATGTATTCTAGACAAGAGTTTCTTTTTTGCTTTGTATTGTTAAGTGCCATCTTGGCACCTATTGGATCTGGATTGTATCTATTTTTTTTATTTAATTAATTTTCTTATTATTTAAAAAAATATATTTATTATTAACCTACAAGGCTAACACTACAGTACAGAATACAGACCTACAGTATACCTCACCTAGTATATGTGCAGGTCTGGGCCCCAGGCTGGGTGGTGCTGATAATGTAATATTTGACATGTAATAGTTGTCAGTAAACTTGTTTTCTTGCTGTATTTCAATAAGTAATATGTTTCAATAGTTTTCAGGGAGAAGGAAGAGCATTTTGTGCTGGTGGTGATGTTGCAGCTGTGGCTAGGGATATTAATGAAGGTAAAAATTCGTGTTTGACTAGATAGGATTTTCTCTTATTTCTAGGGGTTGTTATTGACATGTGATACAATACTTGGTTATGGTATATGTGATTCATTTTAGATTGTTGTTTTTCTTTCTTTTACTTTCAATTTGTACCATGGTTCCAATCAATCACCCCTTATTGAAAAGGCTAGATTTTTTCTGGAGTATGAAATATCTAGCTACCAAAAAAGAGCTGATATTACTTCATAATTAATTTACATTCTCAGGTAATTGGAAATTAGGTGCAAAGTTTTTCTGGAATGAGTTTACATTAAATTACATTATGGCGACATACAGAAAGGCCCAGGTGATTCTCTTTTGCAATTTTTTTTGGATTAATTTTCCTCCTCAGTTCCATACAATTTTCTTATTAGGAGGTTCTTTGTTGAGTAAATTTCAGATTTTTATATGGAAATGATATTCAGTCCTGTAATAATTAATAAATGATTAAACCTGATTGAAGGTTTCAATTCTTAATGGAATTGTCTTTGGTGGTGGGGCTGGAGCTTCCATACATGGTAGATTTCGTGTTGCCACAGAGAATTCGGTACTTCTCCTCCTCAATTTCATATTTTCTTTATCTAAACTCTCAAATGTCATCTGACCTGTTAAAAACGAATTTTAGAAATGCCATTTACTGTCCAAGTCCCCAATGAAAACTTGGTGGAAACATACACATATACATAGACATATATGATGTGAGGAGGTATTTTTGAGGTTACCGGTAATATTAGTGATTTTCTTCAGAAATATGATTGAATATGTTTCTAACTTATTGCACTCTGTGCTATCCTTGGTGGAGCATTTCCTAGTTTAGTTTTATTGTAAGCATACTAACAGCAGCATTTCCTGGTTACACATATAAATATTGTATGACAAACCAACCACTCCTTTGTTGATTCAACAATATTATATTTCTTCATTTTTTTGTGTTTTTAAATGATTTTGTATATTCCTTTGTTTGGTGCTGATCTAAGTGTACAGGTTTTATTCCATGACCTGATTAAAAGCAGAAATTTGGTAAGAGAAGATGCACTTTATTCGCATTGAATCAAAATTGCATAATTTTATACATAGAAAGGTGTATCACTATTTAAGTGAAGTCAAACAATTGCCCTCAAAATTAGGTGGAGAGAATGAATAAGGATGTCTATATCTTTATAGGCTTCTAAGTTCTGTTTGTGGGTCTCTTCTAATGATGTCTTTAGAAGCTCTAGAAACATTTTTAAAGATGACCCCATGTGCCTAAATTTTTGTTGGAATCATTAAATAGATTAATCTAGAGTTCATTAAAGAGTTTTTAATGGAACCTCCTATTCTAATATGATTTTATCTTCTTAACATAAATCATGAGCAATTGGGATGATTTGATCGGCACCTTGCCATATGCTTTGAGGTGGTTAGCTCTGCATATTATGGTTACGAGGAGTTTTTTGATATTGGATAGGGCTGCAACTTGGGCCAGGTTTGCCTGAATCCAACCCAAAAAAGTTTGGTTTGAAGTTCAGGTTAGGGTTAGGATTGAGGCCTTGGGCAACTTGAATCTGACTTGTCTTGACACTTGTATTTATAAATATCATAAATATGTACACATGTATGTAAGTGTGCAACTATGCATCCATGAATGTATGTATGTATGCACATTTGCAGAAGGTAAGGATAATTTCCTTTCAGTTTGTGGACAATGGGTAGAATGCTGAAGTGCTTGCCAAGGCAACTCGAGCTACCCCTTGGAAGGCTATCCATGCCATTCTTTCGAGCTTCCTTCCTTGTATTGGGTATTATGTTTTTTTGGTAATCATGTAAAACTTTGGGAACATTTTTTGGTAGGACAATCACATTTGAAGGATCAATTTCGATCACTTTATGCTTTGTCTTCCTTCGAAGGGGAATTTGTGTCAATGTTCATTGCCCCTTCAACTTCGCATTCTGGTTTTGATTGGGACTTGGGGCTTCATTGAGTTATTAGGAAGTCTGAATTTCCAAATGTGCTTAGATTCCTTCAAATTCTTGATGGGTTGTTTTTGAAACCCCTCAAACTTGACTCTAGGATTTGGACTCCATCCTCTTGCTCTTTTTCTTGTTCAACAACAGCTTGTAACTCCATGTTCTTTCCCTATGAAAGAGATTTGGTGTGGACTGATCCCTTCGAGAGTTGGTGCTTTTTGTTGGGAGGCATTCCATGAGAAAACTAACACTTATGACCTACAAAAAAGAAGACCTAATCATTGCCTTTCTCATTCTTGGTGTTTACTTTCCAAAACTAATGATGAGACGTGCTATCACTTGTTAATCTCCTACCCTTTTGTTTCTTATATTTAGAATTGGCTTCTTTTTCTTTTTGGTTGTAGGTGGTTGAATCCTTCTAGCATGTCAGATCTCTTCGCACCTTCTGTTTTCAAGTGGCTAAAGAAAAGGCAGAGGATTCTGTGGAAATGTACTAGAGCAGCAATTTTATGGACAGTTTGGGAGGAAAGAAATGCTTGAATTTTCAAAGGAAAAGAACTCTAAAAGCAGTAATATATTGCATTGTTATTAGAGTGGCTCATTGAGCCAAGTCCTTGGAAAGCTTTTCAACTTTCTTGGTAGATGGCATTATGAATGTTAGAATCGACAGTACAAGGGTAGTTTGGTCATTTTTCTATTTAATTAAGGATGAATTGTCTATTTTGTTTGGGTTTAAGTTGTGTGTCCCATTCTTAATGAGTGACATATTTGTTTTTTGTAGTCTAATGCCTAGAGTATAAATACAAGGTGGGTCGGCTGAGAGGGTGAGACTTTTCCTCTTCTTAGATAAATCCTTTCTTCCTCTATTCTTCTTCTTCTTCTTCTTCTTCTTCTTCTTCTTTCTTTCTTTCTTTCTTACTTACTTACTTGTCTTAGATCTAGGATTGAAGTAGTGTCAGTGTGATTAGTCAGTTTATACATGCCCCAAGAGACACACATATGGCTGTTGCAGAACGGGTTTTGTGTTACTGGAATGGAACTTTGGGAAAGGGTGTCCTCTTCTCTAGGCATGGACACATGAAGCTAGAGGCTTATGCAGATGCCGACTAGGCTGGTAGTATTGATGATAGGAGATCTACATCGGGTTATTGTGCTCTGGTTGTGGGGAACATTGTCTCTTGGAGAAGAAACTATTGGTAATAGCCAGATCTTCAGCTGAGGCAGAGTACAAGGCAATGGAATATGGATTTTCAGAGTTGTTATGGCTCAGGTCACTTCTAGAGGAGATGGGTATTGAATATGATAAGCCCTTAATGTTATACTGTGATAACCAGGCTGCAATTAACATAGTTCACAATCCAATTCAGCATGATAGGACAAAGCATATTGAAGTAGACTGGCATTTTATAAGAGAAAGGCTGTCTTTTGGAGAAGTTTGTCTTCCTTTCATTGCTTCAAAGCAACAGTTAGCAAATGTTTTGACCAAGGGTGTCCCTAAGGCAAAGTTACAACACTATGTAAGCAAGCTGGGCATGATTGATATCTATGCTCAACTTGGAGGGGGGAGTGTAGAGATGATGGGCTGAATGGGCCTTAGTTTTTTTCTTTTATTTAGTTATGTTTATGAGTATTGGGCCTGTTTTCTTCTTTTTTATTATTGTTTTTAGTGCTGGCTGCCCTACTAAAGGTATTCATGTAATTGTGCTCACATACAATTAAAGAATAAAAGATAACTTTGGGAGATATGAGAGAGGTTCAAACTACTCTCTTCCTTCTTCCCTTTCCTTCCTCTTATCTTATATTTTCTATTTTATTTCAGATTATTGCAGGTGCAATCTACAACTCCTCCCATGGAAACAAAGTTAAATTTTGGGAAGATCTTTGGTGGGGGAGGGGGGATAAACCTTTGAAATACTGTTTTCCTACTATTTATTCCATTTTCAACTTCAAGCATAAACCCAACCCTTTTTTGTCTTTTACCTTGGACAGGGACATTCTTAGAATCTAGGCATAAGGATTGGCATTGGGGATTTTGAGTATACACATATTTCTCTTGGATGGTGTTCATTCTTGATTGGCTCCCATGTGTCGTCTGCCTTGGGCTTTTTTTCTTGTGCGTCTTTTTAAGTCCCCTAGCTACTGGCCCCTCCTCACAGGTTTTTCCAGCCAAGCTCATTCAGCTAGGGCCTGTCCAACTCAAAATTAGGGCCTTTGTTGGGAAGTATACCATTTAAAGATCAACTCTTATGAATTATTGCAAGAAAGGAGGCCTAACTGGTACATTTCGCTACACAAATGTTCTCTTTTTGATGCAAGTGAGGAATCTACTAACCTCTTGCAATTTTGCTTTCAACATTTGGAAGTGTTTCTTTTCTTGTTTTGTGGCTGAAGGTGGTCGTCCCTGCAGAGACAGAGAAACTATTTTCAAACATTCATTTATCAATTGAAGAAGAGAGGAAAAATTGTGTGGTGGTGCATTATGGTAACTATTCTTTGGTTTCTTTGGGAAGAAGGGAATGCTTAATTTTGATGGTGTACTATTGGAAATCAAGGACTGTTAGGAATAGGGGGAATTCTTAGGGATAGTTCAGGTTCATTGATCTTTACTCAGGGCCAATAGGTAGGCTGAACTATATGCTGTCCTCCAAGGACTAAAGATATTTTAAAGACTGAGCCTGCATATCATAGTGGTAGAAGGTGGCTCCGAAACAGTTATAGGATGGTTAAAGAATGAAACTTAAGGAACCTAGCAGCATTTTGCATAATCTGAGACAAACTAAACAAGTTGTTCCAGATCTAGGAGTTACATGGTTATGGACTGGTAGAGCAGCCAATGTAGTGGCTGATGCACTTGCTAGACAAGGGGTCACCAGGGAACAGTTGTAATGGGGAGTTACTACCTAGCTTCAAATGGTCAAGAACAGATATGGGGTTAGGTAGCATCTGCTAGCCTAAGTGAGTCCTTTCATTTTAAGTATTGTTCTTTTCTCAAATCAACAAAATTTTTAGTGTTACCATTAAGAAAGTTGTTATTTCTAAGGTGTTGGCTAATAGGTCAAGAAGGGTGTTTTTGTATATCATCTCTCCTCATTAAGGGGCTTTTATTGATGGCTGACAGATTCTTGATTGACCTCTTATGGCTAAAAAGTGTGGTTGAAGTGGTTCTCAATTCAAATGTTTACTGAAGAATACATGTCAAGGAGTTATTCGATGCAACTTGAAGCATTTTAAAAGGGAAAGGGATAGCTGAATCGGGGAACCAGGGTTTCTACAGTGATTAAAGATTTCAATGTTCATGTTTTTAGCAAGAGATATGATCTTTACCTAAAGTGCAATGGAGGAACATTATTTGTGCTGTTGATACCACTTAGGTGAATGAGGGAGCCAGTGTCTGATGATGAGGAAACTTAGTTTATGAAGAGAAGAGAGTTGATGTAATACAAAACATTACTTGGTATCTGCAATTGTGCATGTTTAGTTAAAATAGAAAGGAATTATGAACTGTAATTTCAATCAAGAAGTGTAAAGTAGTGAAGCTTTTGAGAAAGAAAAAATTGGTTTTCAATGTCTAGGAGGGAAGAAGAATTGGAGGCTGTGAGCTGCAGTCACTCTGGTAAAGGAAAGGTAGGGTGTGAAGTGGGATAAGAAGACTAGTTATTCCAATAAGTGTTTTCGGTTATGCTCTGAAATTGTCATGGGCCATGGTGCTTCTTGTAGCTTGATGGAACTGAAGCTGGGTTAGGTTTGATGGTGTTGGAGTGCATGTGTAGATTTTGGGTCTTAAGAATGTATCTGTATTTTGAGATTAGATAGTTCATTCATCTATTTTTTTTTCCAGTTCTTTTTGTCTATGAAGAAATTATTTTTCCTCTTCTGTCTCTAAATTTTATTTCATATTTTAATATCCTCTTTTCCATCAAGAGAAAGGGAAAGCCCTTAGGTATTTTCCTTCAAATCACACATAAATGTAACATGATAAGGAAGAAATGTATGGGAGTGCTTTTCTAAATTGAGGCTATGAATGCAAATACGAGGCTCTTTGATTTGATTTAGCTGATTAGCCATCGAATTTATTTCATTTTTTTCAGCAGTTGATATATGGATGGATTCATTATAATCTATACTACTCATACGCTCTTATGGATATTTTATTAGATCTTCTATGGTTTTGAGTATTATCTTTTCCTATTTGCATACCATTCTGGATTCATATCCTAATAGTATAAGGTTATTTAGTTTGCCTACTTATTATAAATAATGAAGACAAGCATGTGCTACCAGTTGTTTTTTTAAGATACTTTTTTTTCTCTCAAAGATTACAAGATTACAATGCTAAAATACGGTGATCAGACTTTCATCTTATGTGTCCTCTTGCAATTGACTTTTCGCAGGTCTTTGCCATGCCAGAAACAGCACTAGGACTATTTCCAGATGTAGGAGCTTCTTATTTCTTATCTAGACTCCCTGGCTTCTTTGGTAGAGCTCATTTACCCCTACTTCACTCATATATGGTTTTTGAATGGCTATTATCCAATTATTCTTTTAATAAATCAGAGTTTGTTGCTTTCTATGACAACATATGGTTCTCTAGTTCAGTCCCTGTTAAGTAGAGTTTATCCATTTTAATTACCTGGACTTGACTACTAACACAAATAAATTTATGGTTCAAATGCAAATAAAGGGGCAAAGTTATAGAGTCCTTCTCTAGTTAGAAGCAATAGTGGGTAATCAACTCTAGTTATTATTAACTTAAACAAAATCTCAAAGTTGTGGTACCCATGTCTTTTTGTGTTTTATGTAAGGAGTTCAATTCAAGGTTTTATTACTTTTTGTGTTGTAGGAGAATGACTTGAAAAAGCCAAAATAAAGCACCAATTTGGTTGCTTGGATATTTAACCCAAGACCGGGGGGGGGGGGGAATTGGGTAAACCCTTTCTTTCCTTTATTTTTGGATTCACTAAATGGGGATGTTCCCTAAATGTTCACCTCACTCAAAAACTCACACTTTAAGAGTTCGTGCAATTGTTGAACCTTTCCTTTGAATAGCCAACAAGACAGATGATTTAATCAATCAATGCACACAAGTGAATAGGTATAGATCAGTTAAATAATTAATTTCTAACTAAATATTCAAATATGAGTTTTCTGTAAATGCTTTGTATCCAAGTAGAAATAAATGCTTCAATCCTTAAGCATTGATTGTAGTAGCAGAGTCCCAAGGTTGCTCTATTACTTGTTGGCCAATGAGGTAGGTTTGTCTCTAGGAGATTATCCGAAGAAAAGCGTGTTTTGGATTGTAGAGAATTGTACTAAGAGGTTGGCATCTTGGAAAAGATTATATGTATCTTGGGGGAGGTATCACCTTTATAAAATTCACCTTAGCAAAATTTCCAATTTATTACCTATCAATCTTTAAGATGCCATAGAGGGAAGTGCAAAAAGTAGAAAAATTGATGAGAGATTTCTTATAGGAGTTTGGGGAAGGATTGAAGGACCACTTGATAAATGTGATTTAGTGTGTAAGAGCAAAGAACAAGGGGGCCTAGGTGGCTAGATATTGTAATCTAGGGAAGAAGAATTTATCCTTACTACGTAAATGGCTTTGGAGATGGTTTTTTGGAGAGGGAAGACTGTGGCAAGAGGTAGTTGGTAGTATTCATGGAAGTGCAGGCAATGGCTAGGATGCTGGGGTATCTTCGAGGGCTACTATGGCTTCTCCTTGGAAGGCCATTTGTGGTGTGCTTCTTCAGTTTCTAAGCCTTATTGGGTATGCTGTTTGCTTTGGAGATAAAGTTCTCTTTTGGGAGGACCTTTGGATTGGCAATTCAACCCTTAAAGATCTCTTATCTTCCTTGTACTCCCTTTCTTTGTTCGAAAAAGAACCTGTACATTGCTTTGTGTCATCTTCCTTGTTGACCTGGTTCAGTTGGAATTTGGGCCTAAGGAGGGATTTGAGAGACCATGAGTTTGATAGGGCAGCCTCACTCCTACAAGTTCTTGATTCTATTTTTCTGGACTTTTCTAAGCTAGATGGTTGTATTTGGACTCCTCATCCTAAGGGAGTGTTTTCATGTTCCTCTTTCTTCTCTTCTTTGTATTAAACTCCTATCCATGCCTTGTCATGTGAAAGAAATTTGGTCCAAATCCATTCCTCCCAAGGTTGGTGCTTTTTGTAGGAAGGTCTTTCATGGTAAAATCAACATTTTGGATGCTCTGCAAAAAAGAGGACCTTATTTGTGTTTCTCCCCAAATTGGTGTACCTTAGCAAAGAAAATAGAGAAAATTTTTACCACCTTCTAATCTCTTGCCCTTTTGTTGTGGTATTTGGGAAAAGATTTTTGGTCTTTTTGGTAACAAGTGGAATGTGTCCCTACAGATTAAAAGCCTTTTTGACCCTACGACCTTCAGTTGGCCGAAGAGGAGATGTAAAGTTATGTAGAGATGTGCTCAGGTTGCCTTGATTTGGATGCTATGGGAAGAGAGGAATAACAGAATCATCGATGTTAAGGAGAGGAGTGAGGGTACTGTGGGTATGTATAGTAAATAGGGCTATACATTGGGCTAAATCTTTAGACCTATTTTCAGAATTTTTATTTGATGATATTTGGAGAAATTGGGAAGCTGTAGCAAGAAAGTTCTATGGTTAGGGACAAACTAGTTGCAGCTTGGAAACCCCTGGAAGAAGGTTTTGTCAAGCTAAATTTCAATGGTAGCAGTCTAAGAAACCTAGGGCTGGCTGTTATAGGAGTGTGTGTGTTTGTGCTTTGTATCAAACCAATAGCAATAATAAACCTAAAGGAAAGAGAGAGAGCACAAGAGACAACTGATTTATAGTGGTTCGGTCAATCTGACCTACATCCACTCAAAGCACTTCTTTGAGAATTTTCACTATTTCAACTAGTTTCACAGGTACCAACCAAACCTTTACACCATGCCTCCACCCAAGGTTTGAAATGTCGATGTCGGTGGAAATGTTGGTCATCCAAATATAAGAAACATGTCGGAAATATTGTAAAAATTATAGAATGGTATTTTATGAAATGATAAAAGAAGCATAGGAATTAGGGACACCTTTTAAAATTATTATCTTATTCTAAATCATTAAAAAATGCTAAGAAACTAAGGTTATAGACAAAAGAATATGTTCTAAAGTTGCCCTATAAACCTTAAGATTTAGAGTTTCATAATAGAATGAGTTAAAGCAAAATTTAAAATGTAAATGGTTCTAATAGATTAACTAAATAATCTATTACACAAACAAAAAACTAATATTTAACTTCATATTTGAAATGAATATTGAGTTAGCTCAAAGTGGTAATCATATAAGTTAGGTGGACAATGACTTTCCACTTCACATACCTACAATATTGTCACCAACTTATGTTATAATACTGTCTCTTGTACTCTACATAGTATTGGTAGTGTTCAATGTGGAATATGTCAATTCCAGTAAAATTTCATGTTACTACCCATGGAAGTGGAAATGGAAGTATGTCGTGGAAACTATTCTTGTACTCCACATAGTGTTGGTAGTGTTCATTGAGGAAATGCTGATTCCAGTAAAATTTCGTGTCGCTACCCATGGAAATGGAAATATGTCGTGGAAATGTTAGGGAAATTAGGGACATTTTAAACCATGCCTCCACTCTTTCTACACAAAGACTAGATGCAACCACCACTTTGCAGACTTCACTTAATGAGTTGCCACCACTGCTCTGTCGTCTTTACTCAATGACTTATAGCCAACTAGTTTCCTAGGTACTAGCTAAATCTTCACTGCTGCTTTTCCCTTCACTTGAACTCATAGCCACTGCTTTGCTCCTTTCTGTACAAGTACTTGCAGCAACCTCAGCTAGAAATACAGTGCTAGCCACACTGACAAGAACCACCTGCTCTTGAATTCTTGATTTCCTCACTCTTAAACCTCAAGAATGTTTACAAAGAAATACAATGTTCCTTGATGAACAGGTATGCAAAATACAACTCAAACTAGATAAAGCTCTATTAATGAAATGCTTCCTGTTATTTAAAAAATGCTTTTGCAAGAATGAGGGCTCAATGATTTTCTAGATAAAGCTCCATTCCTCTCTTACTAATTCTCAAGGATTCAATGACATTCTAGATGAAGTTCTTCCTCTTTTCTCTCTTTCTTTGGCCTTTTTCAAATTTCAAATTGATTTTCCAGTCAATCTTTCTTTTTCTTCTTTTTGATTTGAAAGTTTAGGCTCCAAGAAGATGTTTCCTATTTGATTCAAATGAGTTTGGATTCGGAGCAAAAGTCTAGGCATTAAATGCCCTTTTTGACTGTTTAAAAATTGTTGAAAGTAGAGTCTCGCTTTGGGGATGGACCCAAATAACTAGAGGATGACCCCATAATCCCAACTCTATAAAACCTGCAAAATCAACTTACTCCCAAAATTATCCATGCTAAATTTTTAGAATACCAATTATATCCTTTTACAAAAGCAATTTTACAAAGGTACTTATAAAAGTAATTTTATGAAAAGTACTTTTACAAAAGTAAATATTTTTACAAAAGCACTTTTAGGAAAGTACTTTTACGAAAGCATTTTTACAAAAGTACTTTTACGAAAGCACTTTTATGAAAGTACTTTTACGGAAGTACTTTTACAAAAGTAATTTTACGAAAGTACTTTTATAAGAGCACTTTTAGGAAAGCACTTTTATGAAAGCACTTCTACAAAAGCACTTTTATGAAAGCACTTTTATAAAAGCACTTTTGCAGTACTTTTATAAAAGCACTTTTATGAAAGTGCTTTCATAAAAGTGCTCTTGTGGAAGTACTTTTATAAAAGTAATTTTATGGAAGTACTTTTCATAAGTGCTTATTGGACAAAAGAGTCAATTGCTTATTTTAAGTGCTTATTGGAGAAAAAGACCACCAAACGTCCAAGATGAAATAAGTGCTTATTTTTTAATATAAGCACTTGAAAAAGCTGAGTGCCAAATGCAAATAAGTGCTTATTCGAATAAGCACTTGTTTTTAACATAAGCACTTCCAAACATGGCCTTACTGGGCATGCTTCTAGGCATCTTGGGTTGCCAAATTGCTTTCTGGGATGCCTCCAAATTTCCTGGGGATGTCTCTAGGCATCCTGGCTTGCTAATTTGCTTGTTGGGCATGTCTCCAAATCTTTAGGGGACGTCTCCAAACTCTAAGAAGTTTACCAGTTCAGTCCAAGGTACTTTTGGGATGACTCCATTATAAATTGGGGATGACCCCTGTTTACAACCCAGAAATGGGTTGCCAAATTGCTTTCTGGGATGCCTCCAAATTTCCTGGGGATGTCTCTAGGCATCCTGGCTTGCTAAGTTGCTTGTTGGGCATGTCTCCAAATTTTTAGGGTCCGTCTCCAAACTTTAAGAAGTTTACCAGTTCAGTCCAAGGTACTTTTGGGATGACTCCATCATAAATTGGGGATGACCCCTGTTTACAACCCAGAAAAATTTCTCAAGTTTTCCATTTTCCAAGCCTTAGTAAGTCATATCTAAAGTCTTTCTAACCAATGTAGACTAGAGGTCAAATGGGGAAGGTTAAACCATTCTAATGCAAGATTAAAACTACTTTTTGAGAAAGATTTAAAACCATTTGAGCCCAAGTAAGTGCAAAAGAATTGTTTACATGAGAACCAAATGTAGACCACTTTGCCTTCGTCTTGTGCAACCTTCTTTCTCAATCTTCTTGTGCAATCCTCAAGTCTTGACTATCTTGAATATAGATAAACCTTGGTAGCTTCCTTGGTAGCTTTGATACCAGGAGGTATAGGGTCAAATGCTTACCACTATGCCAAAAGCTTAAAGCTAATGGTGAAGGCACACAACTTTATTTCCTCATTGTGGGTGGGGATGGTAAGCCCCTTGAGACCTAAGGGTGATGTTGCCCCCCCCTTCCCCCCTAGTGTTACCCTAGGGACTCAAACACATGACCTAACTTCGATATCAGGTTTAAGATCAAGCACTCACCATTGTGCACTGTTAAGTCCTAATTTTGCTAGACTAGGAGCAGGTTTAAGGACCTCTGGTCATAGCTTAAATATAAAGAAAATGGCCTTTCTTTCCAAGTTGATTTTCTAAGCCCAATCCTATGTGTGGGCTGAAGTAATTTATTTTAGAAAGAAAGGGACCTGCAGTCCATTTTAGAGAATAATGGACTCTAAATTAATATGGGCCTTAATAATAATGATTCATTAAGCATTGCAAGGTGCCAGCCAGCTGGTTGGTAAGGTCTCCTGCTGGTCATAGCGGAGACTTGGGATCGAATCCCGCCTGCACCTGGATTGGGGGATGGGCTACCCCCCATTGTGTAGCCCTTCAAGAGATATAAAAAATGTTTCATTAAGCATTTAATGGGTCTGTAGTAGATTCCATTTAATGAAACAACAGGCCCTAAAAGGATTAAATTTATATCAATTAATAAAACTAACTAAATCGTATGAGGTGTTGCCACTTGTCCCATCATAACAAGAGGGTTCTTTCCCCCCCTTTAGTTACTTTCAGTGGGGTGACACATGACACCCTAAGAAGAGAGAGCTCTTTTCCCTCTTATAGCCACTTTAAGTGGGATGGCACATGTCACCTTAGGAAAAGAGAGTTATTTTCCCTCCTCTAGTCACTTTAAGTGGGGTGACACATGTCACCCTAGGAATAGAGTTATTTTCCCTCCTCCAGTCACTTTAAGTGGGGTGACACATGTCACCCTAGTGTGTCTTGCTAAAATCTCATCCATGGCCCATCAGCAGGTCTATGCATTATCTGATTTAAAAAGTCAAGATTTGATTTTTCTTTTTTTTTTGTTAATTAACCAAGATGTGATTTTTCAGTGCCTTTCCATAATGATTAGCCATAAGAAATTCTCATCACCCTTGGATTCGAACCTGAGCTTCTTGTCCCATATTTTGCATTGATGATTCTTCTACAGAATATATTTGGATCCTTGTTGAAATTCCAATGTCATTTCTCCAAAAGTGAAGTTTTGATATTCTTCAAATGACGTACTTGTAAACAACCCTTAATGTTATTAAACCCACTTTATCTCAGTGCACTCAATGAAATTTAAACTCATCTTTCTGATACAGTAGGGCTGGAACAAACTATTAGAAGACAGAAATGGGAGAGAGAGAGAGAGGAGAAAGGGTAAAAGAAGAGAAAATAGAGAGAGAAATCCCAAGGAATAGCTCCAAGGGGGTCCTAGAATCACTCTAGGGTTCGTAGCAATCAATGTTTTAAAACGTGGAGGTGTGACGCAAGGCGTTCCACTACCTAGAGGCATGATGCGTAGTTCAGAATGCAAGGGGCGTAAGCCTCCCGAACACAAGGAGATGTAACCCTCCTTGAGAGGAGGGGGGAGTTGTCTAGTAGGACTGCAATCAGTCCTAGTTATAATGTACAATAAACAAGAGAAAAAGGTTTGGGAATGAGAGAAGAAGCAATAGAAGAAAAGAAGAAGATGAAGGGAGGAAGTCAAAAAGAGTGTGGGTTATGACATGACTTGTCGCCCCACTCAGCTATTTATATTAATAGTTAAAATAGGGGAAAAAACCAGAATTACCCCTACTGCTTATTATATAAGCACAGAAATAAGAAAGCAAACTGAAAATAACTACCAACTACCACTAACATAAATAAACAAACAGTAGTGGGGATCACATTATTGTTCTCTACATCCCCCTCAAGTTGGGAATAGATATAGATCTGCCTCTAACTGTCTTTGGAACTGCCTTAGTAAAGAAATCTGCAAGTTTCATGTTGGAGGTGATACATGGAAGACACACTTCTCGGGAGGCAACTCTCTCTTTGATAAAGTGTCGGTCCACTTCAATATGCTTAGTTCTGTCGTGCTGTACCAGATTATGGGCAATATTAATAGCAGCCTGATTATCACAATACAGCATTAGGGGCTTGTCATAAGTAATACTCAACTCCTCAAATAGGGATTTCAACCATAACACTTTAGCCACACCATTTGCCATGGACCTATATTCAGCTTCAGCACTGGAGCGGGCATCAACATTTTGTTTCTTACTCCTCCAAGAAACAAGATTATCCCCTACAAAAGCACAATACTCAGAGGTAGACCTCCTATCATCAACACATCCATCCCAATCAGCAACTGTGTAAATTTCTATTTTCATGTGACCATTATCTTTGAATAGTATACCTCTGCTTGGACATCTCTTCAAATATGACAGTATCCTTTCAACTATAAGTAGGTGAGTAGTTCTAGGAGAATGCATATACTATCTAACAACACTGACTGTATAAGAGATGTTTGGTCGTGTGAGACAAAGATAGAGAAGTTTTCCAACCAACCGTTGGAACATAACTTTATCTTCAAGGGGCTCTCCACCTTCTGCACTGATCTTATGGTTTTGTTCAATAGGTGTGTCAGCAGGCTTAACACCTAGCTTCCTTGTTTCTTCCAATAGATAAGAACATACTTTCTTTGGGAAACAAAAACCCCATGTTTAGACCGTGCTACCTCAATATCCAAGAAATACTGTAGCTCTCCCAAGTCTTTGACCTCAAATTCCTGGTGAAGGAGTTGCTTAAGAGAGTCAATCTCATGGGTATCACACCCTGTCACCACAATATCATCCACATATACAACAAGAAGTGTTAAGGAGGAATCCACTTTCTTAATAAAAAGAATGTGACCATTGCATCCTTCCACTCAGGTACTGACAAGGCTTCTTGCACTATTCTGGGAATGGGAATAGCAGCAATGGATGCCAAAAAGGACTTGTAAGATGGAGACAAATGATCATAAGACAAGAACTGGGAAATACAATGAGCTGTAGATGAGGTACAATGGCATTTCCCTTTACGGATTGCAATGGGAAGGGCAAGATCATCCAATGGAGGTGAAGGTTCAACAATGGAAGGTATCTCATATGCAATGGAGGGAGAAGGAACTGTGGTACTTGGATTTGGATCCGCAGAGGGAATTGGAGCTGGTCTGGACTGTTGATGACCGAAATCAACCTGCCTCCACCGTCTGTTATATACTCTCTAATCCCGACACTTCTGACAATCCTCTGGTAATGGGATTTCTGATGAATGAACCCCCACCTCACAGTCTCACTACTTTCTCCTTGAGAAGAAACCCTAGGATAATAGGGTACATCCTAAAAAAAAGTGACATCCATAGAAACAAACCTTCTCTAGAAGTAGGTTCATAGCAGCAATATCCCTTTTGAATTTGTGTGTAACCAAGGAAAATGCATTTTGAGGCTTTAGGATCAAATTTGGAATGATGAGGTCCAAGGAATTGAACAAAATAGGTACATCCAAAGGTCTTAAGGGGAATAGTAAACAACTCTTTATCAGAATATAAAAGGGTGAATGGAACTTTAATGTCCAGAACCTGTGAAGGAACTCGGTTGATGAGATACACAGCTGTATGAATGGCATCTCCCCAGAAACTTATAGGCACATTGGAGTTAAACATGATGCTTCTAGCCACTTCCAATATGTGTCTATTCTTCCTCTCAACAACCCCATTTTGTTGAGGTGTATGGGGACAAGTATTCTGATGGATAATCCCATGGTCAAGGAAATATGAGGCTAATGGTTTTGCAAAATACTCTTCCGCATTATCGGATTTGAAAATTTTGATTTTGACCCCAAACTGGGTTAAAACTATCTGATGAAAGGTCCGGATTAGGGTAAGAACCTCATCTCAAGAATGCATAAGATAAACCCATGAAAAACAAGTATAGTCATCAACAAACAACAAGAAATATCTGCATTCCCCCATAGTAGTGATATGATAAGGTCCCCAACTATCAGTATGCACAATTTCAAAAGGAATACTACTTTTATTACTCAAGGAATAGGTCGTTCTACAATGCTTTGCAATCTCATAACTTTCATATTTCAAATTGGACATCTGGACTGACTCAAACAAACTTTTCAAAGACCTAAAAGATAAATGACCTAATCCGTTATGCCAAAGCTTAACCTTACTAGTAGACTGAGAAAAAAAAGACCTCCCAACTTCACTATCTTCCCCATGTGAGCTCTCTCCAAGCAGGTAGATTCCATTCGTCTCACGACCAATCCCAATCACCTTCCTTGTCTCCAAATCCTAAAAAACACATCGATCAGGAAAAAATGTCACTGAACAATTTTGGGTTTTAGTGATGCTACTAACTGAAAGCAAATTAGTACTAAGTTTAGGAACATGTAAAATTGAAGACAAAGAAATGACATTAGATGATTTGATGTCTCCCTTGCCAGAAATGGGAACAAGGGAGCCATCAGCAATAGACACTGTCTCTACCAGAGGGTAAATGATAGGTAGTAAACAGTGAGGACAAGCCAGTCATGTGGTCGGATGCACCTGAGTCTATCATCCAACAAGGTTCAGCGTTACCTGGGGCTGAGGCATGATATGTTGAAGCCCGTGTACCTGAATGAGCAAATGCTGAAGTGGGAGTAGCAGATGTTGTGACTGATGGCTCAGATAATGGTGCTAAGTTGCCAACTTCACTCTCCAACTGAGTAAGAGCAGCCCGGACAGTAGCTAAGGTGTCCAGGGATGTGGCTCTTGTGTTAGATGAAGGTGCACCATCAGTAGTAACAGCCACATTGGCATTTCCCCATTTGTTTTTGAGCTTTGCTGGAACTAGATGTGGATGCAACTTCCAACATGTGTCTTTAGTATGTTTTGGTTTCTTTCAATGTTCAGATACTAGCTCTCTCTTATCTTCCTTCTTCATATCCCTCTCCTTATCACCTCCAAACTTTGGCAACCGTCATAAACTTAGGGTTTTAAACCTAGAACTGGTCGTAGGTCAAGAAAGAAACCCTAAAAATCAGAAGAAAAATAGGAAACTCCTAGTTGCACCTCCCAGATTATTCAAAAAATTTTTATTAAGGTCAATCTCAAGAACAAACAACAACTTAGAAAAAATCTGGCCGCCACCTCCAAACCACAGTCTGAACCCTAATCTTGAGGTTTCTTCCCTTCTTCTGATTCTTCCTGATCACTGGACACCCTCCAAGGCTCTACGATCCCTTGGGCATCAGCCGCACATTGCTAGCAACCTCCAAGAATTAGTCGATGGTCTTACCTCTGTTGGAACTTCCAACCCTAGGAAGTTCTCATGTAGTCGGCCTGATTAGACTCACATGAGAAGTCCTAAGTTGGCTTTGATACCAAGTTGTCTAGTAGGACTGAAATCAGTCCTAGTTATAATGTACAATAAACAAGAGAAAAAGGTTTGAGAATGACAGAAGAAGAAATAGAAGAAAAGGAGAAGACGAAGGGAGGAAGTCAAAAAGAGTGGGTTATGACATGAATTGTCGCCCCACTCAGCTACTTGTATTAATAGTTAAAATAGGGGAAAAAACCAGAATTAACCCTACTGCTTACATAAGCACAGAAATAAGAAATATAGCAAACTGAAAATAACTACCAACTACCACTAACATAAATAAACAAACAGTAGTGGGGACCACATAACAAACATAGTGGGGACCACATTAATGTTCTCTACAAGGGGTTAGGAGGAGGAAGGGGAGGAGGATGAAGGGGAAGGGGGGATCTCATTTTTTCTTTATTTTTGATAAAAATCTTTTATATTAAGAAGAATAAAGATGCATAGCATTAGTTGAAAGGGGAGGAGGGTGAAGAGGAAGGGGGGGTCTTATTTTTTGCACTTGAGGTGTACGCCTCAGAGGTGTCAGTGCCTCTGGCATATGCCTTGGGGCGTTTTGGGAGCGCCTCGCCTGGAGTAGTGTTTTAAAAGTGAAAGGTGAGGCACGTGCCTTTTTGAGGCAAGGTGCACAATTAATAAAAAAGCTAAAAGAAAAAAAAAAGTCAAAAAATTCAAAAATAATGCCAAAAAATTCAAAAAATTATAAAACATAGTATTAATAAAAATATAAACTTAAAATTTAAAATAAATGTTTTAAAAAACCTATTATCTAAAATTAAAATACATAAACATAATATGTAAAGCATATTCAAATGAGAATTTAAAAATGAAATCAAACATATAAAACATTTTCAAGCATATAAAACCCACAATCTCTTTTTTTCTCAATTAAATCAAGTAGCTAATGTGACATATTACATTCCTAATTCTATGAGCCACCTTTGTGCCATGCCCATCAAGGCAAGCCTAAACAAGTCCATGTTAGGGTTTTAAATTCTGAGTTTTCACACAAAAAATAATGATTTTATAGTTTTAATTGCTTTTAAGAAATTTTATTAGGATGAATGAATGGATAGCATTACCAAATAGGGGTTCTCGAAGCTTCGGTTCAGAATTTAAGACCCTAACATGGACTTGTTTGGGCTGGCCTCAAGTGGTGTGGCACGGGGGTCCGGGGGCGAGGTCCGGGGGCGGAGCCCTCGGCCCAACCGCTAGACTCAAAAAAAGGAAACAGCGTCAAGCATAGTTTTCAAGGCGCCAAGGCGAGGCTAGGCGACTGGGGGTGCTTAGTCGCCTAGGCGGGCACCTAGGCGTTGCCTAGGCGATAGATTTTTTATGTTATAAACATAGATCCTAGGGTAGTTCCCTAGGTACCATAACCATATTTCTTTAATAATTATTCATGATTTTCATAAGAAAAGTATAAATTTCATATTAAAGTATAGAAAATCAACATATTCATGAGAAGAAAAGGAAGGAAAATAGAATTAAAAAATATAGGGGCTGAACCCTTATTTTTGTAATAGGAAAAGAAGAAAATAAAAAGTATTGGTAGTAGTAGTAGTAGTAGTAGAAGAAGAATAATATATGTAGGAGGAAAATGTGCTGATTAGATAATTTTTTAGTTCTTCCTTACTTATTGGTTCAGGTTTTCAAGTCTTTGAGGGTTCAATACAGCATTTAGCAATGTTTGTGTTGATTAAACCCTAATAAATAAGAAAATAATAAAAAGAAATTAGTATATAAACACACAAAATGATTGTTTTAGTTTAATAAGGTCTATTTTATAATTCATCAAAAAAATAATGTCTATTTTATAATTATAATCTCAAAAAAGAATGAATAAAAAAGTATTTTATAGTAGGAAGTAGAAAACTGTTAGGCGATTAGGCGAGGCGAGCCTCAAAAGGCGTCTTGTCGCCTAGGCGTCGCCTTGACAACTATGGCATCAAAGTTTTCAAAAGGCGCACGCCTGGGCTAAGGTGCAAGGCGCACCAGGCGTGTGCCTTTTGAATGGGCTGCGCCTAGGACCTAGGCGAGGCGCCTACCCTAAAATGTGCCTTGCTTGTGTGCCTAGGCGTTCCTGAGGCATGCTCCCATGCCTTTTAAAACACTGGTAGGAATCACTCCATACAGCAAAAGAGTTCTAAAGAAATCTTCACTCATTCATTAGCTTCAAAAGGAAGAGAATACATCTATTTATAGAGTGACTTGTGTGACCTAGAATACTGTTCACCATAATTACAAAAATGCCACTCCTTGTCTTGTGCATCAAGAAACACAATAACTTTCTATCTACTAATGCAAACACACTGAAATTTGAAAGACAATCCGTACTAAACTAGAGAACAAGTTGTTATAACCCAGGCCCCCACAGGAGTAGTTAAAATGACGAAAATACCCATGCTGTTCAAATATACAAAAATACAGAAAATTTCAGAAAATTCCAAATTTGACTCTTCAGCCCCTGCATTACTTTCAGTCCCATGTGAAGAAAACCATTTTGTAATTTTCCATGACGATCTGCTATACTTGCCAGAACAAGGAAGAGGGAAAGGAAATAGACGGTAAAACTAGACTGGTACTTTTAACCATGTGATGTGTAGCTTCTTTCTGGGTCATTTATATCATCCAAACAAGCAAGACAGCTATATAAACATGGTTGAAACCATTTGATTACATTGATGTTTGGCATATAGCTATATAGCAAGTTAACCGTATGGATAACTATGGCAGACTCCCAATACATTTTATGTACAAGCAAGACAGCTATATAAAGAGTCTGACTTCCTATGAGCTTTATCCCAACTAACTCCTGGTCTCGATAAGCCGTCTGCTAGATCATTATGCTCTTTGGTTAACCATCTTAAATTGGTTTTGTATGTCACTATGACCCGAAGTCTGCCTGATTTCATTGAGCATTAAAGTTTCCTCCAGGGCCCTTTACTGGATCCTTTACCCCATTTTATGGTGTTTATCAAACTCCCTCTCGTCAGTATTAATGCAGGTTTTCTCAAGATGGTATCCCTCAGGACAAAAGAGCTATTACCTCAGCTTTGATAATATCTATTGCTGTTGATTGGACCACTAGAATCTCAAGTGATGCTTCCTTTCCTACCAGACAGCAGACCACCAACACAAGGTGCCCAGTTACCCAATCTGCTGCAATCAAATCTAAATCAGAGTTATTTTCTAAAATTGTAGTTGTGGGCCACCACAGCTGAAATGCAGGGAGGTAAGGACTGCAGTATTAGTACAGGATTTTTACATATGTTGTCATGTCTGATGCCATGAAATTTCTTGCGGACTGATGCCATGATGCCACTGAGATTTTAGATGTTTGTTTAGTATTTTTAGGTGGCCATTAAGCTAAGCCTTTGAATGAAGAAGAAAATGGGTTCTTTCCTTGTACTCTATTTCAGGTGCACCTCTTTCTAGGGATTTATACCTAGGTTTTGGTTTGGTTTTCAATTATTGCTTCAGGTTTAGACGGGAGGATTGGCTGTCTCCATCAATTTATGTTTAAAATGACATTATATGCGGTGTTCTTTCATTTAAATGAAATGATGGAATTCATCAAAGTTTAAAATGTCTATGTCGGTGGAATTCTTGGTTATCCAAATATAACCAAGATTGTAAAAATTCATCAAGGTTTAACATGTTGGAAAGTCAGAAATATCGTATGGAAATATTGTAAAAATTATAGACATGGTGGAAACATTGTAAAATATGCAGAATATAGAATGATATTTTATGAAATGATAAAATAAGCATAGGCACACCTTTTTAAATCATTATCTTGTTCCAAATCATTAAACAAAGCTAAGAAACTAAGGTTATAGACAAAAGAATACATTCTGAAGTTGCCCTGTAAACCACAAGATTTAGAGCTTCATGATAGGATGAGTTGAAATGGAAATGCTGATTCCAGTAAAATTTCGTGTCGCTACCCATGGAAATGGAAATATGTCATGGAAATATTAGGGAAATTAAGGACATTTTAAACCAGGAAATTCATTGTCTAAGGTGCTTGCTTGATTTCTTTTTCTCTGGGAAGAGAGCATGTGGTTCCTTATCATTTAAATGAAACTTAAATTGTCTTTGATGAGCTTATGTTATTCATTCATTTTCTTTTCATCACTCTTTCCAGGGGAATATGTCGGTCTTACAGGAGCCAGGTTGGATGGGGTAGAAATGCTTGCTTGTGGCCTGGCAACTCACTTTGTCTCTGCCATGGTATACTTCTGATTCAATTAAACCCTGTTAATTAAGTTTCTGAACTACAAAACTTACAGAAAGATGTTTTGTGTGGCTTTACCCTCCTGTTTGAGAAAGATGATAAATTTGTCAATCATTTTGCATTTGAGTTCTTCTGCCATTCTTAACAGTTGTACTAACTATACTGTCTTTCTCATTATTCAAGCTCATAAACTTTTTTCTTGTGAAGTCTTCACTGCCTAAAAAGAAAACCTAACTTCCTAATGATTTGAACCTTTCTTTCCTTTACTACATTTATATCCATCTTGTAATAGAGTGCACTTTCTTTAATTGGGTATAAAATCAAGCAATCACATCAAAGAGTCAAGTTTCTAATTACTTAATCAATGACTTTGAAATTTTGGGTACAATTAAACTAATATAGTAATAGATAAAGTTGAAACTGAGTACCGATACAATAATGCATAAAGTTCCAACTAATAGGCTGAAATCCACATTACTATGTAAAATGACCGAAATACCCCTAATATCAAAAGACTCCATATCTGAATGCTTAGCTCCTGTGTGTGCCTCTCTCTTTCTCCTCATTTTTAGATGATCCACTAATTATGTGGTTATACTGCTAAACTTTTTATTGTGATATTTTTAATAGTTGGGAATAAATGTCTAATCTTATATACTATATGCTTAGCTTGATATTATGAAATCTACATAGTTAAAGTGCTCATAGACTTTTTCTCACAAAGCCCCATGTAATCTGTACCAGAAAATTGAGTTGGTTTCAACTTTCAATTATTGAACCTGGTCCTTGGTCTCTGTTTTCCATAGTAGATGACCTCCCTCTATTTTAGTACCCTTATTAGAACAGGGATACTTACCAAGTACCAACCTTGTGATGCCTCTCTCTCTCTCCCTCTCTCTCTCTCATGTGTTCATGTAAAAAATGCTTTTGTAACTTGTCTTCTATCAGTAAACAGAGATTGCCTTTGCTAGAAGAAGCATTGTTCAAGGTGAATACATCTGATCCAGCTGTTGTTTCTGCAATTATTAGTGAATTTTCAGAGCAGTCTTCTCTGAAAGCAACAAGCTCTTACCACAGGTAAATCTGGTATCAAATTCTTGGTCACATGGTGTCTGAATTTATACGCATATGTAACTTTGTTATTGTTTCCTAATCTGGGGTTATAGGTTGATTGGATTAGCCGAGTGAGAGAAATAAGAGATTAACCAACCTGTTAGGTGTCTCTTCTTAAGGATTCCAAAGGAACTCCAAACCAGCAAAACTGAGATATTTTGTGCTGATTGAAGCATCCCATAAAGGAACTCCAAACCAGAGCTCAAACAGAAATGTTGAGTTTCTCGAGATTACCCTTCAATCTTGAATGAAAAACTGAGATTATAAGCTGGTAGAGGACCTGCTCTGATACCATGCAAACCCTCCTTACCAAAGTGAGAAAAGAACTTAAAACAGATTCAGGGGTATCTAGAATGAGTCGAACCCCAGCCTACAGAGCCCTCTTTATTTTAAAGAAATGTATAATTACCATGGTTTTGAAAACCGGACTGAAAATGGAACTACCTAATAAGATACATCAAGTCACAGAATCTCCACATTGGCTACACTTGATGGGGTGTAGGGCACATACCTAATTGTACTGTATTGTTTTCCTTCAATTCATAAAGTTTAATACTTGTTGGCTGTCACTGATAGAAAAAGGAAGGGGTGATTTTAACAATTTAAAGAGGGGAGGGAGGGAGAGAATAATTTGGCTTTGTCAGACATCTTATAACTTTTCTTTCAACAATTATGACATATCTTTACTATGGTTTTCAAAATCTTCTCATGTTGACCTTACTCTGCATTTTCTGGAAGCTAATATCAGTTTTTTCCTGGTCACAGACAAGATATTATTGAGAGGTGCTTCTCTAGAAGGACGGTTGAAGAAATTTTATCTGCTCTTGTAAGTTAATGAAGTGGTTTGTTGATATCCTTTACATTTGTCATGTTAATTGATTGTTTCATCCTTCCGTTGTTTTTGTTTCCTGCACTTTCACTGTTTGGTGCGATCTAAGTTTCTTTATATTGCCAAAGTGGATTCATTTGGTTTTTGTAGGAGGAAGAGGCTGCAACTGGTGCTGACAAGTGGTTATCTGAAACAATTCAGTCACTGAAGAAAGCATCTCCGACAAGTCTTAAAATTTCTCTGAGATCGGTATTGTCATGCATATCCTCTAGATAGTTTCATCAATTTTAATTTAAATGTCAGTTTGATCTGATTAGATATAACATAGTAGAACTGTACTGTTTTGCTAAAAGTAACAGAAGAATCATTTTAATCCATATTATAACAGTTTCATGTATGAATTCATGTGAATGGTCTGATTGTTATTTTCTTATTGGATGCAAATTTAAAGTTCTGAAGTTCAAAGCATAAAGGATCATTTTATATATGCTAATATTCGTCTCAAGTTACTTCCTTTCCTGCAATTCCAGATTAGAGAAGGAAGGTTGCAAGGTGTTGGTCAGTGCCTTATTCGAGAATATAGGATTTGCTGTCATGTTTTAAGGCGAGATGTCAGCAAAGATTTTTTTGAGGTTTGTGGAGTTTGATACAAATTGTTTCTCTTGCCTTCTCATAAATCATTCTAAAAATGGATACCATGGTTCAAATGCAGGGGTGCAGGGCGATACTGTTGGACAAGGACAAAAACCCCAAGGTCTTTTCTTTGTTTCTGTTTTTTTTTCGATAGTTAATTTTGAATAAAATGAAAAATATGCAACTCCTGTTTATAGTAAAATCCTTTAATATTTTATTCTTTCAGTGGGAACCCTCTCGATTGGAGTTTATCAGTGATGATATGGTGAATCAGTACTTCTCCAAGGTGGAGGATGAGGAATGGGAAGATTTAAAGCTCCCGGCTAGGTTCAACCTGCCTGCTTCTGCCATGGCAAAGCTTTAAGCTAGATTCACCAGTTATTGCCCATTAAGCAGGGTACTTGGTTTGAGATTCAATGTGCAAATGCTGCCCATGACCTTGCTGATTGGGACATTTATTGTGCACTAGCCTAGTGCTTGAACTTGTCAGTTGAATAGGTTTAATTTCACATCCATGTTCCTGTTGTCTCAAAGATGAATGAAGAAGGTACTAATCTTACACATCTGGCATTGTTTTTTTATTTTTATTTTATTTTCCTTCAAATAACTTTAAAATTAGGTTAATCGAATAGGAATCGGGAATGTAGGTTTCTACCAAGGGATTTGATATAAGTTATTGTCCTCCATTCGACTGCTATGCTGACGAACATTGCTCTTCGTAAGACATAAGATGGGCCATACTTTCCGTCTTTAATGGACTTTTTAGCATTATATTGTGACTAGTAAAAAATAGGGCCGACTTTTATTTCACCTTTTTTTTTTATTTCTTTTTTGCGGTTGGAAGAATTTTGCAAGCTGATATAATGTCAATTGATCCTCAGGCCAAGGTTCAAAGTATCGGCTGATACATATCATTTCGGGCTCCTCCGATACATCCCTACAGTGGGTGTATTAGAGGTCTGACCGGTTCAGGGGGTAGAGGAGACCTAAATCGGCCCCCTTGAATCAGTTGCGAAAAAAATAAAAAAAGGGGTCAAAATGTGTATTGATTTGCCCGATAAGCCCCTACCGGTATATCGGACGTATCAATATTTTGAACTTTGCCTCAGGCCGCAGTACGAGGCATGGAGCCATGGACCCACTTCAATAAAGCAGCAGTAGCATGGACTCACCTATATACATTGATTTCACACTCAAGGCTCAAGCAACACTGATAGCATTTGGTTATCAACTAACCATCAATCTAAAGGTTTATGGTTTAAACTTTAAAGTATCGAGCCAAGGTTCAAAGTATCAACACGTATCGGTCGGTATCGGCCAATACGTATCGTTTCGGGACCCTTCCGATATGCCCCTAAGTGGGTGTATCAGGGGTCTGACCGATTCAGGATGTGGAGGTGGTCTAAATCAGTTCTCCTGAACCAGTTGCGGAAAAAAAAAATAATACAAAACTGTATTGATATTTTGAACCTTGTATTGAGCCACTAAAAGCATCAATACTCTTCTTTTTATTTTCAGTGCAGTGACTCCAACCTTTTGGCTCAGTTTGGAAGGAGTATGAATAGTGCAAATACATATAAAATAATACAAAATATAAGATTTTGCATTCTAGATATTTGTATTTGTACTCCTTCAAAAGCCTTTCGGAAAAAATATGCAGAAAAGGTTTTAATGTTTAAACTTTAAACGTATGGAGCGCCCCTAAATCCATATATTTAAGTATTTAACGTTTCGGCGCAAACCGATACTATCATATGATATGTACCAATTCTTTGAACCATCTCAGTATACTCGAGTTAGCACAGTCAGGTCAGCTGGTTCATCCAACCGTTATCTTGCAAAGTCTATTTCTACATACTCGGTAGAAGTCATTGTTTTCCAAATTTCTTACACAGCCACCGACCTACAATGATTATAGGTGGGGAGGCAGTACAAGTCTTCCTCAAAGATGATGGATGGCCTTAGGAAGAGAGAGGAAGAAAGGTAGAGTTTGCAGAAGTTGAACAAGAATGTAACAGCGTTAAAAGTATCAATACATATTGGCCTGTATCAATCAATATGTATCATGTTGATGGTTTCCTGATATTTTCCTACAGTTGTATTGGGTCAGACCATGGTTTAAAGGGTAGTTGGGACTTAAACTGATCCCTCTAAACTATTTAAAAAAAAAAAAAAAAACATAAAAAGCACTGCCGTATTGGCCTGTGTCAATAATTAGAACGTTGGAATGTAGAGGGTTTTGGGTTTATGTAGAGGATTTGCAGAAGTTGAAATATTTGAGGCACAGTCAGATAGAGTTCTCGCAAGAGATCGGCATTGGATCTATATAGAGGGTTTCGGGTCTCGTCTATTTATAAAGGAGAACCTTTAATGGAATAGGAAGTTACACATTGGAAAAAGGAGACTTTTCCTAGAACGGAAGTTATATTTTAGGTAGGAAGCTCACAAGTAGGGTTTTGCACGTGTTATTGTGGATATTCCGGGATAAGCTCTTGCCTTTTTCTTCGAGTTCGCACATCAACACGGGTTTGGCTACAGTCTTGCTTCTGAAATTTCTCATGCCTTAGTTGTTTTGGTTCAAGTGTCAATATGCTGATAATTTGTCATAGTTTTTAACTTTTTATACGGGTTGAATAGCCGCATTGTAGCACTCAAATCGCATTGTATTATTGTTAGGGATGGCAATTTTTTTCATTTTCCTAATTTCTATGGGGATTCGGAAATGATTTTTCCTCATGGGGATGGGGATGGGGAAATTTTCATCCTTGTTAGCAGGGACGGAGAGAGCACTCCCCACTAGGGGTGTTCACGGGTCGGGTTGGGTCGGTTTATTGGGGTTTTCCCAACCGACCCAACCTGGTCAGGTTACTTGAGGTGGAAACCGAAACCGACCCACTGATAGGCCAAGCCGACTTGGTCGGTTTGAGTCGGGTTGGATCGGTTTGGGTCGGTTTCGGTTTTGCTTCTGTACAAAAGGACACCTAATTGAATTCTAATTGTAATTGCCTAATGGGTTGCCTATTTGGTATAAAAGATTATAGAAAATTAGAAACTATAATAGATTGCCTATTTTAATTGTAATTGCTTAATGAGCCTTCTAGTTCTAGTAAAAGTCTAGTTATAGTTAAGTAGGAAACTTCTCAAACTAGGAACTACCGAACTAGTAAAAGACTAGTTCGGTTCGGGTCGGGTTAGTTTCGGTTTTCACACAAGAAAACCGAAAACCGACCCGATATATCGGTTTATATATTTGCCCAACCCGAAACCGACTGGTATTGATGAAAACCCGGCCAACTCGGGTTGGGTCGGTCCGGGTTGGTCGGTTTGGTCGGGTTGGGCATTCTTATGAACAGCCCTACTCCCCACCCTATGGGGACCTCGATTCCTGTCCCATAGGATCCCCAATATATATATATATATATTACATTATATATGATATATGTATATATGTACACATATATCTATATATTAATATTTTAAAAAATATGATTGAATATGTTTGAATCTTTTCTAATAGGATTGTAATTTTTAATTAATTTTTATTCTTTTTAAATAAAATAAAAAACAAAAACAAAGTAATTAACATTATAAAAAATCATGGGAAATGAGGATCCCCGCTGAGATGGGAATCTCCGTGGAGACGGAGATGGGGATAACCTTGTCCCCGTTAGTAGGGATGGGGAGAGGCTCCCCGTCCCCGCCGCCCCACCCCGTTGCCATTCCTAATTGCTGTTCTATAGCATTTTGGTGGTTTATCATGCGAGCAAAGTTTGGCTAAAAGTGATAGCTATTCAACACGCAGTGGAACCAATGATGAGATTTCACGCTAATATTTAAATATATAAGGCCCACACCTTTCACGGTGGGCGTATCATGCACCGGATCGCTGAACAGCCATCAATTTTGTGCCGCGATGATGGTTCCGTGTGTGTCGTCATTGTGCGTCCTCGTTTAGGCGTTAAGTGCGCCTATGCTGTAGGGATCGTTAAGCTATCAACCATCTGAATGTCTTTTAGGGGAGCCTCTTAAATATGGGAATCTGGGTTTGTGCTGCGATGTGGGGGCACTGTGGTCACTTTTTGAGTGACTACAGTGTACACCCGGTCTTATCCTTCGTACATGGAGCAATTGCTCTAAAAAAATAACATTATCAAAATGTAAAACGGATTTGAAGACTTCGGCCATGGATTATTGCTTATACAAGATGAAGACTGGGAATCATCAAGACGAACAGCTGATTGCTTATACAAGGAGCAAAACTCCATCTAAGATTTAACTTAAACGGCCATGGATTTCTCGACAGTCATATTATTCCTTCTTAACAGTAGAAAGGTGGCAATAATTTCATACCTGCGTTTCTTTTTCCTTGTTGGTTGTGTTTTCATGTTTGGGTTCCGCAATTCCATGGATAATAATGCAAGTCCGGATTTGGTCTCAATTCCCACCATCTAATGCATCTGTACATTTCTCGCCTTGAATGATCAGGTAGAATTATTTTTCGGAAAAGTACGTACAGGCCTAATGCAGATTTCTGAATTTCTTGCAAATTTATAAACATCCAAAGTCAAAAAGCCACATTATATGCACCCATACTTATCTCTGCATCAATTTCGAGCTGGCACCCACCCCAACTGTACTTTAGGCCTATGAATTCTGACCGTGACTGAACCGTCACTCTCCCTTTACTTTTTGTATTAATCACTGTCTTCACCCTCACAGGGGTTGTTACTCTTTTTAAGTGAAAAGTGCAACATTACCTCAATATCTTTTTTCTTACTGAAATGATAATAGTGAGATTCAAAACCGCACCACTAATGAGACAATTCATCGAGCGCACCAACTGGACTATCTCTCAATTGGTAAATGACCAGGTAGATGTTCCCAATATATATTCTTCTCAGTCCCATTTCACCCACCTAGTTTTTGGAACCGGAAGGTAGAATGCCAGAGTGCACCACACGATCCTTTTCCTGCATTTTGGCTTCACCCCATCCGAACACAACCTTTATTCTTCTTCCTTTCGTGGTGTGATGTCATACTTACGTTGTAAGTTGTTTATCCAAGTGTATTAGTGGTTTTCCTATTTTCTTTTTGTGGGTGATGCCATCTTACTAGTCTTATTCAACACTGGATGCTTTTGCTTATTTCACAATTGAAAATATCAAGACACCCATGTGGGATGTCAATTTTGCAGGGAAAACAAACTTCGCTAGGCATCCATGTCATGAATATAAAAGATTACACAAATTGATTAAAGCCAGAATGATAAAAGGGTCTACTGAAGTGAAAACTACAGTTCTGAAAAGTCAGCACTTATTGCAGTTGGACATACTGAGTCTCTGGTACTCATAGGGCAAGGATTATTAGATTTTTCTCCATTTATCAATTAGATTCTTCTTTAATGTGACAGATTGTGCCAAGAGTATGATTGGCTATGGAGGACTCGTATGTATATATTTGAATAATCACATATTTATCGTTATGATCCAAAAAATCGAGTCTCTGTTCACATCCGATGACTCCAAGAAGAGAAGTGTGCCTTCTCATTTCATGGGTTCTGAAATGAGATTTTCTTAATCAAAATTCCACCTGATTCAAACGCATGCAAAACCATCAAATACAGTATTCTTTGGAGGTAGTCAGGAAGAACAAGAAAAATGGTTTATTTGTCCATAATGTTATCCTTTTCTAATTGAACTAGTTCTGCCATCTTTCCCATAATGTAAAGAAGCATTTGACTCAGATTTAATCACTGTATCACAACCAACCTGTAACCAGAAGGTTCTCAGTCATTACATTCATCTCCAAATCCTCTAGATTTAGGGAGCTTTAAGCTCTGAAGATATGCAGCTTCTTCACATCATTCAGGTTGGTGATCCTTTGGTCTTTCTTAATACGTCTGAGAGCTGTATTTATTATTATTATTATTATCATGTGGATCATTCTACAGTTTCAGAACAGAAAATATTGGTAGTGCATGTATGATCATTGATACTGATACAGAACAGACATAAAATTAGAAGAAAACCAAGTACTAATATCTAAAATTTCCAATACACTCACAACCTAGCAGTCATCTCATAGGATAATACTCACACATGCCAAAACTGCTTATTCAATACAAGGCCAAATAAGAAAAAGAACTCTATACATTCAGCTTGGAGGAACATTGCCCACTTGCTGATAAGAGCAATTACATGATATGCCGTGCGAAGAAAGAATGAACTCATAGAGGTCTGTATTTACTGGCTTTATTGCTTGAGTCTTAGTTATTGAACTTCTGCTCGGTAGTGCTTGGTGAAGCCTGCATTGTTAATTGGTACATATGTCAAAAACACAAACAAGATCATGTGTTTCCAAGGAGTTCACAACTGCTGCAACTGTGATAGCAGGACTCACTTATGATCCCCCAATGAAGCATGATCATGCCAGCAGTTGAAAAAATATTCAAGAACATCATGTGAAATGAATTTCTATTTCAATTTCTGGTGTGCCTGTGTTTCATTGAAGGTTGCAAGGGAGTGCTGTGACCATGTACTCTCATTCTTTGTTAGACCAGATTACAATTCATGTTATTGTATAACAAAAGATTACACTCACAAAGGAGAAAAAGAAAAAAGAAAGGGGGAAATTTGTTGGGAGTTGACGAAAGGTTAAAGAACCAACATATTATGATAAAATTTGTTCTTATCTACCTGAGGCCATAAGCACAATCCTCCCTTGTTGGACTGGAGTGGAATCCTACCAACATACTACATGGAGGCTCTTTCTTTCTTTCTTTCTTTCTTTCCTTTTCTTTTTTCGTTTTGACATCAATTAACATGGCTATTTCCTATTTCCTAAAACAACTTCATCAGTGCACTTGCATTTTGAAAGATATCCTTTCAAAATGACAGGATTTTCTCCAATCTAAGTGGAGAGGATTTGAAAGCCTTATCACAGTGATCACTATCAAATGAAGACACACATACCTAGTGAGTACCTCAACATGGGATTGTAGCACATAACAGTACAAGTATGAATGTGTTATATATTTGGATGCAAGAATTTACTTGATATATAAAGATGATAATATTCAATAATTTGGACTCCACTGAAAAAACTGGAAAGACTGAAAAGATAAAACTAGAAGAAGTGGAGTGATAGTGCCTGTTGGTGCCCTGTTGAATAAAGGAAGTACAGTGGTTTTGTGTTTTTGTGTTGGTATTAGAAACAAATACAAAAGTAAGAGACCCAAACAAAAAGCTCTTATAGTTTGATTTATTTCTGCTTTATACATGTTTTAAAAGCATTTGCTTGTCGCAAGCCTCTATGATTTTCAATTTTTTTTCTTCTATTTTAGTTCTTTACTGGAAACCACATTATCCTCTTAACAGGAGTATGTACAATAAGTCTAAGCAACAAAATAATCCATCAGCATATTAAAGAAATTCTGGAGACATGTATTAAACAAAATTAGTAATTTACTAACCCCAATTGAAGTCACAAAATTGCAAACTGCACATTTCACAGAGCGTGCTCCATATTGGTACATCAAGAGCATTCGGCAGTTACCACAGTTAACATGTGCAACCTGGTTGGCTGCAAGAAAATACATATTGAATGAGTATAATGCCCCTAGCACTGATTTTCAGATTCTTTTAGTGTGCCCTATATCAGTCTAAATTCAATACATAAATAAGAAACTACAACTCCCCCCCCCCCTAAAAAAAAAAGAAAATTCAAAATTCAAGCTGATCCTCAGGGAGACTACAGAGGTTTCATTTACCATCATGAGTCTTATACCTTCCAAGGCTAGGTTGATAGTGTGACAACAAGAACATTGTACACTGGTTGCTCCACGAATGTACATCAACAAGGTATGGCAGCCTCCACAGACTAGCTGAGCCATTTCAGTGCCTATTCAGAGTCCAACACAATACAGAAGATGGTTACTACTATGTCCACACCAATTGTTAGTAACTGAGCTTCAAAAGAAACATGGAAAAAGAAATCCTTGTAATACCCATATGGGTAAAATATGCAGTGCCAGATGAAAACAATGGAAGAAAAAATAAAGAAGCATACCAGGAGGTGGAACAACTGTAACTGCATTGCAAACAGCACAACATACAGAGGTTGCTCCAATTGGATAGACAAGGAGATTTCGACAGCCAGAACAAACAAGTTGGCTCTGTGTACCTGGGAGTGACCACATATTTGTATATATTAGACCAGGATCTACATGTTTTCCACCTTCTTGTTCCTAAAGTTCTATTAAAAACTTGAATGGGTGCAAAAGCAGGAAAGCTACAATTGTATTCCTTTCAGCAGACGGATAGCACAGGGATTATCCAATCCAAGTCATGCCAGGAACATGAAAAGAGATCAGAACATGACCAACCATCACCATTGCCATCCAGACACTGACAACCATACTTCAATTTTAGTTCAGATCATATACTTCATCAATAACTATGTAAATTCCACTAAACCATCTTGACATCAGAAAATCTCTCCAACAGAGACCAGTATTGGATTTTACTCCAAATACCTTCTGAGAATTCCATCAATTGAAAGGATCCCAAATAACAACCCACCAACACAAATAATCGCCAAATCTTAAGAGAGAAATCTTGTTTCCATAAAAGATTTACATTGGGAAAATGAATATTTGGACGAGATAATGGATTATTCCAAGAATTAACCAAAAAAACGGATGGAAATCAGATATTGTTCTGAGGCTAAATTAGTAGGCAATCAGGGGAACTACCGTTAGGAGGCGTAAATGGTACTGGAGCCGTCGGGTACGGTGCGAGAGGAACTGGCATTGCTTATCTGACAACTTAAAATTCTTTCTCCAAGCTTTTGAAAAATTGCAGCTTCAAGCACAGCTAAATAAAACTCTGCCTTCCATTCCCTCCACTTCTGTAAAAATCAAAAAGAACAAGAGAAAAAAAAAAAACGAAAACTGACAAGCTCTTAGAGATAGAAGAAGGGGTCTGAGAAAACATTCTAAGAAATCTAATAAGTAACTACGTGCATTACAGAATACCCACTAAAACGAAGAACAAATAGAGAAAAAGAGATAAACCCATCACAGAACATCCAGTGACAGACCAAGGAGCCTTGTCTGAAAAGAGTCACATAATATACGACTAAAGAGTAGCTAATTCCCATTACTGAATTTCCGGTAATAACAGCAAGAAGCATACATGGCTCATACTTCATATATGGTATATATTAAAATTAGAATCTCATAAAAACCAATTGAACAACACCCATTTAAGAATTTTTCATTAAAAACCATACATGAAGCTGGAATTCAGCATCTATCCAGATACCCAGAAGGCCAGAGAACTTAGACTACCAATGAGATTTCGGAGGCAATAAACGGAGTTGAACTTTGTGAAGGGCAAACAGAACAAGAACATACCCTTTGCAGGCTACAAATGAAGTGGGCGAGGATTTCTGAGGATAACTTAAAAAACAGAGAGATGTAGAAGGAGAAAAGTCGGTGTTAAAAACATGGAAAGAGATCCTTTTACCTTTTTTTTTTTATTTTCTTCGTCTTACTTCTGCCTCTAGTTATTAAGAAGGTGGAACTTAGCTTTTAGCAAGAGAGAGAGAGTGAAGGAGGTGACTTGTTCCATTTATGTTGGTAGCACTTCAAGATCAGCTTCCTCACAGACTCAGTAAACCGTGGCATGCACGTGACTTGCACGTTCAATCACACGTTCTTTCTCCCTAGAACATTGGTCGGCCAAGGATGAGCCACGTATCCCGACACAACAATCAAAGCCGTCCATGACATGTTTCTATGGGTGCCGTGAATTCTCTCAGTCACAATATCCAATTTTTGCTGGTGGTCCCACCTTGTGATGTGCAATTACGTAATTTTCTTGATTATTTATTTGGCAATCATAAATTCATAGTTGAACTTGAATCGAATTTTCCTTTTATTTTTTAATACAAAACTGGACCGAATCGGAGGGTTGAACCATTCAACCGTTAATCAGAAGTGTCAAAATGGATGCAAAATTTGAGTCCTAATTTTAAAATACATGGGATGATTTTATATAAATATGATGATTAAAAAAGTAGTAAAATAAAATTGATATATTTATGGAAATTTAAGAATATTAACTTCAGGAAGTGATCGATTTATTAAAATGGGGAAATATAGAATAAGATGATTATATTAAAGTTTTTCTGGCATTCGATAAATTATTTTTAAATTTCATCAAACTGCTATATCGAAAATAGTAGAAAAGCTCGTAAGAAAGGAGTTGAAATCAGCACATCCCCGCCGTGTGTGTATTGGGAACATCTCCACATGATATACAAGAAATGATGAGGCATCATCTGGAGATGTTCTCAATACATGTTGGGGATGTACTGTGGAATGTTGTGGGAAATTATCTTGTGGGGGCTGATTTTAATTCATAAAAAAACTGAAAACGGCATAAGTTGAAGGAGTCTAGATTACTTACCTATGACAATTCTACCCACTCTACCAATATAATATCGCAGCCATACATGGAGAATATTTCATCCTCTTACATGTTATTCGTAGGAGATGCGGAGTCAGGTTGAGACATTAAGAAAAGATATCTGCAGACTGACACAGAGCACCTCACTCCGATCTCACATACACAACTCACCATGCATTGGGAACATCTCCTATAAATAATAACATATAAGTGCAGGAGATGTTCCCAATGCATAGGATGTGCATGTGAGGCGCCCTGAGTGAGGAGCAGATCCGGTCTCCTTTGTTATGTACAACTCCCTATAAATACAATATGATCTTGCTTCAACATTTGAGACATGAGTTGTACCATTGCTTGCTGGTTCGATTATTCAGGCCAAACACTAATAAAACCGTAGAAGCGTGGAAGTAATTGGTATTGTGTACTAACTATATATCACACGGAATTTGAGAATTGAGATTTGGTCCTCACACTGCTCTTGTAGGCTGTAGCCTTTTGTAGCTGTATATTGAGAACATCTTCGAATTTGTATGATTTTATTTATTGGGAGATTATTCTCCATGCACAACTGCAAATAGCTATGAGGACAGTCCTGTAAAAGTGTGAAGATTAAACCCGAATTCGTTGGATGGAGATAAAGTAGGGTGCAGTTTGAAGAGTTGAAACCCACTGGCCATACTATGGAGTGCCTAGGTTAGGAGTGGCAAGTGGGTGGATTGGATTGGGTTGAGTGCTGGTTGTACAGTAGTAATCCACCCATATTGACCCAACTGATCCATTCCCAGCTATATTTATTGAGTGTTAGTGGGTCACAATGCACATTGACCTTGATCCATCCTAACCCATTCATATGACCGGTTAACCCAGAAAAAGATATATTTCAACTGAAAACATAAAAAAAGATAAATATTGTAGAAAATATATAAAAACACTGAAAATACAAAAATTACAGGATAAGGCAAAAAAATTCAATATATATATATATATATATATTAAATTTGTAGAAAAACATAAAAAATTATAAAAAAATCAAGAAATTGCAAATAAATAATAAAAACAAAGGAAATTGTATAGATTGCAAAATAAAACAACAGAAATCATAAAAACAATGAAAATTATAGAAAACACTACAAAAAATACAGGAAGCACGGTCTAGGTTCCCTCGGTGACCAGTGAGTTTAATCAATTTGTTTGCTCCTACAATGGCTTCGAAGTGCTCAGACATCGTACAAGCATGGTGACGATTATACTATATGGTTTTCCGTATATATATCTCCCTTTCTATTGGGAGATATGGGACCTTATGATTTGGTTGAGAAGGTTGCTTCAGATCCAGGATTTATGGATCGCCATCTCTCTGTTAGATGAACCGAAGTAACAGATTTCCTGATCCAATTGTTCAAAGATCTCATTCAGCGGCTTTGAAACTTCAAGGGCCCTTAATGAATTAGGACTACCGTTGCCTTTTGATTAGAATCAATTAAGCAGAGCTAACTGAGATGCTAATAGGCCTTTTGCATGGTGGTAATCTTTCCGTTTCAGGAGCTTACCATAAGTTATGTTTGGTTTAAAGGAAAAAGTAGGGAAAGGAAAGAAAAGTTAGGAAAACCTTCACAAATCTTGTATAGGTTTCCTTACCTTTCCTTTCTTTTCCATACTTTTTTCCTTCAAACCAAACATAGCCTTAATGTTTTCATTGAAACTGATTAAGCAAATGGTGAAGTAGGAACCAAGTTTTTTACGTGCCTTAAGAGAGTTGACCCCTAAAAACTAACTGTTAGGAGGGAATCCAAGCACATATATACCCCACAACATTTCAGACTACCGATGTTGGATACTTCAAATTAGCATCCCATACTACCAACATGGGATAAATGGATCATAACAGTTTGCTGATAGTATTGGGTTCTTTCTTGGTCTACTATGGACTTAGATTGGATTTGGATTTAATCCGATTCTGATTATGGAAAGTTAAATACTTCAACTTTTATATATGATAAATTAATGTAAATATACATACTAAATTTATTATATATATAAATTCATATTATAATTTTATATTTTTTATAATTTTAAATATAATTATATAAAATTTATATATTAAAATCAATAAATATTATAATATAATCAGATTCAGATGTTAGTTGGATCAGATGGAGTCAACTCCAGATCCGATCCAATTATATAAGCACATCATCTGAATTTGAGATAATTGGATAGATGTGAGGGCCTCAAATTTTTAGGTATCATTGACAGACTAATATACATTGACCTTATGGGTATTCGGACCCAACCCACCCAATGTGTCACTTGACTGATATTGACCCACTGATTAAACAGGTGGGTCAAATGGGTTTAGATTAAAATTTCCTGCTCTAACCTAGTTCCTTAGGTTTAATATAATTACACACCTATTTTTGGGGGATATCAATTGACCATCTCAAATTGTTAAGTACATAGTTTAGGCCTTGTTTGTATGAAAGTACAAAAATACTATAGTATTTGTTTCATATACTATATTTCTGCTTTCATATTTTGTGTTTTTGATGAAATAGTACTTTCGTTTTGTATTAATTAAAAAGTTTTATGGGAAAATTATTTGAAGTGGTAAGAAATCATTCAAGGCCTTAGAGTTAGTAGGAAATATAACTCTTGATGTAGGGCAGAAGCCGATTCTAATAGACAATCCCAAATAGAGGGTTTCTCTGTAATGGAGCTCATGCTTGAGTATATATTTACTGGGCCATGTTTGATTTAAAAGAAAAGATAGGAAAAGGAAAGGAAAAATAGGTATGATTTTTCACAAGAATGCACAACATTGTATTTTTCTTCTGAAAATTGTATATTTTTGTTTCTAAATGTTATTAAATAACACGTCAATTGAGGTATGATTTTTGAATCTTTGACTTTTAATATTTTTAATGAAACAAAGTGTCGGTGAAACATATTTCTCCCCCTTTCCCCACCATCAACCCAAACTTTCAATTCAATTGTAGAGGCCATTGTAGTTATACTTTACTTTATAATTTTAGCTTTTGATATAATATTTTGAGAGAACAACTGTTCATCAGCACACTCTAAGAATTTTTAGCCCCACAATTGCAGTTGAGGTAGGTGCCAGCTCGGAATTGATGTCAATGCACGAATAGATATTGGTATTTTAGGGTGAGGGCATTTATCATTTTGAATTATATAAAATTACAGTGAAATTTAGAATTTAGCAAAATCTCCATTCGTTGTTTCTGGGTAATAAAACATTTCAGTACCTAATGTACTGAAAATCGTTCTTTGTCATTTTTTTATTATTATTTTAATTGAACAAGTTGGATGGTTATGTCACAACTGATAAATTGCTGGTGATTGTGAAATATGGGAGCCCTCTTGCACCATGCATCATTAATTATCACATACAACTATCGGGTCGAATAGTGATTACCAGTAGTGACAGTGATAGTGATGATACGATCAAAACCAATGTTCATGTACCTTTAAATTTAGGATGTTTTATCAGCCTACATTATATCTACAAATTTAAATATTTCTTCATTTTTCCTTTTTTTTTCGTGAAAAGATAAATTTTGTAAGTTAAAGCATGCATAAAATAGGAACATTTATGAGATAATACATGAAAAAGGCCAGAGTGGAGGAGAAAACAACCAGATTTTAAAAAAGTGACGAAGCTCTATTTTCTCTAATGGATTCCATAAGCTTTAGTATAGCATATCTTCCTTCTCATCTTCTCTCTATGGTCCTTCAACCCCGTCTTATGTAGTCTCTTTTGGTTTTATTAAAGAAAATATATATTAAAAAATGACAAAAGTCACCGGTGATATGTCATCTCTGGAAATTTCTTTATTTGAGCTCCAATAAATCCTCACCACCCCATCAATCCAACTCATCTTCGAGTACAGTTGAAGTAAGTGTCAGCTCAGAATTGATGTCAATACACGAGTAGATATTGATATTTCAGTACCTAATATACTGAAAATTGTTTTCTTTGTCATTTTTTTATTATTATTTTAATTGAACAAATTGGATGGTTATGTCACAACTGATAAATTGCTGGTGATTGTGAAATATGGGAGCCCTCTTGTACCATGCATCATTAATTATCACATATAACTATCGGGTCGAATATTTCTTCATTATTCTTTTTTTCATGGAAAAATAAATTGATAAATTAAAGCATGCATAAAATAGGAACCTTTATGAGATAATAATACATGAGAAGGCCAGAGTGAAGAACCAGATTTTAAAAAAGTGATGAAGCTCTATTTTCTGTAATGGATGATTCCATTAGCTTTAGTATAGTTTATCTTCCTTCTCATCTTCTTTCTATTCGTTTTTCTATTTTTGGGGACGTGCTATCCCCCAACCCCGTCTTGTGTAGCCTTTTTAGGTTTTATCAAAAGAAGTATATATTAAAAAATAATAAAAATCACCAGTGATATGTCATCTCTCGAATATAATATTGGAAAGATATGATATAGGGAAAATCTTATAACCAATCAATCGGCATCGTAAAAATGGTAATCAATAATCAAGCAGGTTTTTGAAGGCAGGTCGTATTAAATATGATGAGATGTTCTCCATGTATGACTATGATAAACGTGGACAGGAGATTCGGACTCTACATACCATATGTACATCAATCCTTTTGTCAAGCTTTCCATTTCTCTCCTAACAACTTACTTTCCTATTTGGCAATCGTTTTAGATAAAAAAATAAAAAAAAACGGAATCATACATATTAACCAATACCTCCTTAATGCTTTATAGCAGTTTAGGATTGGAGGTAGTCTATGATAATGATTTCTGATGTTTTTTTAAACTTCTTCGTAAAGTTTATTAGATAAATTAATTTGGTTGCTTACTTTGTCTCCAATCCAACATTTAATTTGAAAAAATTAAATAGGACTTCACACTTTGATCATAATCTAATGTCAAATGTTAGTCTTATATAACCCTTTCCAGCATAATTCTTTTTGATACAGCTTCCTATCATAGTTCCCATCCATTGTATATATGGATTTTGATGTTGTTCGATCTTAGGTAGTGCAAGAGTTGAGGTCACAGTCAGATAATCTTTACCAATAGGGCAAAGCCGAGGTGGAAGGACGAAGCCATGCAATGAGATCTACGAACGAGAAGATGTCAGAGGCCCGAGGAATTATCCCCGGGTAGATACTCCGACGCTCAAGTCAATAGGGAGTAGTGGGCGGTCGGGCCGAACAGTTAGAGAATAGTGCTGGTCTAAGCAGAGTAACAGTATGAGTGCTAGCAGTTGGAATTCCTTACCTTGAGCGGGAGATACCTTTTTATGGTTGGAGGTCCTTGTCTTGATCGGATTAGGCTTCTGGGGTTGCCGAGATGAGGTTAACCACTGAGGTCTTCGGGATGAGTCCTAATCCCCAGTAGAGTTGTCCCCTTCCGCTCCTATTCTTGGTCGTGCTTATCCTTATGATGTGGAATCGACGTGGCTGGGAGGATAAGGTGGGGGCCACAAAAATAGCACAACATTGTCGTGGCTGCGGAGTCGATGTATGCCACGGAGATGGTAGTGCGGTGCCGACGTGGCTGAGGTGACTGGATGGTGACGGGACGACCACGTGGCGCCTAGAGCCAGCTCAACCATGACCCGAACAGATTCCTTGCTAATTAGCTTCTAAGGCCATGTTTGGTTTAATTTTCATTCCTTCTCATTCTTACCCAAGATGAATTTTTTAAATGGAAAAGAATGGGTAAGAATAGGAAAAATGAGAAAATATTGCTATGAACCAAACACCTTTTCCAAGGTTTTTAAAACTGACCCGGAGAATGAATCGGTAAGGGGTCCGATTCCCGGGTCGAACGGTCGGCCCGTTTAGACAAAAAAATTAAAAAATAAAAAAAAATAAAAAACGGTCAAAACTGTTCGAACGGTCCGAATGGTTAACCACCCGGGTCAACAGTTTGCTGACCAAAATCAATGGTTTTTAAGAAAAATCTGGTTTTGGAGAAAAACAGAACTGGTCACCTGATCGATTCCCAATTTTTCAGTCTGATCGTCCGGTCCGGTTTTGAAAACCATATTTTTTTTTCCTAAAAATGATTTTTTTTTTCAAACTGACAAGTGTCCTATGTTGCTCATTTTCATTCTTCAAAAAAAAAAAAAATTGTGCCAGTATTCACAAACCGCCAGCCTAGGTCTCCAATAGTCAATGTTTATCAATTGGCATAGGTGTTTTGTAAAAGTGCTTTTATAAAAGTACTTTTGTAAAAATGTTTTTATAAAAGCACTTTTATACTTTTATAAAAATACTTTCATAAAGTGCTTTTATAAAAGTGCTTTCCTAAAAGTGCTTTCATAGTACTTTTATAAAAGTGTTTTCATAAAAGTGCTTTCGTAAAAGCACTTCCAAAAAAGTGCTTTCGTAAAAGCACTTCCAAAAAAGTGCTTTTATAAAAGTACTTCGGCAAAAGTGCTTTCGTAAAAATACTTTCGTAAAAGTGCTTTCATAAAAGTACTTTCGTAAAAGTGCTTTCATAAAAGTACTTCGTAAAAAGTGCTTTAGAAAAATACTTTAGTAAAACTACTTCCATAAAAGTGCTTTTATGTAAAAGTACTTTCATAAAAGTTCTTTCGTAAAAGTACTTTTATTTGTAAAAGTGCTTTTACAAAAGTAAACATCTATGGCAACAATTTTATAGGTAGAGTTTCTTCAAAGAATGAAATGAGCAAAATGGGGCATGATTATTTTTCATGCTGCATGCTAGTCAATTTTTGTGCTATGGGGCATTTTTCATTCTAAAAAGAATGTGGCCCTTGGCAAGAATTTTGTAACCAAACACTAATATTATTCATTCTTGCCCATTCTTGTCTAAAATGAGCAAGAATGAGCCCCATAGCAATGAACCAAATATGGCCTAAGTTTCTACACTTGAATGGTCAAGGTGCCAAAAGTCATGTATCAACATGCCGTCCCCCAACGCCTGAAATGTTGTGACACCAAGGCTTTTAAATAGTTTTCTAAATAAGTGCTTATTAGATAATCATTTTTGAGCATTTGGTGTGACATAGGCATTTTCATTATAAAAGGGCTTCACTAAAATGTAAAATGCTAGAAGCCCATTATATTTACTTCTTCTAAACATGGTTTGCAGCTTTTTGGTGAGGCTAAATTTCTGAAACCTCCCTTAAAGTTTCTGATTATTGTTGAAATCCCCTAAAGTTTGGTACTTACAATCACCTATCTGTACTTTTTGACATAGTTGCATGTAGACCCCCTCTATTATAAATTTCTAGCAAAAGGCATGAAAAAAGCAATACAAACTTTATAAGCAACAAACAATAAAAGGAGAATTTAAAGTAACAGCTTTACCTTTGACTTATTGATATGAAGGGAAAATTTAGAAATATCAATTTCAAAAAAGATATGCAAGGGTTTGAGCTAGCCATTCATATGAGGATAAAATTTGGAAAATAAACATTTTGGTCAAAAGTAAGTGTAGGGTATTTTGGGCATTCTCATGTTTCTTTTTAAGAGATTCAAACAAAGGGGGTCTATTTGCAACTGTTAAAAAGTTTATGGAAGGTGACTGTAATTACCAAACTTCAAATGAGGTTTCAACAACAATCAAAAATTCCAGAGGAAGTTTTAGTAATTTACCCTTTTAGTAATATTTTTCCACAGAACGTTTTTTTTTGGCTTTTTTTAAGTACTTGTGACTTTTAAAGGGGTGTTTTGTAATGTGGATAAAAAATTAGTGGGTGTGGACAAATTCACACCACACCCTATGGAAGGGACTGGTCCACACCACACCACTATCTATATTTGTTTTGAACTATGGACAAAACTATGTGGATAGAAATTGTCTACACACAAAGGTGTTGTGCAATCCACACCATACCTATTGATTTCATACATTTTACATACAATTTGTAGGATAATTTACACAATCAATTGTGAATGAAAAAAACCATAATATAAGCCAAAATGATTTGGAATAGTAATATAAAATAATAATGAATAAAATAAAATGGCAATACATAATTACTAATAAATGTAAAACAAATATATTTGTCATTATAATATTATCTTCAGTAATAAACAATTAAAAAAAAGAATTTCAATATAAATTAAAATATTAAATAAAAGGAGGGTAACATAGGTGCATTATATCGAATCTTTTTTACAAACTGTTCGTACAGACTATACTATAATGTGGCCCATCCACAAAAAAAAAGCTTATAAATGATAAATTAGAGTATAGTCCATCTCTATCCATGCTATTTTATGGACGGAGATTGTCCACATAAAACAAAACGCTACATTCTATTGTGAATAGGACCAAAACCCTTCCAAATGCAGCCTCGTGCATTGAACCAGTGGAGGGATGGCAATCGGCATGCATTACATTACAAAGTGAGGTATGGTGGGGGATAACCACATAACCCTAGCAGTCCATGGATTCACGAACACACGGTCTCTGTCACGGCCGAAGAGATAAAACTTAATTCCAAAGAACTTCATTCCATCATACATAGTCTTTGACAAGTTTCAAGTCTACAAAGGCAATAGGACCCACCACTTAATAAGCTCCACGTCGTACATCGCTTCTGCCAAAAAATCAGCACAATCTAACAGATGATCGGAGTTTGTGTATTTTACTTCTCATTTAGATAACCATTAAAAGAAAAAACTCATTAAACTGATATATATACAAAATATGACCACGTACCAAAAATTTAATGGATACATGACCGGAAAAGTACGGACGGCCCAATATAAATTTCTGAGTTCCATTGTTAAACATTGTCAAAAATCCCTATGCCCACCTGTAAATTAACATCAATTCCGAGTTGATACTCACTTTAAAATACTAACCTTGAGCTAAACCATCATTCTTCTTATTTCCCTATTCATCACGCATCTCTCAATCTCTATCTTTATATTTCTTTATTAGGTGTTGTTACAGGCTTACAGCTACTTTTCTTACTTATCTCTTACTGTATATATCTTTTTATTTTATTTAGGATTTCAACATCTTATCAACACTCTTAGGTGGTGACGGCAATTTATACGAAGGGGGATGCATGGTGTGAGTACACAGTTGCAGTACTTAAAGCTGCAGAGTCGTGGTTTATGACTTCCATTAGTTAAGCTGCTTTCAAAGTTTTTCTCTATTTTGTCCGATGCTAAAAACGTGTGAATACGTTAGGGTCTTAGTCTTATTTACTTCAAGTGTTCTTGGATCTATTTAGCTTTTACAAATAGTACTCTAGCTAGAATCTGCTAGGTTCAAATGTGTCAAAAAATGTTAATCTAATCAGTTAAATATCTTCTGCAAATGAATGTTGTTAGTGAGGCAGCCCTATTAGTTGTATTGATCTTTATATGGTTTGTTTTTCATTTGTTAGTTAATATATTTTTTTATCTATCATTTTTTTCCAGTACCCAAGAACGTGGTTTTTAAAACTGAGTCGGTGACCGAACCGGTTAGGGTCCGGTTACTGGTTAGAACAGTCCAATCGTTCAATTTGAACGGTCGGCCCGTTCTGACAAAAAAAATAAAAAAATTAAAAAATGATCAAAACCGTTCGAACGGTTCAAATAGTTCGAACGGTTAATTGGCCAATTCAGTAGTTTGTTAATCAAAATCAACAGTTTTGAAGAAAAACGGAACTGGTCAAGTGTCCGGTTACTGGTTTTTCCGGTCCGACTATCCGGTCCGGTCCGATTTTGAAAACCATGCCCAAGAAAGAGAAGTGGATAAATGCATGCCGAAAGACAGTGGATGCATGGCTATTAGTTGCAAGGGAAATGGCTCTATATCACTTAGGGGTGAGCATAAATCAGTTCAATTTGGTTTGGTTCCAAGGTGAGTCTGAAACCTACCCTAATAGGGGTCAGCTTTTAAGTTTCTAGGTTTTTGGAACTAGAATTTATCTTGTCAAAATCTGATTCAATATCATTTCTAGGCTTGGAAGTTCAAAGTCAGTTCCAACTTCCAAGGCCTACCTATGAAACATTTTCTTTAAAAATATAAACATTCCATTTTACATTAAGAATCAAATTAGATACCTACATATATGTTGTTGAATTTAATATAGTACTATATGTTATGTTATGTTCTTTTTTTAAATATTAAGAACTATAAATACTTAATTACATAATTACAAATTGTATCTCGGTACCATTATCAATAATATACACGATCAAAACTTATCATTATATTGTAAATATAACTTTTTACATTACTTATTATACACATTCAAAGCTTAAATTGAAGAAAAGTTATGAGTTTAATTAATAGCTAAATGGTAGCGGTGGCAATTGAGTGGGTTGGATTGGGTTTGGTTTGGGTTAAGTTTCAACCCAACCCATTAATAACCCAGTTATATAAAATTAAATGGGTTGGGTTCAACCCAAACCTACTTTGACCCAATTCAGCCCTCCCAAACCCATTAAACTTATATTTATGTACTTAAAACAAAAAACTTACTTGCACTTGACAAATAAGTTGGTCACAGTTTGGTGGTAATAGTAGTTGTTATTTATAACAAGTGATGAAGGTTCAAATCACATTACATGCATGCTATTTTTACATAAGCAGCGAAGCCATTTGATTATGTTCGGATTTCGTGTTTGACCGAACCACATAGGTTCAAACCGGTCAGACCAACTTGAACTATCTAATTGGATTGTATTCTAGCTAATCACATCAAGAGTGGTTGAACCATTTGGGTTCGCGTCAGTCCAATTGGACCAGACTAAACCAGTTCAGTCAATGGTAGAGTGACTTGGACCAGTTCACATCAGATTTGTGCACGGGTTTGGGACCGAACCAACTAGCCTGAAGCGGGTCAATGGAAGTAAATCAGGCCGGTTCGGATTCAGGTTGGATTGTACAGATACGCATTGGACCGAACGATCCAACCCAAGTCAAGGCAAGCGGGTGGGGATTTTGGCTCGGACTGGACTAGAGTCTGGGCTAAACCATCCCGTCCTGCCCTGTTTTGGATTCAGGTTGACCCAAATTGTCCTGCCCTGGGTTGGGTTGGGTTCGAATTGGACTGACTAACACAAACGAACCAAATCAAGGTGATCGAGTCTGTTCATATTTAGACCAAGTTGAGCTGGACCGGACTCAGGTCAAGTTGATTTGGATTTATGTCGATTTGGGTGAAGTGTGTTGATTCGAGACAAAACTAATTTTAGTCAATAATTAATAGAAAATTAATGCATTAATTATAAATTATTTCATTCAAATGAAGAAAATTAAAAAAAAAGGCTAAGGAATTAATACTTATATCTTTAGTGGTTAACCCAATGGTTATCCACAACCCAATCCGATCCAACCCATTTAAATTGACCCAATGGGCGATCAACCCATTTCTAACCCGCCAAGTGAATGGGTGGGTTAGATACTGGGTGGATTGGGTGAAAAATTGCCACCCCTACTCAATGGTCAAGTGAGACCATCAACTTTGTAACCTTATCACTTGGTTTAAAATCTTCACATACTTAAAAGTATTTTGGGATTTATTTTAATCCAAGTTTGATTACAAGGTCAATCAAGGCTGAGGCCAACCGCACAAGGCTAACTCTTTGGGTTGGTTAGGGTAGGGAAAACCTCCAAGCCCTAGAACCAACCTAGGTGGGGATCAATTCTAGGGATATAGAACCACACCCTACCCGATAACAGATTGGGTAGGGCCAATTCAAGATCAGTTCCATTTGGTTTCGAGTAGAACTGACTCTTTGCTCACCCCTAATCCCACTAAAATCAGTTGCTTGTAGTCATCCTACCAACTATGCAAATAATCTAAGATTTGAATGTGTCAAGAAATGTTAATCAAGCTACCCACAACCTAGAACCATTAGCTTGTTTTTTTTCTTTTTTGTAAATGAATATTGTTGGTGGGGCAGCCCTCCTAGTAAAAACACCACTTCAAATTTTCCCATCCTCCTATATGTGATACTATAATCCTTGTTCACTTATAAATATCTCATAACTTTCTTTGACGCTTGCCAATGATCCATGCCTAGATCACTTTGGTATCTACTTAGCATTCCAATGGAAAATACAACATCTGGTCATGTACAAACTTGAGCATACACTAAGCTCCCAATAATTGATGCATAGAGAGCATTTTTCATTTCATCCCACTCTAGGTCATTTCTTGAACATTGGAATTTAACAAAATTATAACCTTTTGACCATTGGCACCTTTCCATTTTTATAGTTTTGCATGCCAAATCTTTTTAGAATTCTATCAGTGTAGGTTCTTTGTGATAAGCCAAGATACCCACCAGACCTATCTCAATGAATCTCAATGCCAATGCAAATGATATTTCACTAAGATTCTTCATTTCTAGGTTTTGAGACAAAAATTATTTGATCTCATGTAATAGGCCGATATCACTACCAACAAGTTAAATGTCATTGACACACAAAACTAAAAGGTTAACTTACTTCCACTGACTTTTATTAACTTTATTTTTTTTAACCATATGAGGTAATTATTCTATCAAATTTAGGTATCATTAATTTGCAAATTAAATATTCCTTACCTTCGATCTCAAAACCTTCTGTTTGAACCATATAAACATTCTTAGACAAGTAACAATGAATGTCATTATTACTCTTAATGAATGTTTTTTTGAAACAAGGCAGGACTCTTTATAGTTAATGCCCTTCTTTTAAGTAAAATCTTTAGTTATAAGTTAACCTTTTGAGTCAAGTTTAGTTTGGAATACTAATTTGTAACCAATGGATTTGATTTCCTCTAATAATCAACTCGGTCCCCAGCCTTTTTTTATGCATTAAGTTTAACTCATTCTTCATGGAATCTAACCCAAAGAGGCTATTTTACTATCCCTAACTTGAGAATATTGATGTTGCTCGATTTGAGATGTTTCTTGAACTGAAGTCGTAGTCATATAATCCTGCCAACTAGACGAAGTTGAGGTGGAAGGATGAAACTGCGTAGCAAGATCTAAAACCAAGAACAGAATCAGAGGCCCGAGGAGTATTCCCTGGATAGGCACTTTGACACTTAAGTCAGTGAAAAGAATGGGTGGCCAGGCCAAGCAGTTGAGAGAATAGTGCTGGTCCGAGCAAAGTAACAATATGAAAGCTAGGAAGTCCAAAAATCCCTTACCTCGAGTGGGGATGACCACTAGTTCAATAGGGACTTTATCCATGTGGAGTGTTTCTGTTTCTAGCATTGGATTATTTTCATCACTTCCTTTTGTGTCAACTGTTGGTATGATCAGATCATCCCAAGGAAGTGGTACTATGATTTGGTTTTCTCAAATGCCATGTGTCATGGTTCAATATAGCCATCCACCATAAATCTAGCAATTAGGATTTTCACAACTTTGGTACTATTGGATAAGCAATAAAACTTGTAACCTTTTTTATCATTTTAGATAGCCAAAGAAATAACAACTCACCATTTTGGGATTATACATTCTTTCACATGGGTTATATGTTCTTGTCTCTATATCACATCCCAAACACGCATATGACCCAAATTAGTATTTTTCCCATCTATAGCTCAAAGAGAGCCTTAAATACAACCTTAAAAGACATCCCATTTAGGATATCTATTGCTTTTAAGGCTTTGTCATATCTTTTAAGGTACGATAAGGAGTTACTTATCATGTTTCTCATCATAGATTTATTGAGGATATGCCAACAATATTATATCTCTAACCGGTTAACAGTTAGGTTCCCTTAAGGCCGAGGAGATATCCTAGATGGGTAATGAGGGTGAGACATGTGTATTTGAGCATCAATGTCAAGTTGAGCTAAGGTACATTTCCATCCATTGATTCCCGAGATCTTAAACTGTTATATGATCATGGTCAGCTAGCTATCTCCAAATTCCATTATGCTTGTTGTTTAAATAATTTCTACAGCTCACTAGCGAGGTGCTTGGCTGAGCCTCAATCTTTTTAGGGTGCTACTTTGTCTTAGAACCCACCTAATTACCAAGAGATGGTGGTATTTCAAGGCTTGGTCCAGGAAGAAGATCCTATGGATGGCTCTCTATCTTCTATCCACGGCTGAAGAGTTGATATTTCTTTGTATCATGTGCCAAAGGCTGGTCTATGAGGATAGAGTAGGGAAAGCTTAATCTCATGTTTGAGAAGCTATGCCTGACATTGAATACCTAGAAGAAGAAGCTCATCAACCAAATCCAACTAGGAAAGGGCACCATTGAACAATTCCCCGTTGCTTAGTCCTACCAATCTACGTATATTTGTGCCTTGGTTTTTTTATCTCTTTCCACTAAGTGATCTTCTTTGGCATCGACTTGTTTAATTTGTGAAGACATGGATCTTTTTGAGAGTAAAAGGGTGGTAACCATGAAAAAAAGGAAGGCTGCCAAGATCAAGGTGGCAAAAAGGGATGAGGTGGAGGCCATTAGAATGTTGCTAGCATCGTGGTAGTGAAGAAAAAGGTAGCCAAGATCGAGGCCGATAAGAAGAAGGTGATCAAGGGTGAAACCTCCCAATAATTAAATAAGACTGTTCCAAGCAAGAGGGCCTCCACAGAAACTATAGCAAAAAGGCTTCAGAAGAAAAAGCAGTATGACGAAGATCGAGGAGGAAGAACAAGTTCGAGGAGATTATTGGCCAAGAAGGAAGATCATCCATGACCACCCCACAACGCACTCCTCAATACCTACTACCTCACCCTTAGGCTCTATTGAGTGTATTTATAGTCTGGTCTATGAGTATCTGCCACTCCCTAACTACTTGATATACCACCTTGAGTGGTTAGTGAAGATCAGACACCATTTTCAACAAGAAGGTCACTTAGGAGGTGGTGGAAGGTTGTATTATGCCCAGGGACAAGTGGTAGGACCATCTTGACCTTTACTTCTATTTCATAATAGTCGTATGCTTGGTAGTTCTTTGATGCAGGTCTTCTTGGCAATTGTCAAGATTTGTGACCGGGTTCTAACCTTGAGATAGGTAGTCGAGGAAATGAAGGCCAAGATAGCATAACTTGTGGAAGAAAGAGAACATGTCGAGACCCTCCAGGCAGAGAACCAAGAAGAGAATGCATGACTCTAGGAGTCACTAAGGAAAGCTCAAGGGAAGTTCTAGTTCTTGAAGGAAATGCTCAAAACTCAAGAGGAAAGACTAGTAATGGTCAATGTGAGTCACTCTAAGGCCAAGAATAGGATATAATGCATGAAGGAGCTCACCAATTAGGTGAAGGTAGAGGTAGCCAAGGCTAAGGCCAATGTAGTGGTAGAGTGCTAGACCTCTGACTACTACAAGCATGACCTAGCAGACTATAGTGGCAAGTCATACCTTGATGGGTTCTCTATTTTCCAAGAGCAAGTACTGTCCATCGTTCTTGAGTTTGATACAAGAAAACTCAATCCCTTTGCTAGTGTTGAGGATGAGGGTACAAGAAGAAGTGAGGTTGAGGGTGATGTCACAAGTGCAACCTAGTCTCAAGATAGTGAAGGCAAGGGTGGCTATAGCAAGGTTGTTGTTGTGGTCGATGTCAATGAGGAAATGGACAAACAACTCAAAGGTGATTTCATGATTTCATCCGGGAGGTACACTACCTAGACTGTCTAGCTAAGATGGTAATGGTAAGAAAGGCTAATGGGAAATGATGGATCTGTAATTATTTCATGGATCTAAATAAAGCCTACCCTATAGATAGTTTTTCCTTGCCTAGAGGTGTAAAGTGGGCCATGTCATGCCAATATGACACGATTTTGTAAACTGCCCATCCTTTAGTGGGACATGTCGTACCTGTTGGAAAGGGATGATGAGGATTATTCCTTGTGGAATCCGAGTTAGAATTTTTCCTGTTTTTTTAATTATTTATTTTCTTATTTAGGTTGTGATTATTTTCCTTTTTTAGGCTGTGATTTAGTTTCCTTTTTTTCTTTAGGCTAAATTAATAGGTTAGTTTTCTAGAATAGCTCCTAGATTGATTCTTAGAAGTTGTATATATTTGTACAGATCTTCTCAATGAAATTAGAACAGAAACCTTCAAACATTTGTTTATGTTTTCATGGTATCAGAGCCTGCGACGATGTCTGGAACGAACCATTCTTCATCAACAGTGGACTCGACAGCAGTAGATTCAACCATGAATGCATCAAGATCCCTTGGAACCTCCTTCACCACCTCTAACATAAGCCATTCTCTGTAGATTACCCAACACAAATTAAATGGGTCCAATTTTCGTGAATGGTTTCAAAATGTTTTGTTAGTGATTCGAGGAAAAGGAAAAGTGGGTTACCTTACTGGTGAAATCCCTCCTCCAGCGAGCAGTGATGCGAGTTACAAGACATGGGAAGATGAAAATTCCATTGTCATGGCGTGGTTAATCAATTCCATGGAGCCGCAAATAGGACTCACGTATTTGTTTTACAATAATGCTCACGAAATATGGAAGGCTGTTCAGGAGATGTACTCAGATCTTGGAAACACATCTCAATGTTTTGAAATTCGTTCTCTCCTATGGAACATAAGGCAGGGATCAATGTCAGTAATAGAGTACTAMAACAGSCTGATTGRTCTATGGCAAGAAATGGATTTGTTTTATACAATTCCATGGAAGTGTACTGATGATGGAGTACTGTACAATCAAGTCCTTGAGAAAGATCGAGTATTTGATTTTCTTCAAGACTCTTTGACCTGGATGAAGTACGAGGTCGTATTCTTGGAATCAAATCCCTTCCTTCACTTTGTGAGGTGTTCTCTGAGGTTCGACGAGAAGAAAGCAGGAGGAAAGTCATGCTGAACCCATCCTCACATGGAATCCTAGAGGAACAATCGCAAGGATCTGCACTTGCATCTACTCGGTCTCAACCTCAGAAGAAAAAAGAAAACCACCAGTGGTGTGAACACTGCAAAAAGTCGTATCACACAAAGGAGACTTGCTAGGACATTCATGGAAAACCTCCAAATTGGAAACCACGGAATCAGAGGAAAGACAACCCTTCAGCTCATGTAGTCGAATCTGTTGAGACAAAGAAGCCTAACACAAYAGCTTTCACATCGGAACAAATGGAGATTTTAAGGTCTCTTCTTCACCAGCAACAGATTTCTAAGGCATCAGGTTCTACACCTACAACAGCAATTGCACAACGAGGTAATATCTCATCATCTCTATTATCACAAAAAGATGATCTCAATGATTGGATTTTTGACACCGGTGCATCAGATCATATGACAGGACATCATTCAACTTTTTTGAATTATAAAAAATGTGATGGTGAGATAAAAGTCTCAGTGGCAAATGGGAATACAATAATTGTCGCTAGAGTTGGAGATGTTTTTTACCAAGGACTTTATTTGAAATTTGTTCTTCATGTTCCGAGTTTAAGATATAATCTCCTTTCTGTTAGTAAGTTAACTAAGGATCAAAATTGTAAAGTAACATTTCTTTATGATCGTTATATTTTTTAGGATCCGTCTTCGGGGAAGATGATTGGCAATGCTGAAGAACGACATGGTCTCTACTATCTCATTGATTCTTCTCCAAGGCCAAAACCACATCTTTCTCTTTCTGCGTGCGTCTAGTTCGTTGAATTCAAATGTAATTCTATGGCACAAACGCTTAGGACATCCTAGTTTTCAATATTTGAAACCTTTGTATCCAAACTTATTTCTCAATAAAGATCCTTCTTCTTTCCATTGTGAGTCATGTATTCTTGCGAAATAGTCCAGAAAAAATTATCTTATTCACAATTACAAACCTTCCAAACCGTTTCATCTTGTTCACAGTGATTTTTGGGGAGCATCACGGGTTGTGGATTTTACAGGCAAGAGATGGTTCATCACCTTCATAGATGACCATACTCGTGCTTGTTGGGTCTATCTCTTGAAGAACAAATCTGATGTCGGGTATGTGTTTCAACAGTTCCATAAAATGATAAAGAATGTGTTACAATGCAACATTCACATACTCCGCATAGATAATGGAGGAGAGTACTTTGCACAGATTCTTGGAGATTACCTCATYYAGAATGGCATATTTCATCAAAGCTCATGTACATCTACCCCACAACAAAATGGGGTTGCAGAACGAAAAAATCGTAATTTGTTGGAGGTAGCTCGATCACTCATGTTTGCTAGTGCTGTTCCACATCATTTTTGGGGAGAATTTGTATTAAATGTTGCCTATTTAATCAATAGACTTCCACCAAAACCCCTCAAATTTCGTACACTAGTCAGTTGTCTCCAAAAAGAATTCTCTCATATTCGTTTACTCAACTCTCTCCCACCAAAAATATTCGGGTGTTCTGTGTTTGTTCATAATACCAGTCCTACTCGGGGAAAACTTGATCCAAAGGCCATCAAATGTATCTTCATAGGATACTCTCCCACTAAAAATGGATATAAATGTTACAATCCTGTCACAAAAAAAAATTCTATGTATCCTATGATGTTACATTCCTGGAAGATCAATCCTTCTATTCCCGTGATTCTCTTCAGGGGGAGAACTTAATTGAAGATAATCATTGGGATCCTTCGATATCTCTTCYTGTGTCTTTGCCCCAGTCTCCATCAGTGTCCACTTTACCATCCTCTGAGTCTCCACCATTACCCCTACCAGATACAACCGTAGGTCTCGATCAAGGGGGAGAATCAGTCCAACAACAAAGTGAACTAATTGTTTACTCAAGGAGGCCCCGTGTTACTCAGCAAAACCAATCATCAGAACCTATGGCAGATTCACCACAAGATTCACAAAGAGGTGTTGTTTCAATTGATGATCTAGATGTTCCCATTGCTATAAGAAAGGGGGTAAGATCTTGTACTCAACATCCGATTTTGAATCATTTTTCATATTGTCGTTTATCTAACACTCACAGGGCATTTGTATATCAACTTGATAATGTAACAATTCCTTCAAATATATATGATGCCTTGAGAGATTCAAAATGGAAGGCTGCTGTTTTAGAAGAGATGAAGGCACTAAATGACAATAATACATGGGAAGTTGTAAACATGCCTGAAGGGAAGAAGTTAGTGGGATGTAAGTGGATTTTTATGGTGAAAGTAGGCTTGGAAGGGAAAATAGAGAGATACAAGGCGCGTTTGGTTGCTCAAGGGTATACACAAACATACGGACTTGACTACGAAGAAACTTTTGCATCAGTTGCAAAATTGAACTCTATACGGGTTCTCTTGTCTATGGCAGCCAACTTGGATTGGGAATTGCACCAAATGGATGTTTCAAATGCTTTYCTGAATGGAACTCTTGATGAAGAAGTCTACATGAAGCTGCCTCCTGGCTTTGAAGACAAAGAAAAACCAGGATCAGTGTGTAAATTGAAGAAGTCTCTGTAT
>NW_010729134.1:2684259-2706278 GCF_000365185.1 Nelumbo nucifera | reverse complement strand
CTTCCCGAGCCTAAAGGCACAGCCCGGGTATAAGCAGTGTCAGCATAGGGGACCCCTGCCGCTTCCTGAACTAGAGGGGCCACCTCGGGCTCCCAAGGAGGCTCCATTCTCGGTGCTTCAGGCTCCGCAACCCGGGAAGGATCGGTGCGGACCCGCTTAGCAGCTCACTTCCTCCTTTTCATGCCACTGAACAAACTTGCACCTCGAATCTTCTCTGCTTCCATAACACCTGCAAAAAGGAGCTCGGCGTCAAAAGACGAGAATAAAAAAAGCAAAAGTTTCTTCATCTGAGTAAGAAACCTACCCGAACTCAGACCGGCCTGAATAAGCTTGTCCTCCGTCAAGTAGACTTCGCATTTGAGCCCAAGTCGGGCCCAGTCTTGGAGGCCCTTCACCGTATCTTCGTCTAATGCGACATCGGGGTCAGGAACGGCCAACCCCCACTCAGTAGGAAACGGCCATCCCGTAGCACTTCGAACCACAAAGTAGTCCCGCTTCCATGCCGGGACCTTATTTGGGAAATTGTGTAAGAGCCTGAAGCTCGGACGAGGTGACAAGTAGTACGCCCTCCTACGCCCGGGCAAGGGACCTGCTTGTTTCTTAAGCATGAGAATAGCGGAGAAAATTTCCAGGTCCAAGGGAAGGCAGTGTTCACAGCAAAGGGAGATGGTCCCGACAAGGTTACGGATGGAGTTCGGGTGAAGCTGACCTACAGTGACGCCGAAGTGGTTCATGACCTCGACGATAACGGAATGGAAGGGAAGGCGCAACCCGGCAACAAGCTGCTCCCGAAATATCACGATCTCATCCGGACCGTGCTCCCAAGGAAAGTCGCCCGAGGGTAAAATATAAGTATACTCCCTGGGCAGGTTGTATTGGGCGATAAGGGACCAAAGCCTCTCGGGCGTCATAGTGGAAGGTCCGAACTTATTTGGCACCCGACCTCGACGGGAGGTGGATGCCAAACTACCCGAGGTGACTCGGCCTACGGGCTCAAACTCGAGCTCTTCCTCGAGCTCTACCTCGGGCCCCGCCTCGAACTCACTAAGGCTGTCGGGGGCAGCAGCTCTATTCGTAGAACCAGCATCGGACCCCCCCAGGAGACTATCTAAACTACTCGAGCTAGACATCGAAACAAAGAGAAGATTGTGGACTCACCAGGAAAAGCTACCGGACTACAAAAAGTGACGCGAGCTGACAGCCTGGGACACGAGCTCAAGGAACGAATGCTGAAGGATGGCGAAGGAAAGTGACCAGGGGCCCCCCACTATTTATAGCCACTCTACTCGCGCATCAATGGCCAAGATTGAAACCATCCAACGGCTCCCCGCGAAATCGGCTACGCACCCCCCGAGGAGAAGACAGTTTGGCGCGCATTTTTGACGTTCAAAAATTTGAAATCGTTTACGCGCGTGAGCCACGCAACCCGGGATTGACCCCTGGTTGAACCAAGCCGACCCTGGTCGGGCCAAGAACACAAGCAGGTCAGGCTGGAGAAGCTCCAAACCAAGGCCAAAGCGTCACGAGGCAAATCCACCCGTCATCCTGTGAACTCCCCATGCCGGGTCAGGACCTCAGGCACGGGGAGTGGGGGGCAATTGATGGAGGGAGATTTGACCCGACCCCTTGGCCACGCGACATGTGGAAGCAACCAGGGTGACCTGGCAGAAGTGCCAGATCAACACGGCAATAGACCCACAACCCGAGCTCTCCCTTCAAGGTCTTGAGCCTTACAAGGACCACAAAAGGCAAAAACCCGAACTGCCCACCCAAGGGCAGTTCGGGCCACACTTCTATCCGAACTCAAGACTTCACCTCACACACCACTTCGGCTCCAAGTCGCCTGACTGAACAACCATACCTGATGCCCAGGAAACCCGTACATGGAGGCGGCGCACCTGACTGATTAGGGGTCCGACACATGACAGCCGCCCTCCAACGGCCACCTGCCACCGCCTTCTCAGATGGGGCAGAGACGGCCCTGGCAACTGGCAGTGGAGGTTATGACACCCAAACTGGCAACTGGCAGAGGTTATGACACCCGATCTAGCAGAGGAAGTGACACCCGATCTGGCAGAGGAAATGACACCCAAACTGGCGGAGGTAATGATACCCGAACTGGCAGAGGTATGGAAGTAAGTGTACAGGGTGATTATAAAAGACCCCCATCTCTCAAAAAAGGAGGTATGTGATTCTTGCGCTTTCTGGTATTGAAGTTCTTCATTTCCCTTGCCTTCTCAAGAGTACTAACTTGAGCTTTGGAGTGTTCCAACCGGGTTCCTCCCCGGAAGTCTCCGCTTTCTTCCTTATTTCAGGCATCTCCAATTCCATCAGAGGCGAGGTAACCGACAGCTAAGATCGACCGAATTGCGCACTATCACTTTTCTTATACATTCTAGTTGTTTCCCCCTCTCTTTTTAGACTTTCACTTAAGCCCCCTTCATTTCATCCCTCATACACATGGTGACCTAAACAAAGAGATACGGCTAGCAATAAAGTATAGGACTAAAGTCGTTGGCTACAGGTGGGGGACTAGTGGAAGAACCAGGGGAAGGCCATAAACACATTATCTTAAAAACACCTCGAATGTAACACTAAAGGCCAACAAAGCATCATTTCTAACACATTAATACAAGGCTCTAATGAAACAAATCAGGCATGTTAACTAGATAGAAAATAACATGTAAGTATAGACAAGTTTTGAATAGAGTATTCAGATCAATGATAATACATATAAACCTTATCTAGAAGCTAACAAACCGATCAGTATAAATAATAGGGTTCCTTTCAAATAAATCACTAACAAACTGATCACTAATAACAATACATGTAACAAACCCTAAGAACTATGTCTTCATTTTGAAGAACTCATTAAATAATATTCCTTAACCCCTATTTTACGAAAAAAAAAATATGAAGAGCTTACCTTCTTATTCAACAATGACTGCGACGGAACGTCTTTCTTCTCGGCCATGGCGCTGAAACAGTAGTCTTCTCTGACCACGGTGAGAAATGCCCTTCCTTCTAGGCCAATGGCGAGTGAAAACTTCTTCTCTGAATACGATGTAAAAAAGACGAATATTAGTTTATCCTTGGTCTATACCCACTACTCCACATTAAGGTTTAACCAAGAAGTCCGACGGAGAACAATTCTTAGGAGAACACAGTGCTTTCCAAGGTTTTGACTAAAATGTCTTTCTTTTAGCATTCGGTAATTGGGAGCAAGATGGCCATTTAGGTCATTTTGAAATTTTGCATTCTTGCCCAATGACTTAACGGAGGGGTATTTTCGTCAAATACCACCTTATGTCACGTCCTTGATGGAAAAGGGTATCTTTCTCTAACGGCCAAAGTTCAGAGAAACCTTTATTGCAAAAAAAAAAAATTGCAGGGGTCCGTATAATTTACTCAAATAATTAAATGCATGCACCAAGAGACGGGAGGCGATTATTACTCACATGGTAAATGGTTGTAATCCCAATCCAACTGGTTGCCATTAGTCTTATGACTCTTGGTTTCTTACCAACTAGTTCACGCTAGTAGATGCTCCAAATAGACCACAAAGATGAAAGAGATTATGTTTCCTGCGACAACTATCACAGGATGAAATTGAGAACCTCCTCCCTCCCCCCACCCACACGCCAATGTTTGACCAAAAAGGGGTAAATTGCGTGGCTGAAATATCTCTTACAGTTTGATAATTATAATCACCTTCTCTAAATTTTTTAGTGCAGTTGCAAGTAGATCCCTCACTTACAAGGGGCATGAAAATGTCTAAACTGCCTATACATTTAATTTTCTGAAATTGATTTATTTTCCAAATTTGCCCTTCATTTCAATTGCTCAAAGGTAAAGCTACAACTTTAAACTCTCTTATATTTTTTGCTATTCATGAAGTTTGTATTGTATTTTATGTAAATACCAACCTTAATTATAATTGCATAGGTATTTTGGACATTTTTATGCCTTTTTGTTAGTATTCTATAGGAGAAAATTTACTTGCAATTGTCATAGTGTTTGGAAGTGTGGGCGTTTTTTGGGACCGATTTTCAAGAAAAAATGCTCATGCTTCCAAGACCCGTTTTTCACACAAAAAAAAAAAACGCTTTTGCCACGTAGGTAGTGAGAAACACTATGTTGTTTGGTAAGGTGATTTTCATCACCGTTTTTCATGTATATAGGTAAGCACTACATAGGATACACATCAGTCAACCGTTGGGGGAAATGGTTGACTAATGCATGAAACGCCAAATTTGGCGTTTGCTTCGGTGGGTCCCGATTTTCGAGACATGCCTGATTTTTTAATAATCGGTTGAACCAAACAATGAGATACATGGGCATTTGTTGAAATGCCTATGTGGATCCAATGTGGCACCATTTTCTTGAAAAACGGCCACGGCTCCAAATATCCCCTATATCAAAAATGTTTAGGGGAGATGATTATAAATACCAAATTTCAGGAGAGGTTTCAACAACACTAAAAAACGGAGAGGTTTCAGCTATTTACCTAGACCTGGCAATTGGGTTGGGTGGGTCGGGTTCGGGTTGGGTCAAAGTACTTCGGGTTGATTTCGGATCGGGTTGAATTTTGGGTTGGGTTGTCAAATGCTAGACCTTAACCCTAAATATTCGGGTTAGGGTTGACCCATGGGTCAATTCGGGCTATCACAAAAAATAATGAAATTTAAAAAAATAAAGAAAAATTATATGAAAAATGTCAAAATTAAAAGAATTAACCTTAAAATTCCAAATATAAAATAAAAAACTTGAACATTTAACAATTAAAGAGTGGAAACTTCTAACAATGTATAAATAATCTCAATTAGACTTGACAATCGGATCAGCCAGTTGACCTATGACCCAACCTAACCCAATCCAGTTTTTTTCGGGTTGGGTCAGGTCGGATCATTTTTACATTCGGGTAGCTAAATATGAAACCCTAACCCTATTTTTTCGGGTTGGATTGGGTTGGATCAACTTTTTGCCAGATCTATATTTACCCAAAAAAAATACAAAATATCACATTCAACTGTTGTAATGGTGTTTAATTAAAACGATAGCGTGTTCAAAGCTCACCGGATGGTCTCGGGTTTGTCCTGCCTCCTGGGGGTCGCAGGAAATGTGCTGGCTACCATCTGCGTTAGTACTTTTCAGTAGAGAAGTGTAAAATGTCAAAAGTGTAGGGCCCATTGCTCAAAGGATTTGTTTCACCGATTTAATGGCTATGATTAACACTGATGAGGACCATGTGGGGTACGACATCAGTACAAAATATGACTCGTATTCTATTGGTTCCTTTTGCTTTGTGGCCCAATCATAATCTCATTGTTGCGGGGTAAATGTTTCGGCAATATATCTTGGATTGTCAAATTTGTGGCCCTTGTGAAAGCCCAATATGGCCCATGCCCAATATCATAATATTGGGGAATATAGTGGCTTTAGGCTAGTCTTTAATCTCTATTTTTATCATAACCTTATACATTTGTTGTATCGCAGGAATTTGTATGAGCGTCTCACAGCACATCTCAGCCGTGTATATTGGGACATCTTTCCAATGAGAAGTATCGGAGATATTCATGGAGCATCAATTTGAATTTGTATATTAGAATAAGTTCAAAACATTTAACAACATTTTATTATATAAAGCTTGCAAAGATGAGAGAGATTACTTTTAACCTAACGACCTCGTTTGCTTTTCGGTAAGTTATTTATTTGAGTAAATGTACTTTCCTAGTTATTTCAAGAAAGACTTATTTGGATAAGTGCATTTATCCATGTTCTTTTATTTCTCATGTAAATAAGGCAATGATCATTATAGTCATAAAAATCTATTATTAAAAGGGGCATTTTTGTCTTATATATTCAAATCTTTACAATTTTCCCCGTGGAAAAGTTATTTATCTACTAAAATAAGCTTTCCCTAGTCCCACATAAATATGAAAAAAAAGAACATGGGTTTCTTGATCAATGGGAATCAAAATCCCATTGACTAACTTTCCCCCTCTCAAAATCCAAAAAAAAGAACACACCCTAAAAAAGAAAAAGAAAAGAAAAGAAAGGAAAATCAGGAACTAGAATCTTCACGACTATTATTTTTTCCTCTTGGTAAAAAAAAAAGAAATCTTTAATAGTTAGAACTGCGTTGCACTCAAGGCTATAAACTGTTTATTTGTCTAAATTCCAATTAGAATTTGATTCAATTAAGGGAATCCGAATTTAATCCATATATATAAATGGATTGAATATTTATCCACCCCAAATTCAATCCTAAATATATATGCTTATACTATTCTCAGTTTTCTTTTACATTTCGGATTTTTGGAAAATCTAAAATGAAAAATCTTCGTTCATTGACAAAATAAAGTCGTTCACATTCTTTTCCCTCGACATCTGAAAATTATTTAGGCTTAATTTGAAAAGAGTACAGATACAAATATGTACAGTGCAAACCTTATGTTCGATATTTCTAAACCTTGTCTTTGTACTATACATATTTATATTAATTTGAACTTTTTTCAACTGAGTCTCTACATATTTGCATTTGTACTCTTTCTAAATTGACCTTAATATAAAGTATATGGTTTTGTACAAGCTGAGCTTTGGGCTCAGTTTGGAAGGAGTACAAATACAAATATATAGAAGGCAAAACTTTGTATTTTGTATGTATTTGTACTTTTAATAAACATGAACCTTAACACACATGATGATAATGCAGATCCAAATGCTATACAAAAGTAACATGGTTAGAAATTGTTCTTGGGAAAATCTATGATACCGGAAAGGCCGGCACGCATGGTATTGGAAGAATTTTGATCAAACAGAGTACCTACCCCCGGCCCATGAATTTTGATTAATACCACTTGATTATTCATCTCTTTTATGACACCAGTTGATTGATAGTGAACTTTTCTGATATCTTGTCTTTCTGGTGTTTGAACCATGCTGTGCATGGTTTTTAAAACCAATCTGGCGACCGAATTGGTCAGGGGTCTGGTTATCGGGTCAAATGGTCGGCCCATTCTAACAAAAAAATAAAAATAAATAAATAAACTGAAAAATGATCAAAACCGTTCGAACGATTAACCGGTCGATTCAACGGTTTATTGACCAAAATCAATGGTTTTGGGAAAAAACGGAACCAATCAGATAACCGGTTCCCGATTTTCTGGTCCAACTGTCCGGTCCAGTCCGGTTTTGAAAACCATGATGCTGTGTTTGGTTTGAAATTAAAGGTAGAAAAACCTCTACAAACCCTACATTTTCTTCCAAACCAAACACAGCATTAAGGTTCATGTATACCCTACTCTGCCCCACCTCCTATTCCTATAGTATTTATGCAACAAGAAGTAATTATTTACTCTAAATTTCTACCCTTAACTGCTTAACGATAAAACCTTCACAAGCACTCTTGGTTTCAAACTTTATTTATTTATTTATTTATTATTATTATTATTATTGGATTGGGTGTGGGGGAGGGAGTCAGGAGGCAGAACAAATCTCTCATTCTTCTGGATCAAAACAAAATACTAATAAATCATAAACGTTAGTGATTAGTCAATTCATTAGTCATCATGTTCAATCTAGGTCCCAAGACCAAAAGTCCTCGTCCATTCGATTCATCATTCACGTGCAACAGGGAACAGAAAGACGTGGCCAAACGTATATTACTCACACTCACATATAAGACAAGTTAGAGAATCACTCCAAATTCTAAATTCTAGTTTGTAATTGACTCATTCAGAGTTCAGCAAATTATAGAGCTATAGAATATTAATTTGGTCACAAAGTAGTGAGACAGTCTAAAAGCCCATGGCCACCAGATTTTCCAGTTGGCTCACTGTACCATCCTTCTTCTATGTTGGCTGTGGACAGCAGCTTCAGCTTTGGCCCCAATAAGAGCGAGCCAGCAGACCTCTGGTTAGTGGGTTAATTGGTTGGTGTTAGTAACAGGATCTTCGTGAGGGCCCACTAACCATTACCACTTACAGCCTATATGGTCTGTGGGGTTGATACTGTGATAATGCTAAGTAGCCATTTCAATTTCAACTATCTGGTCATGGTAGGGTTTGATAAAAGTAGGAATTGAACATAGTCACATACCATGAGTGGTGTTGAGAATTGTAGATCCGTATATAAACAACATTTTTGCTCCCCTTATTGCCCTTGGCTTTTTTATGCAACAAAAGGAGCATTACCTAAGGACAAATGTAGGCCATTATCCAATGTTGGTTCCTGTCATCCATGGTCTTCATATTAAGGTTCAAAATATTGATATGTCCGATATGCTGGTAGGGGTATATCGGGCGTTTTAATACTCATTTTTCACCCCCTGAACCGGTCAGTCCCCCGATACACCCACTGTAGGAGTGTATCGAAAAGGTCCCAGAATGATACGTATTGATCGATATGGACCGATATGTAACGATACTTTGAACCTTGCTTCATATAGGTGGACCACTCTTTTCCAACTGTTGTTGACCCAGAGGGTCGAACTATTTAGCCTGGGAACCGTTCAGGCAATCGGTTCTGTTTCATCCTTAACCTGGTTTTTGATAAAAAAAAAATCGTTAACTTGGTTAACGATCTGTTGACCCAGGTAGTTAATAAACTATCAACCTGTTCAACCTAAACAATGATTTTTTACCATTTTTATTTTATAAGTTAGAATAGGTCATTTGTTTGAACCAGACATTGACCTAAAAACTGGTGACTAAAGTGATTCTGATTTAGGGTTGGTTTTTAAAATATACAACCATCTTCATTATCTTCCAACCTTTATTTAATTATATGGGTCGGCTACATGAATGCCATTCTATTCTGTTTAGTGTTATATCCATTGTTAAATTACCAGCGATTAAATCATTCTTATCAAATGAATCTCTTTCTTTTTTGATTTATATCTAATCCTTTTATTTTCTTTGATTAATTTGCAACAAATTACTTCTTCAAAGTTAGGTGGTTCAAAACAAGTTTTTTTTTTTTTTTTTGTCTGTAAATAAGGTGAAAATAGTAGTTAGAATTTAGAAATATTTCAGTTTGAGAAAGAAAATGACACTCTAAAAATAAACAAACAAACAAATTACAAATGCATCTTAATAAGGAAAAAAAAGGACATATACAATAACAATCATCTAATTCTCCAGAGAAACACAGATGCTAAGGTGGATTTAACGACAAAAGTTGCTCTGGATTGGACACTGCCACAAGGAAGTTGTAGTCTTATCCTTTTTCAGAATGGATCTGATCCAGATTTGAAGACGGTTCTGGTCCTTTGATAATGTGTCTTTAATTCGTACACAGATCAAGGCCCAAACCTTTACCCGCTTGTCCACATGTATCCGCTCCAAAATCTGAGATCGGCTTTAGTGTTAATAAGACCGTATTATAAAGTTTTTCAGCGTTGCATTGAGAATATTTTCGTACATATTCCCAATACAAGGCTTGTAAAAGGCTGTGCCATCCATATGAACACTGACACCCAAATCCCAAAATCTAACATGTTTCCAGTGGATTGTGATTTATATTTTGATGTTTCCCTTATCAATCTCATCCCCTCCCCCACTCATCTGAATTCAGATTTGCTTTTCACAGAGCGCTCTTTACACCAACTATATGGTACATTGGGAATATCTCTCTATGAATGACAACATAGAGCAAATTCAGTCTCTCCAATCTAGGTTGGACCTTAAATGTCGTTTCACACGGTAACGAAAACCAGCAAAAACAAAAATAAACATACATTGTCCATGTCCATCCTTAGGGCTAGGGGTAAGGGTGTGTTTGGTTTGGCTACAAACATAATGGGGAGGGGTTTAAATGAATTGAGACAGAGATTTGGCAAATGAGAAAGGCAAAATGTGTGTGTTTGGTGGGCCCTCTTCCATTCCAATAGCCAACCATCATAAAATACATCCTTTCATCTTTCCACCGACAATACAATGATCATGATTCATGTATATGACTCAAACATGTCTCAACATCGATTCACTTTAATTTTGACCCCAATACAAAGGGGAATCCTTCAGCAAGCAAAGAGACAGGGACATGCAGCAGAAGAAAGAGAATTCAGAGGGGTTCACGGGATGAGAAACCTCCAAAACACACATTCTATGTTGAAAGATAAGTATGCAAAGACAGGGACCACCTCCAATTTGTACTTCCTTAGCTATTCTCCGCACCCAAATATGGGCCAAACCGGATATTCCACTCAATGTTCTTATCATTAGGCTCCGTTTGAGAAGAGTGTTATATGTTTAAATGCAAACAAAAAATGCAAATACGACCTTTTTGTATCTATGCTCTTCCCAAATAGAGCCTTAATAACCACATGCATCAATGGCACCATTTTATAGACCGCAAGTTTTGCTGTTTTGGCCTCCCGCCAAACATGCTCTAAATAATTTGAGACCCAAAATGACTGGTCATGCTCTTCTCTCTCTCTCTCTGCCTTTTATTTGTTGAATAAATTTCAGCCTCCAAGAACCTTGTGACAAATCCAAAACAAGCCCTTCTTTTTAGGGTGCAAATGAATTGGATTATGATCCGATCTGACCCGAAACCAATCTTATTTTTGTCAGATTCAAATCCGATCTGATATGATTTCTTTTTTTTTTTAATAATTTATTAAAATTTTCAAAATATGAATCGAATCGGATCAGATTTAGATATTTGACATCATTAGGGGGGTTCAAATTCAAATCACCATTTACGAGATTTAATAGGATCTTCGGTTCAGATTCAAATATACCATGATTCGAATCCAATTTGATCCATTTGCATTCCTATTTTTTTCATTGAAAAATTTTCCCCCGTACTAGATGTTGGTCATGTAGGGCCATTTCGGGCTCCAAACCAATTTTCCATTTCAAAGGTTCTTTGGGCTCAATTTGGAAAGAAGTACATAGAGTGCAAAACCTTGTATGTTGTATGTATTTGTATTGTACATATTCATATTTGTACTCTTTCCAGACTGAGCCTAGTTCAGTCTACTTTTCTAAACAACCCAACTATGTTCCCTTTTATATCTAATTTCATTAATCCTTGACACAAAAGTGGAAAGAGAATAAATTCCTTTAGGTTGCCGATCTGGGTATATCTCTCTTTTTCATATACAATTGTAATTAATAGATTTATTTAAAGCAAACTACCAAACTACCATTCTATGCTAGCTATTATTATTATTATTATTCTCACACGTGCATATTTATTTTTAAAATAAATCATTAAAGAATATCATAAGCCAAAATTAAAACCCTCATGGATCTCCATTCTTTGATAACCTCCATATTTAATCTCTAATAAGATCATTCTTAAATCTCTCTCTCTCCCTAAATAGTTTCAATGTTTGTAACATCTCCCGTCCCCATTAAATCCCTCTTTTCCTCTTAAATTAGATGGATTGAACTAGGTTAAGGGCCAACTCTATACATGAACCTTAGTTTGAACCTAGACTAATGTCAAAGTCCAAATTTGCCTAGCCAGCACATGGGATGAATCAATATTCTTTTATAAAAGTCTAAAGAAACCATTGCTCATTTTCATGGGTTATTAGGTTTTTCTCTCCTTTTTTATTAATTTAATGTTGATTTGTTTCATGGATTGTTCTAATTCAATAATAAAATGCAATATGGTGGTACTTAGCATGGGCCTTGGATATCTTTGTCACTTAAATTTTGAAATTGTTTTTTTTTTTTTTAATTTGGTTATTGATTTCATGATAAGCACATTTTTTTTTGGCTTTATAAAGCTACACAACAGGGGGTAGGGTAGTCCATCCCCCAACCCTACAAAAACAAAATTATTTTTCTACAATTTTATATGTAAAGAACTAAAAATATATAAAAACTTTGGTAAATTACTATTAGTTCATTTTTCCCTTAAAAATATTTTTTTGAACAATAACTCACACAAACCTCCTTCTCCTCTCATTTCTCAAACACAATGTTATTTATTTTAAACTAAATGATTAAAAATATAAAAACTCAAAATAAAAGCCCTCAAGTCTTGATTGTCTCTAATAAAGCCAATCATTACTCTCTTCAATATATACGATCATTCTTAAACACACACACACACACACACACATATGGTTGAATGTATTTGAATATATTTTTATCATTTTAAATGGGATTGTAAACTTTAAATATTTTATTTTTTAAATGAAATAAAAAACAAAAACAAAATGTTTAACATCATAAAAAGATCATGGGGTTCCCCACGGGGATGGGTATACCTTGTCCCCCCTAGTGAGGATGGGGATAGAGATTTCCACGGGGACGAGAAGTGGCTTCCTGTTCCCACCCCACCCTGTTGCCATTCCTAGTTATATTTGTATTGCCAGGCATTTTATTAATGAATCATGGATTTTACAAAAAATAATTATAAGTTTTACAAGACTTAAATGTTCATATACTAACTCAACAATTGCTACAAATATTTTAAATACTTTACATACTTATGGTATTGAAAATAAAGTTGTTTCCATTAGTTTTGATAATGCTAGTAATAAAGATTTAGCTATAAATATTTTAAAATCTCAATTAAGACCATTTTTAATAGAAAATTATTTCATATTATATGTGCATGTCACATTTTAAATTTATGTGTACAATAAGCTTTAAATATTATTTCACCCAATATTTCTAAAATTAGAAACTATATTATGTATGTTAGAATGTTCAAAACAAGAAAATAGGAATTTAAATATTTATGTGAAAATCATTGGATAAAATATAAAATTTTTGTGTTAAAAGATCAATATAGATGGAATTCCACCTATTCTATGTTAAATAATTGTATTTCATATAAAGACATCTTTACTAATTTTTATAATGAGAAAATACCCCATGATTTTACAATTGATGATGATTAGGAAGTGGCAAACTTGTATAAGAGATTTTTTGCAACATTTTTATGATGCAACTAATGTATTTTTAGTTGTTTATCATCTAAAATTTTGTATTTTAGTTAATCAATTGTTTATAATTTGTGAACATTTTCAAAAATATAGAAATCATTTAAAATTTAAAAATATTGTTAATGTAATAGAAATAAAATTTAAAAAATATTGAGAAAATATTTTTCTTTATATTGTGTAGCTAGAGTATTAGATAAAAGATGGTATAAATTATTTGAATCTTATAATGATAATATGGGAATTGGTCTTGGAATAAAAATATGAAATTAAAACATGTTATTTGAAATGTATAGTATATATGAATCACAAACATTATGACATAGAAAAACTTATACAGGCTTCACTACTAAAACTACTAATTGCCACTTCATTGATAAATAGAAGACAACAATTAGTTGCCACTTAATCAACAAGTTCATTTATTAAACTTCATTTTTATTTATAAGCTAATTTTACCATTTTTTTTAGCTTTGAGGAATTACAAAATTAATTAGCTGCCACTATGGCACATGATTTATTAACCCCTCTGCTATCCATAGTTCCACCGAAGTCTTGTTTTAGTACAATTACTCAATCACTAGACAACAAGAGAAGTTGAATGAATAATGAAAGCTTGGAAATATGCATGTATTTAAAGGATTGGTTGGATGTTGAAGACAAACTACATGATAAGGAAGGACATGGCACTTCAACTAATGGTGGTTCACCAGATATAGATGATGTAAATAAAAATCAAGGAGATGGAGGAGGTGGAACTTAAAGTTAAAGAAAATATTGAAGTTAATAATTTTTGTATATTCAATAATTGTACAATATTTTTAAATTATTATAAATTTTTCTTTTCAATTTTATTTAAAAGTTATTTCTAATTTTTTCAATGCCATTATAAATTTTTATTTTTAATTTTATTATATTATTTTATCCCAATTCCATTGTATTTTTTTCCAATTTTTTTGTCTATTTTCTATTTTGTGAAGTGTTTTTTTGTTAATTTTTTATTTTTCCAAAATATTTGTTATTTTCACCGAGCAAAAGAAAAAAGTGGAAAATACTTAGACAAAACTCAAAAAAGGATCAGGCCCATAACCCATGACCATGTTCTAGCTTGGGCCCACCTAAGCTCATGTCACAAGCCAGGCTGAGCTTTCCCTTTGAAGGACTCCAAGCCAATTAGTCAAGCATGACCCACTACTGTGTAAGCAGCTCACAAAAGTGGGCCATGTCAGCCTCGACACGACCTACACTACACCTCTAACACTAAGACTCTCTCTCTCTCTCTCAATTCTCAACCTCTTTTGCTTTCAATAAACTAGATGGATCAGGTAAGGTTAAGGGTCAATCCATGACCAACTAACTACCTTAGCCTAAACTCAAATTGACATCAAAAACATAAATTTGCCAACCAAAACCTAACTTGTGCCCAACTCTAAACATGGACCTTAGCCTAAACCGGATTTAATAACAAAAGCCTAAATTTGCCAACCAAAACTTTACTTATGCCCAACTCGAAATATGGACCTTATCCTAAACCTAAATTGACACTGAAAACCTAAATTGAATCCATGACCAACTCTAAATATCGACCTTAGCCTAAATCCAATTTTCCAACCAAAACCTAACTTGTACCTAACTCTAAATGTGGACCTTAGCCTAAACCCAAACTATGAAAAAAGCCTAAATTTTCCAACCAAAGCCTTACTTTTGCTGAACTCTAAATATGAACCTTAGCCTAAAGTCAAATTGATGCCAAAAATCTAAATTTGCTAATGAAAACTTAACTTCTAAGCAACTCTAAATATTGACCTTAGCCTAATCCCAAATTAACATCAAAAACCTAAATTTGCCAACCAAAAAACCTAACTTCTATTAAGTCCGTGCATTGCATGGATTTAGTTGCAAGAATATTAGAAAGAGGAAAGAGGGGAGATTAGGGGTCCTCTCACCACAAAGCCCGAACCTCTTCCATTTCTCATTTCTCACACATGTGATTGTTTATTTTTAAATTAAATGATTAAAAATATAAAAAGTCAAAATAAAAACCCTCTCAAGTCTTAATTGTCTCTAAGAAAGTAAATCATTATTTTCTTCAATAAGATCATCTCTCTCTCTCTCTCTCTCTCTCCAACTCCTTTTTGGCTCTCAATAAGATGTTTTGCATCATGTTGAGGACCAATACAAGACCAACTTAGCCTAAACCCAAATTAATGCCAAAAACCTAAGTTTCCCAATCAAAACCTAATTCTATTTAGGCGCACGCATTGCATAGGTTTACTTGCTAGTATAAAATAAAATAGCAGTGGGTGGAGGCCAAAGGTCTCTCCACAAGACTCACACAAAGTCTCCCCTTCTCTCATTTACATGTGTGAAATATTAAAAAGGGTAAAAGACTTGAACATACCCTAAGTTTTCATAAATTGACTTAAACATACTATAAGTTTTTCAAATAGACTTAATTATACATGGTGACTCTTTTACCCTTTATTTTCTTTCAAGATTTCATATTATACCGTTAGTTTTTCAAACACATGTTGGTGGTGGGTATATTGGGCTCCTCTCTCTCTCTCTCTCTCTCATAGCTCCATTGTAATTCCTAAGCAAAGGCACTATGTATTCTTTTGCAGGATTATAACATGTTCTGCTCAATGTTTTAAGCTTTTTGTTAATTACCAGTGGTTGCAAAGGAAGAGTGTTTGGAGAAGAACTCCACGTGCAGTACATGTGGATCCTTATGTGTCTCGAAGTAGTGATGTAGCAAGTTCCTTTTACTGCAAGAAAAACGATGTAAGGCGGCGGTCTAGAGCTGGCGGTCCAAGTGACTTTCGCTATAAAGAGAGATAAGGTGGCGTTCTTCTAAAGACCGCCGCCTACAAAACTAAAATGAAAAAAAATGAAACTTGGGTGGCGGTCTTTATAACTGGGATGGACTTGGACGGAACTTGAACGGTCCAAATAACTTGCCAAGAGATCTAAAAGCCAAAAACCATTTCAAGACTCCCGCTTCTCTTGCTTCCCGCCCTCAACCAAAATTCTTGTTGCAGAACCTTTTTATGGAGAAGTCGACTAAAGTGAAGGGATCTCTCTCAAAATCTTCTTCTATAATTGCTGCAGTGAAGGGTAAGATCGATATCTCTCCCTCTCTCAAAATCTTCTCCTTCTTCTTCTTCACTTTTTCGTTCCACAACAGGCAAATAGTGGCAGTGATGCAGGGAAATATCTCTCTCTCTCTCTTTTTGTATCTGTTTCTGTCTCTCTTTCTCTCAATCTTCTTGTTCTTCTTCACATTTTCACGGTTGATTCAATTTGTTTGTGATTTCTCCCATTTCAGGGCATAAAGTGGTGAACGGCTGACATACATAGTTAAGGTAATTTGAAATATACAATATAATATGAGTAAGCCAATATTTATACGAGTGTGTGAAATAGGGGCTGAAAATATTATTTCTATTAAAATAAACATTAATTGAGGAAGTGGCTCGTCAAACATTTTCATTCCAATAAGTACTTAAAATAAATATAAGTGGTTTGGAAAAGGAGTCGTCAAATAACATTAAGTACTTATTTAAATAAATACTTATGCAAAAAGTGCTTATTTCTCAAACCACTTAAATCACCAAATATAGCCTAAGGATAGTAATCAATTTCATGCCCTAAAACTGCAACTAATGCATCACTTGCTGCAGTCTCTAACTTTAGTTTGACAAAAAATGAGTAATTTCCCAGATTTCTTCACTAGAATGAACTCTTCTATCGTATGGCTACCAATTCAAGATATAAAGAACGTATTGACCACTACTTTATTCCAGCAGATTTTCAAGATTCTGTAAATTCCAAAAGGGGCATTTCGTTTAACAAACAGAAGGTGCCGTTTTGGCCGATATCATGGAGAGAAGCCATAGAAAAACGAAAATAAAAAATAAGAGATCAAAAGAAATTTTAACCTCCACCTTATAAATTTTTACTTCATTGCACAGTTTGGGAACAATTGGGAGAATTGATGTCAATATACAAAGGAGAGGTATGATGTCATAAATGGGGGTGTTAGAAGTTTTAAATTGTACTATTATAAATATATGGTAAATTTAAAATTTATGAGGTGGGCTTGAGTGATATTTCCTCAACCAATTAAACATCTTGTAACCCTTTTAGACTCAACTAATATTAATTAATTATTGACGATAGATAACACATATCTTAAACAGGTTCTTGGAGTCATGAGCTACTCTACTAAATTTCCCTTTAGAGTAGAAGCTGCCATTAGGAGTACTGTTAAGTCATAGCCCATTCAAATAGTAGGACCACCTTCCCAAAAAGGAACCTGTATTGAGGATCCCAATCCAATTCTTGCCCCGAAAGTTGCAACCAAAGCTTTATCCGCAGGCTCTGATGATTATGAAAGCAACAGCTTATCAGCTCTGCTTGAGGTGGGATCACAGAACTCGCTTATCTTTAATCTACTTCAGTTTTTTATGAACCAAAGTCATTGTTATTGTTATTGTTCAATGCTTATCCACATTAAATGGCTGGTATTATGAAGCTACGAGAGGTTTAAATATGAGAAGAAATCAACATCGCCCACTTGGTTATCAAAGACAAAAATTGCAGCCTAGCTAGGTTTGTCACTGTAGGAGATCTGGTCAAGATCTTAGGGGCCTTTTCATACTCTAATCAACATGACCATCACCCACTTGGTCAGCATTAATTAATTATACCAATTAATAGGGCCCCATCATCAGCAAAACAAGAACCGATCACTTTGACCTTAAAAAAGTTTAGTCATGCATTGCACACAGCTTCACTTCCAAACTCTCAGATTTGCAAAGGTCGTCAATTGGTTTAAAGAGGATTTGAATCCTAGATTTTCAAGCAAGGAGGAAATTTTCAAAGTATAATCAAATGGTTCAGATAATCGATTTAACTGATATATATATATATATATATATATATATATATATTTGAAAGATTAGGATAGCTTCCCTGTTTGGGTCTAAATCTGTCTACTCTCTCTCTCTCTGGGGTTGGCAGTGAAGGGGCCACAGGCCGACAGGCGTGCTAGAAGAAGTGGCATTTGACATAAAACAAGCAATACGCGGAACTGTCAAACTTGTTCTGGTTTTATAATAAATAGAAGACAGCAACAAAGAACCATATGTTTGGTGCTTATCTTAAATGGCTCCGTGCATCATTCTTTCATTGACAAACACCACAAGCAAAACCCATAATAGCTTTCAAATCTAATACAACACTCTAGAAGATAAAAAGTAGATTCTGCAGTAGATGGGTGGCTTGGGGGTTTTGCAGTTTCTGGTTTTATTAGGGGTGCAATTTGGGCAGGTGGGGGGTCCAAACCGTGCCCAGATTGACCCTATCCACAATTTTATATGGGCTTGGCTTGAATTTTTTTTTGGCTTTTTTATTTTTTGGGTTGAGCCTGGTTTAGGCTTGGACTCAACTCGGATGCATCAAATTTTGGTTTGGCCGGGCTTGAGCTCAACCAAAATACATCAAATTTCAATTCAGGCAAGGCCTGAATTGAAAAGTTTGGGCTTGACCTTGGGCTTGGACTGGGTTCGGGCCTTGGGCCCAATTTTTAAAGTTAGGCCTGGTTCAGCTTAAACCTGGCCAGCCCACCCGACCTGCATCCTTAGGTTTTACATGAGAATTGTATTTTATTATTGATGGGCTAACTGCTAAGAGCTCAAAACATGCATTTATTAATGTACAGAGTTCATTTTATGAGACCCAAAATAAACTACCTTTCAGCTTTCAATTCAAAAGGCTCATCTCAGCGGTAACAATTCTATTAACCATAGGAGACTATATAGAGTAATACAGGAACCGTCCACGATGAGTACTTCGTACTTGCAGGGCCCAGAACACAATTATAGCCATACAGGTGTACGGTAACAGGGGCAGTGTCATCATCCAGGAGGCCAGGACTAGGAGCTCTTTATGGGTTGGAGCTTGGGTGGCCACGAGCCGAGTTCTTTACGAGCTATTCGAGCTCAGTTCGTGAAAAGCTCAGCTTGACTTAGTTTTGAATCGAGTTTTGAGCTGAGTTCGAATCCAATTTATAATTTCAATTAATAAACGAGCCAAGCTCAAATATATATACATATAATAGTATATATAAAAAAAATATTAAAATTCTTAATTTTTTAAATATCAAATAAAAAATATTTTTTATATATAATTTTTTATTTTTGTAAAACATTTTTTCTCAAATCAAGCTTGAGCTCAAGGTTCTAACTTGAGCCTTATACTACCTTGGCGAGTCGAGCTCGAGCCTCATACTATTCAGCTCGGCTCGGCTCAAATCCACACTTGGAGTCTAGTCTATTCTCTCTCTCTCTCTCCAATTATCATGTTGGCATTCGTAAAAGCTTTCTGAGACATGGGGCTCTTCCCAGCCCATATGTTTAGACTTGGACATTTAAACCCGCCCTTGCCCTGGCCCTAAAAACAGCTATGGCCCGTGACTTCACTAATATATATAAATAAGCTGAAACGAGTACAAAGAAAAGCCTGAGGATGCAAGAAATGGAATTTAATAGTAATTTTTGCCTTTTTTTTTCTTAGAAATTATAAAAATGCCACATAATGACAAACCCCCTTATGTGATTGACTTGTAATTGTCCCTATGTTATTCAAAAATTATATGATTATCACATATAAGACAAACCTTCCAACGTGTAATTGACTCTATGGTATTTCAAAATTACAAGACTTAACACATTAAAAAATTATAAGAATGTCACATATAAGACAAATTTACTCTCTTTACAACAATGCCTCTATGATATTCGAAAATTACAACAATGCCATATATAATTATTTATGACTATGCCATTCTACAAAATAAAATGCCATCCCTCTTCTCTCTCGCTTAATTCTCTCTCCTCCTATTCTCTCTCTCAAATTTTATTTATTCATTAATTTATTTTTTATTATTATCTAAGCATTTATTTATTTAATAAAATTAAATAAAATATTTATAAATCAATAAAATAAAATAGATTTGACATTGAGAGGAAGATTTTAATAGACATTTATTTATTTATTTTATTAAACTATTTATTTAATTTATTATTATTATCTAAGCATTTATTTAGATAATAAAAGTAAATAAATTATTTATAAATTAATAAAATAAAGGAGATTTGGCATTGGGAGAAAGGTTTTAATAGGAATTTATTTATTTATTTAGAAATAATTTACTAACAAATTATTCTCTCCCCTTGAGACCAATATTTAGGTAGGGTTGTCAATAGGTCAGGTCTGACCCAATGGACCCGAACCGATTAGGCCGATTCTAGTTCCAGGAACTAGAACCAACGGGTCAATTCCAAGTCAATTCCAGGCCTAATAATTTAGGGCTATCAATAGGTTAGGTAGGGGGAATAAATATGATGGCTATTGGGATAGGGAGTGGGGGAGTGGGAAAATATACATGAAGAGTGGGGATTTGTTGGGCCATAGGGGGGCCATGGCTCCTTGGGGTCCCCTTGTCTCCAAGCCCGGGGTTGGGGTTAAACCTATTCATAGGCCATGATAGGCTTTGCCTTTATATCAACATAATATATTCAGGCCCAAGCCTGAGCATGACCGGACCTTCAGGCCTAGATCTTGAGCCCAAGCTCGATCCCCATATAAAGACCAAAGCCCAGCCAAGAAATTGATAATAAAATATTCATATTCTTTATTTAACAACAAAATCGATTTATTTATATCAAATTGACTTCAAAATTAAAAATTTTATTTATTTATTTATTTAAATTAAATATATTATTATCTATAAATTTCTACTTATTTTAAGTAAATCCTTTTCCTAAAAACTATTAATTAAAAAATTTACCTTTCACAAATTCATTTTTTCCTATACAATAATTTATCCTTTGCAAGCCACTGCAACGCAGGGGCCCTCTGCTGGTTAAACATGAAAACAATTTCTGAGGGTATATTTGAAAACTTTCATGACCCGGATGGGCTGCCTTTCAGTTTCAGCCCAGATGGTCGGGTTCATCTCACTACCCAGGAGCACATGTGAGTCAACATCTAGTATGGAGCATCTTGTGATAACGTTTTAACTCCAGAAAATTAACCAAAAAGGAGAAGTAGAAATTATACTGAAACAGATGCATAGCAACACTATGGCAGGCAAAACTAGAATTTAGAAACTAATACAAACGAGAAGCACTTCTGTTAAAAAATGGAATTGATTGAAAGGGTTCCATCATGTGGAAGGAAGACCAATTGATCAATTGATGGCAGTAACTATAACACTCATGAAGATACTAAAACAACAAAAAGGTCGAACGATGCCGATGTGGATTTTGATATTGAGGAAAAGATTCGATGTCACATACCTGTGATAGGTCAGGCTCTAGGAAAACAAAGAGAAGGATCAAGACTAGTGCAGCAACCTCAAGATATCTGGGGATAAGGTTCTGAAATTGATACATGATGACAATGATGCTGATACGAGCTACAGGCCTCGCACATGAACACAATGACAAGATAATGCTCATAGCCTCATACTAGGCCATGGAAGCACCTTCAACGCAAAGAAGACAATTTCCTAAGACAACCAACGAGTGCCTCTTGCTGGATAACTACAACCACGCTTTTGTATGGTCCAACCGTCCAATAATGAAGGAAACAAGAAAATGTAAGTATTATAATGAAAATGAAGGCAAGAAAACAGCATACTCCTTGTAGGAAATGGATCAAGCTTTTAACTGGCCTAGGATATCTGCAAAATGAGATGCTGGTTGAGCCTTGCTCATCCAAAAAAATCCAATGTAGTAGCCCAATTTGCCAGAATAAGACTTCAAAATTAAAATACAGCACAGGAGAGTGCAGATCTTTTATTCTAGCAATGTTTTTTTAACGTCCCCAGTCCCACTCCCACCAGTTCAGGCTTTTGAATTGACTTGCCAACTCGGAACCCAATTGATGAAGGGAAATTTGGCCCGACCTCGCGATCGCCCGACACATGGCAAAGGCAAGCAGCTCGGGACAGTAGAACACCCAAAGCGAACATCGGAAGCAAGTCCAAACTCACTACCGAGCCCGAACTCCAGACCGCTGTACTTAGTCCGAGCTC
>NW_010729134.1:2626559-2649137 GCF_000365185.1 Nelumbo nucifera | reverse complement strand
ATCTTTGGTGTGTCGGGGTTTCTGGCAATGAGTGCACCACAATTTGTCCTTATCTTCTGTTTTTTTCTGGAGATCTCCTTTCCTGGAAGAAGATCCCACACCAGTAGAGACACCCCCTTTTGCTGCCAACACAACTGCATCCCCACCAGGGTTGTTCATCAGATTTCTTCTGCTCTCTTCATATTGTACAAGAGCATAGACTTCTTGAACTGATGGGAGATCCTTAGAGCTGAGAATTTGTACTCTGATAGATTCATACATAGGATTCAGACCATGTAAGAAGGCAAACACCCTTTGCTAGGAGACAAGTTTCTTGTACATTTTGGCATTCTCATCACACTTCCAATCCACACTCTAGTAATGGTCCAACTCCTTCCAGATAGAGGTCAAGTCAGAGTAATATACTGATAAACATCTCTCCCCCTGTCTACAAGTAGATGATGCTGCCTGCAATTGATAAATCTTGGCATAGTGTCGCAATTCTGAATATGTAGATTTTGCTTGTTCCCAGATTTCATTTGTAGTTTCAGCCCACATGAAATTCTTCCTTATTTGAGGTTGCATGGAAACCAAGAGCCAAGACATAACCATACTGTTCTCTTGATTCCATCTATCATATTCAACATTCCCAGAGGGTGGTTCATTGATTCTCCCATTAATATAGCCTATCTTCCCCCTTGCAGTGATGTATAACTTGATCCCTCTTGACCACTCTAGGTAATTTAAACCATCAARAGGGWCAACAGCCATAGGAAAGGATAGGTCACCCCCACCCATTCCATTCAGCATTGAGGAAACTCCAGATGTGGCTGAATCTTCACTACCCATGGTTTCGGATTTAAGAAAAAAAACAACAACCAAAGGGGTACTTCCATACAGGGCTTTTACAGAAACAGGTCCTTCTGACCTACGGTTTCACTGGGAGCAAAGACTAAACACTACTGTTGCAGTACTGGAACAGGTCTGTATGACCTACAGTCTTGTAGGAATCCAAAAAACAACACTACAGTTGCAGTACATAACCAGGTCTGTATGACCTACAATTGTACAGAGGTCATATGACCCCCCAACAGAATGGAAAATACAGGGTGAAGTTCACCACACCCCTAATCGGCAAGCCTGGTAGCCGAACAGTCAATGACTGAGATCAATACAACAACAGCTTCAGGGCATCAACAGTCCATCAAAGGGGTAAAGAAATACAAAAAAGATTCAGTTGAATACAGCTGCTTTCAATATGTCTTTACCTCCAGGGGTGTATGGGAAGGAGATGCAAGGGAAGGCTTGTAAGTTGAAGAAGTCCCTTTATGGCCTTAAACAATCTCCTAGAGCCTAGTTTGACAGATTTCAGACTGCTCTTGTTACTTTTGGGTACACATAGACTCAGTCGGATCATACCCTATTTGTTAAGAGGAGAGATTCCTTAGTGACCCTTCTGATTGTCTATGTTGATGATATTGTGGTTACTGGTAATGATACTCAGGAAGTTGTTCATCTCAAAAGTTTTCTTAACACTAAGTTTGAAATTAAAGACTTGGGAGAACTCAGATATTTCTTGGGAATTGAAGTTGCCAGATCTAAGGATGGTATCTTCATTTCTCAACGGAAGTATGTTCTTGATCTCCTTGTAGAGACAGGCAAACTGGGTACTCGACCAACTTCTACTCCTATAGACCTAAATCATAAGTTGTCAGCTACTGATGATGAACTGTTGACTGATAAGGGAGTGTTATAAGACTGGTTGGGAAGTTATTATACCTTTGCATGACTCAACTAGATATTTCCTATGCAGTTAGTGTAATTAGCCAGTTCATGAGATACACATTTAGCAGTTGCTGAGAGGGTTCTATGCTATCTAAAAGGGACTACAGGAAAAGGTATCTTGTTTGCTAAGCATGGACACATGAAGCTGGAAGCATACACTGATGTTGGTTGGGCCGAATGTATTGATGATAGGAGGTCCACTTCAAGTTATTGTGCTATGGTAGCAAGGAACATTGTATTATGGTGGAGTAAGAAGCAGTCTGTACAGGCTAGATCCTCAGCTGAAGCGAAGTACAGGGCAATGGCACATGGAGTTTCAGAACTTTTGTGGTTGAGATCACTTTTAGAAGAACTGGGTATAGACTGTGAGAAGCCAATGATGTTATACTGTGACAACCAGGCTATTATCAACATTGCACATAATCCTGTTCAACATAACAGAACTAAGCACATTGAAGTTGATAGTCATTTTATACGAGAGAGTGTTGCCTAAGGAGAAGTCAGTCTACCATTTGTTGCTTCTGAAAAACATTTGGCTGATGTTTTGACAAAAGGTTTCCTAAAGGAAAGCTGGTTCATTATATAAGCAAGCTGAGCATGATTGATATCTATGCTCAGCTTGAGGGGGAATGTAGAGAGACTGGGCCGAATGGGCCCTAGCCCATTAGTGTCTTACTTATTAGTTCTTTCTTGTTATGTTTTCTTATTGGGCCTTTTTCCTTATGGGCCTTTAGCTCTTGTTTATGTTTTCTAAGTATGCTGATGATGTGGACGCCCAGGGCAGACTTGTAAATTATGTAACTTAAGTTAGATTAATAAAAGATTAGTGTGGGGGAAAGAGGTGATTATCGAACTCCTCCTTTCTTTCTCCTTTCTTCTCCATTCTTCCTTATTCTTCTTGTTGTCTTCTTCTTCTTCTCTACTTCTTTTGCTTTAATCTAAATTATTCTACTATTTTTTATTGGTCTGAATCATATCTCTCAAACACCTTTCTGGTACCCTAGAAGCCCCTCCCTCCAAAGATTCCCTTTTCCATGGAAGCGGGAGAAGAGATAGAAGAGATTGCTGTTCCCTCCAAAGGCCTCCAAAAAAGTTGGGACTTGAACCCCCTTTAGAAAAAATCAAGGAACCCTAGAAAACTAGAGTGCCACTTCCTAGGTCAAAACTGAAGAGCTCTACTAAATCAAGACTCCCCCCCTTTCACCAGTTCTTCCTGATTTTGTGTTAAACCCTAGACCAGCTACAAGGGATTGCAAATCCACCTAAAAATCCAAGAACTGGGCTTACCTAAAGTCTTCAATCAGCCCTTTACCTCATCATGCAATCGGCCGATCTAGGGCTGCATGATGGAGAAGCTTAAGAAACCTTTAACCTTGCTCTGATACCAAGTAGAAAAGTTTTGATAACCTATTTTGATATAAAATCTGTAAAAGAAAGAAGAGAAGAAAAGGTTTCTGCTAGAAAGAAAGAGAAGAGAGATAAAAGAGAATGGAGGAGAAGCCAAAAATCTTATCTGGTTGCCCCTTTCATTAGATTATATACTCATAAAGAGTGTACAAGTACAAGTATGCCCCTAGTAAGTCAACTACTTGTAAGAAGCTAAAAAGTCACACTTAACTTAAACATAAACTAATGGGCCTAAGACTCAACAACTACTTAACTAAGTTTGTAAATAAAAACAAATAAAATCGGCCCACAACTCAACACTTCCAGTTCATTTTCATCTGCTTATTTTGTCTATCAGGGGGGTAACTTAGTTTATTGAGACATACCAAAAAAATGAAATTAATGAGGAAATTTTAAATTTTAACCATAGAAAAATTTTGCATAGATATCCTATTCACAATTTTTTTAATATACCTGAGGAGAGCCATCCATCTGTATAACTATCAGTAAAGTCATAAAGATCACTCCAGAGCTTCATTGTCTCTTGATCAAGGATATTCTGCAAACCCTGCAGTCATGGGGAGTTAAAAATTATTCTTCTAGAATATAGCACAATAGTTTTAATAACCATCCATTCCATGAGAAAAAACAGTTCTGGCTAAAAACAGAAAAGAAAGAAATTCTACATGGACAGCCAAGGACAGAAATTGTCAAACCATTATAGAAAAAGCAGACCCAAGGGTTTGACTATCCTCAAGTTTGACACAAACGAGGTCAGAATTGGCAGCCACTTCAAATAACAAGCTCTCCACTACCCCCATGGTAAAGGCAGAATTTAATCAAGGAAATGCTCTTTTCCATGAACAGATAATTTACAAGATTAATATCATTTTTACTATAAAGCATCATTTACTTGGTGACAAAGACATCATTTAAACATTTTTTAGGTAATACAGTGTTAGAATTAAAAAATAAAAAATAAAAAGCTTAGGACCCATAATAATGCTTAACAGAATGAGGACCCCTCATACATGATCTCAGATGAAATATAAACCAGAGAGTTTTCATAATAAGGCGATGGAGTTTGCACCAGCAAGGAGATGGAGAAGAGTTTAGAAGATTGAGGCAAAAACGTTTGTCTTGGAAGAAGTTTGGACAAGAAGAGGAATTGCCCTGAAGGTATGGAGCTGAGAAAAGCTTCGCTGATTCTTGAAGAGAAAGCAATCTCCTGGTTTCAGGGATTCCTGGAGGGAGCGAAGAGAACTTTGAGAACAATAGAATGGAAGTGTAGTCTTGTGGAAGAGAGAAGGTATTCTGCTGAAAGAAGAGATAACAAAAAAGGAAGATTTGTGGGTATATACGAATATTATGGAGAGGGTCTGAAACAGTTCACTTGCTTCCCTGAAGGGAGAGAAGCCTCGGGTTGGGATAAACTAATACAAGCAATGCAGGATTTTCTGATGTTAGTATATGAAAGACGAAGTTCTCCAATCAGAAATGAAGAGGGTCAAAAGAATTTTGAAGAGAAGATGGAACTAACAGACTGGAAGGAAACACAAGAAAAGGGAACCAATACGGATAAGGATGTTCAGATTGATGCAAGATTAGGGTCAATGAGAATGTGGATCAATAAATCCAAAAGAGTGGGAGAACAAATTAGTATTATCCATGAGTAAGGATGTTACAGATTGGAAAACCCTGGGTGAAGAGATACAACAAATTTTGAAGGTATCAGAAATGCTGCAGATTATTCCTATTGATGGGCAGAAGGCTGTGATTTCTTGTAGAAATCCCTGGTCGAACTTTGAAGCTATTTCGGCAGTAACAAAGCAAGGAATGGCAGTGGTAGGAAGATGGTCCCCAAGTTGCAATGAGAAAACTGTAAACCCAACAGATAGCATTGAGATGAGAATTCTGGGGCTGCCTTATCATCTATGGTCGGATGAAATTTTTAACAGAATCACAAAGTTGTCTAGTGGGAAATTCTCAACTGTGGATGCTTCAGATCTCCAAGCTGTGCTTATAGAGATGAATGGAGCGAAGCCAGAACTCATCCCATGGTCTGTAGATGTTTTCTCAGATAGTTTCAAAGCTTGGATAGCTTCCTCTGTGGAAGCTCAACGGTGGAAAGAATTGGAAAGGTGGCCAAAGCTCAACGGTGGAAAGAATTGGATAGCTTCCTCTGTGGAACCACATGAAGCTCATGTGGCCAAAACCTGGTCTTGATGAAACCTTGGAAAGAGAAGAGAACAGAGAAAATTAGGAAGTTTCATGAATAAGGAAACTGAAAAGGCTGAGAATTGGAAAGGTGTAAATCAAGCTACCTCTCAGTGTGGTAATTCGAAGCAGCAGGTCAGAGTTTCAACGGGTATGTGTAAAACCTTCACTCATGCTTTAATGTATTCAATAGGGTATGTGTAAAACCTAACCTATTAGGTTAGGGCACTCCCTCTTTTTCCAAGAATTCATGAGCCGCTTGGAAAAAGCCTTCCATTTCCGTCAAATGACCCAACCTCCCCTGCGGCATTTTCACCAGACGGTCTTTGCCAGTAGTTCCATCCTCCCCGCTGGTTGTATGGACGGGTTGTCCCTCGCTGTTGCGTTCTATTAGGCTAAGGATTACAGGAACAAATGTAGTTAAATGGGCCAGCAGGCGGGTTACACATTCCACTGTGCCGAGATGTGAGGTGCAGGTGGTGATGATCACCTCAGGGGTATGCACTAGAGCCCTTGATGGGCACTCCAGGACCCGCCAACGCTCGTGAACAAAATATCAATACGCCCGGTACACTGGTAGAGGCATATCGGGCAGTATCGGTTGTTTTTTTTTTAGTTTTTTTTTCAAATCCAGTTCAGAGGGGCAGTTTAAGGGTCCGTCCACCCCCTGAACCGACCAAAACCCCGATACACCCTCTGTAGGGGCGTATGGGGAAGCTCCCGATACGATACGTATCAGCCAATACGGGCTGATATGTGTCGATTTTTTGAACCTTGCTTTAGTGAAAGTGGCAAACCAACTAGAAAAGATTATGAGGAATTTCCTTTGGGAACTAGGAGACACAAAAAAAGACTACCTAATGAAGTGGGAGGTGGTTTCTAGTAGAGATGAAGGGGGCCTAGGAATAGGAAAACTTAGGCTAAGAAACATAGCATTATTGGGGAAATGGTTATGGAGATTGCCGTTGGAACAGGATAGACTTTGGCATAGAGTGATTATTAGCATTCATGGATTGGCAGACAATGGTTGGGATGCAGGAGTCGACCCTAGGACTTCCCAATGCTCTCCCTAGAAAGTTATTCATGGTATTTTACCTTTCATCCTTCCTTATGTCAAATTTGATGCTTGTGTAGGAAATAAAGTGTTGTTTTGGGAAGATGTCTGGGTTGGAGACATTCCCCTTAGTGAAAGGTTTCCTTCTATTTATTCACTATTAGAAAATAAAAGAAAAGTGATCTCTTCAGTTTTTACTGATAATTCCTGGGACCTGGGTTGAAGAGGTCTAAGGGAGTCGGAAATGGCAATGGTGGATGAATTAATTAACCTTCTAGGGTCAACCTACCTTGATCAATCTTGTTTGGACAGTAGAATTTGGAAACCTTCCCCATTTGGCGTGTTCACTTGTTCCTCCTTCTTTGATGTCCTCATTCAATCATCAAACCCTGCAAGGAGCCTGTACCCCCAAAAAATTTAGGCTTTTTTTGGGAGGTGGTTCTCCCAAAAATCAATACTTTAGATATGTTGCAAAGAAAAAGGCCAAATTTATGCCTATCACCCTATGTTTGTAGCCTCTGCTTGGGCTCTGGTGAGACGATCACACACCTATTAATTTCTTGTCCATTTGTGTGCTTTATTTGGGCTTGGTTCTCTTCTATCTTTGGTTGCAGGTGGACACCTCCCCCAGACATGGCAAGCCTTTTTGACCCATGCTTTTTCAGGCAACCGAAGAGACGTGGAAGATTAATGTGGAGAGCCACAAGAACAGCTATCTTATGGTCAATTTGGGAAAAAAGGAACAATAAAATCTTTAAAGGAGTGTAATTCAATGAGGCAATTGTAGAAAGGATAATCATTATGACTATTCAATAGTTGAAAACTTTGGATTTGTTTAAAAGACTTCTCAACTAAAGACATTTGTAGGAATTGGGAAGTGGTGGCATCTACAACTTCCATAAAACCTATTGTGCAAGAATTTTGGTCCCCGCAAACACAACAAAGAGTGAAATTGAACTTTGACGGGAGTTCTAGAGGTAACCCAGGCCCTTCAAGTATAGGAGTACTCAGAGATGAAAATGGCAGAATTGTGGCTATGTTTTTAGGACCAATAGGAGTGGGGGACTCATTGAGATCGGAGGTGATGGCCTTGCTTCAAGGTGTAAGATATGCCAAACAATTGGGGGTACACCAAATTGAGATAGAGGGAGACTCTAAATTGTTGATTGAGTGGCTGCAATCTGGTAAGTTGGGAGTCTGGATTTATAAACAGCCCATAAGGGAAATCCTCGACACAACAAGGGAGATCAGTGCATGCTTCAAATGGACAAGGAGATCAGCTAATGGTTTAGCTGACACGTTGACTAAACAAGGGACTGTAAGGGAGAGGATGCTTTGGGCAGTTTTGTAATAAAGATTACTGGGGGCTCAACACCTATTTAGGGGTTGACAGTTGTACTTAACTCTGGAAAGTTATTCTTAAGTTGTATTAATGAAGTTACCGTTTCCAATAAAAAAAACAAATCTAAATTTAGAGAAGAAATAAAAGAAGGAAGAAGAAAGAAGAAGTTCATGAGAAAGAGGAAGAATGAGGAAGAAATGAGGAAGAAAAGAGGGAGGAGAAAGAGAACTTGATTGTATCTCTCTCCGGTCCCTTAATCATATTTTATTAGAATTGATTCTAATGTAATGCACAATTATAAGGGTGCCCCAAAATTCCAAGGAGTGATCTCAGCCATAACATTTCAGCAACACCATTAGCCATAGACCTGAATTCAGCTTCAGCATTGGAGCAAGCAACAACATTTTGTTTCTTGCTTCTCCAAAAAAACTAGATTTCCCCCAACAAGAGTACAATACCCTGAGGTAGATCTCCTATCATCAATACATCCTACCCAATCTGCATCAGTGTATACTTTTATCTTCATGTGGCCATTGTTTTTAAAAAGTATACCTCGGCCAAGACACCTCTTCAAGTAGGCTAAAATCCTTTCAATAGCAAGGAGGTGAGTTGTCTTGGGAGAGTGCATGTATTGACTAACAACATTGATAGCATAAGAAATGCCAAGACGGGTCAGGCATAGGTAGAGAAGCTTTCCCACAAGTCATTGGTACATACCCTTATCTTCAAGAGGTTCACCATCATTTGCAGTTATCTTATGATTTGGCTCAATAGGTGTATCTACAAGTTTAACCCCCAATTTTCCTGTTTCTTTCAGGAGATAAAGAACATACTTTCTCTAGGAAACAAAAATGCCATGCTTGGACCTTGCCACTACAATCCCTAAGAAATACCTCAACTCGCCCAGATCCTTTACTTCAAATTCTTGATTAAGCAATCTGTAAGATAATTAATTCCATTAATGTCGCTCATTGTCACAACAATGTCATTAACATACACAGATAGGAGAGTCAAAGCAGAGCCTTCCCTCTTAATGAAAAGAGTGTGATCAAATTGTGCTTGAACATAGCCAAACTTTTCTAAAGCAAATTTATATTTATCAAACCATGCTCTTTGAGATTGTTTCAAACCATACAAAGCATTCTTCAACTTACAAACTTTCTTACCAACCTCTGCAACATAAAATCCAAGAGGCAACTCCATATTCTCAACACAATCTAAACAAGAAGGGTTAACATCTCAGCTATGACCATCACCATCTCCAATCCTGCTTAGTGCACCAAGAAACAACAGTATATCATTTCCATGTCCTCTAAAGACACCTCCTAGTCCAAATGGACCCAGGTTTCCAAAAGAGCCTGAGTCAAATCTTATTTACACATTTTCCAAGAAGAAAATATATATCTTACTATAGAGACCATTTAACATTTATGTATTAGAAAGCCAAAATAAATCCTAGAAGCCACTGCAGACTAGTCTCTTGTTTAGATCATTAGCAACAAGCGTAGGGACTTTGCTGATGATGAAAATTCAAGAGAAACCCCTGCATCCAAGAGAATCCTGGAGAGGGGGACAAAGTACAAGATTCACAATATTATCACAAATGAATAAATAAAAATTAAGGCACAATACTTGGAAGATGGAAGAACATTGAGGCAAACTCAGATCTGAAATCCGAGGCCTGCGGTCTGAGACCTGGAACTGATCTGATCTGAGTTGGGAATAGACTGAGGTTTCTCAGCTCATGTCTGGAAGCTGGAGTTCATTCTCCTGTTATTTTGGGGTCTGCCCCTATTTATAGCTTTCCTAGAAAGCTTCTGTGCCTTTTCCTCATTTTTTGAAATTTTATTTCTTACTCTGTCTTTACCGGACCATGCAGAAAGTGTGATTCGAGAAATCAGAAATATCCTGTTTCCTAAACTGGTACTACATCAGCTTTCTTTAATGTTGGGAATTATTACGAAGGTCTGCAGTGGGGTTATGGTACTAAGACATGTGCCATTCCCAGCCCATGCACATACCTCAGTTATCTGTTGAAAATTGCCAAAGACTGCTCACAAAGAGGTGCATGTTTCCCACCCTTAAAATACCTGCTTCACATGTCTATTAGCTCTAGAATACGGTAATTTGCTCATCTATTCTCTTACAATGCTTTCTAACAGTAGCACTCATCCAAAAAAAAGAAGCTTTCTAACAGTTGCAATAAAAAGTTGTATCAAAGCAAACACAGGACAGATTGAGTTGAATGCTAAATGGAGGAAATAAGAACGCTATCAGAAGGCCTTCCTTACCCTCCATATAGATGGGAAAAAAAAATCTGAATTGAAGTCATGAGTATAAATGCCATGCTAAATCATAGATTCTTTCCCCGAAAAAAAATCATAGATAGAGCAGAGTTATTTGCCTTCCATAAATCATTTAGTAAATAAATATGCAGAAGAGAAGCAAGAATTATGACTTTGAACCAATTATTATCTCTATTATTTTCACAATTTCTAATATAATCTAGAAATGTCACAGAAAATGCTAAAAGGGTATCTATTATAACTACCTGTTCATACTTATGAGCAATGATACGATGTCGATATGCCAACTTCCGTTTGTTGAGATCATCATATGGAGGGCCAAAGCCATCCTTGCTGAAATCATAATCAGACAGATCCAGCCCATCATCATACTCGTTCAAAGCATCAAGACATGGCATATTGTAATTCTCAATCTGCCTCATAAAGTCCCAAAATGAAGCCAAAGTTAATTGAGAAACTTCAGTAGTTACAAGAAAAGTAATTCTAGAAACAAGATCTGTAGAGAAAATGAAAATGTCAAATTAAAGGCACAAGTGCCAAAATGAGGAAAATAAGGCAAGTTTAAACATCAAAACTACCTGTTCATAAAAGAAATAGTCATCACACACTTGGAGAATATATTTCTCCCACATCTTTCCAATTTCTATGCCCCTTTTGATGTCTTTTGAACCGTTGAAAGCCTCAGCATAAGTCCCATTCAACAAAGATTTCAGCAATATAAGTGTCTCATCCATGTCCCAAATATACACATTCATCTTCTGATCCATAGTTATTCTTTCTAGCAAATTTTTGTGTTTCTACCAGTATTTGTTAAATTAGTATTCAGTAGTTCATCTATTTTTGTATCACATAAGTTAAGAACTCATTTGCAGAATTGCAGCCTGAAAGACAAACAAATCACAGGTTTGATCAAATCTGAGATAAGTGAATTTAAAAGGTAACTACTTCATACAGACAAACTTTGAAATAGAGATTTTCTTTGCTAATAGTGCATTAGTTAGCGCAGTCTGGAAGACAAATGAACCAAGTTTTTTATGGAAAAATTGCGCTAGGAACATTAAATTCTAACTACTTGTATAATTGCACGAGGAAAAAAAGCTACTTTAATAATAAGTTGGGAATAAAATTTTCAAGATCACATTAGTATCAGTGCCTGGTTTGCTTAAAAATAACTAGCTTATGGCACACTTTAACAATAACCCACTTATATTTCTGATTCACTCCGATGCCAACTCTTGAAACTTGTCTCTTCACAAGTTCTAAATACGGAAAACAGAAATAATGCAGACAACGGGTGGTAAATGAAACCAGCACACAAATATCATTTATAGATGGATGAAACTAACAATCAAGTTTGAAAACCACCAATTGACAAAAGCCCAGAACTCATAATTCCAATTAAAAGCAAAAGATAAAAGTAAATTAAATAGATTCAAATATTCAAAATTTGAAATCCCACATTACTATTTGGAAATGTCTAAATATGTAAGAAACAGGAAATTTAAGGAACTCAAAGACAGAAAATTTTGATAAAGAATTAAGGTGTCAGGTAATGGCAAAAATCAAAAATTTATAGATGGATGAAACTAACAATCAAGTTTGAAAACCCCCAATTGACAAAAGCCCAGAACCCATAACTCCAATTAAAAGCAAAAGGTAAAAGAAAATTAAATAGATTCAGATATTAAAAATTTGAAATCCCACATTACTATTTGGAAAGGTCTAAATATGTAAGCAACAGGAAATTTAAGGAACTCAAAGACAGAAAATTTTGATAAAGAATTAAGGTGTCAGGTAATGGCAAAAATAAAAAATTCAATAAAATGAGATTCCCGGAAGCTCATTTTGATGTTTTCCCAAGAACATTAGAGAAAAGGAGAAAAAGAAAAACAGAATTTCTTATATACTAAATTAGAGATAAGAATTTGAGCGAAGAAGAAAAAAAAAAAAGAAAAAACTATCAAATTACAGAAACTGATTTTACTTGCTTACGAGTCGTTGTTCAAATGACAATATAAGATTACCCATGGGGATGATGAAGATCCACAACTTTCATTTTTCCATGTTTTTTCTTCGACTGCTGCAGCAGCAAGCAACCTGCATGCTCTACTGACCTCCTGCGAAAAATCTTGTATTAGGTTCTTTGTGTGGAATCCTCACCGGCTGAAGTCTATGGCGAAAGACTATTCGCGCAATTAACACGGTTGAATTAGAACCTTTACTTTTGAGATTGATAAAATTTTCCGAAGATCTACGGCTTAGAGAATTCCGATAATAATCCATTCGGTTTTAGACGGAGAAGAAATAAGTGGTATATCCAGCGGCATCATATGTTATACACGTCGAGAAAACCCACTATCATAAGTGGGCCAATTATTAGAACTCATCATATGTCATACTCATCTTTACCCAAAAAAAATTGTTTGGGTGATGTTGGGGTGATCATCGGTTGTTCGGTTAAAAATCGAACTGAATAAATCGAATTTTCTAAAACCGATATACTTATTTGATAAACCTAATGGAAACCGAATTTTGCAAATATCCAATAAATTAAATCAAAATTTTTCCGGTTACTTCGGTTGATTTGATTATCTTTCCTATGCGTTTGTGCAAATGCATATGAAATTTACACTACAAAGTTTAAGCAAAGCACTTAAAAATTAAAGAATCCGGTGGCTAAAAATTTCTACAATCCAAATCCAAATTTGGTGACTAACAAAAATACGAGGAAGAACTAAAGATTAAAAGGGAAAAATAGAAAAAAATATATGTACTTAGAGATTCAAATGGCTAAGAAGACTAATGAATTTTGGCCTAAGGCTAATAACCATTGGGCTTTTCACTATGTTTACCAAGTTACCCCAAAAGTTTGGCAAACCGATTTTTAAAACCAAAATCGAACCGATTTTTTGAAATAACCGAACCAAAAACACTAAAACCTTTGGTTTCAACCAAATTATGCTCACCCCTGATGTTGGCCAGTTGGCCTTGTACATCTGTTGTTGCGACCACACTGGCGAGTTCACATATGCGCCCCACATGCACATCTTAGCATGAATTGGGAACAACTTCAGTTAAGATTGGGATGTGTTGTGGGGTGCAGATGTGAATTCCTCCCACGCACTCCCTTGTGATTCCATTGAATATGAAACATGAACAAACCACATCATCGCCAATGATCTCACATTGCACATCTCATACATGGTAGGTCCCACTTTTATGGTGGGTTCCAATTCATAATGAGGTGTATGGTGTTAGATCAAATTGGTAGGGGGTTGGAATGTGTTTTGGAAAAGTACCCTACAGTTCACTATAAAATTCTGAATTCTATTGCAAACCTACAAAAATTCAAAATGCCAAATACCCCCATCCTATACATCAATGCTCGCCCGTGAATTGGCATCAATTCCAAGCTAATACCTACCCCAACTATACTTTGAGTCTAAGAATTATGACGATGGGTTGAAAAGTCATTCTCCCAATAAATTTTGTTCATGTAATGCAATTTATTTTTCATCACCTACGTGTTTGCATTTCATTCGAATCCGACATTGGTCAAGACAAAACCCATTCGAATAACCTTTACAACCTTGCATTAAGATTTGGAAATATCCCTACTTATATGCTTTACTTCATGGGTAGATATTCCCGATGCAAGATTACAAGACTATTGGAATGGTATGGGTAAGGGCTTGCCCCAACCAAAGCCGAATTCATTTCATTTAATCCACACGAATGATTTATTCTTTCAGCATGGGCCCACTCCAATGCATTTAAAGCCATGATTTTATGTTTTAGTCCTGCATTACAGCAGTGTCGTAGCAAAAGTGAACTCCATTTCTTGTGGATCGCTTGTTACATTGGTAGTGCTGTCAAAGGGTCGGGTTTAATGTCGGTTAGGGTACATCCAAACCCAATAACTAAATGTACAGAACTACTTATTAAGGGTTCGATTTGGGTGGATCCAACCTGAGCCCAAAGCGTCCCAGCCCCTAATTTTTATACGGAATGTCTTCGATTTTTGGTCCTTCGAAATAGCCCAAATCTTCGAATTTTCTTATTCTTTAAACATATAAATAAAAACACACACTGACACATATATAGATACACATCGGTGGCCGGCTTGGGCCTTTTGCCCATGTGAGATTTTACTGTTAGTTGGGCATAGGTTGAAAAGATCCGACTTGACCTTAGGCTTTTTTTTTAATCAAAAGGAGAGGAATATATTCATATAGAAAAAGTTACATGAGGGGATTGTCTCGAGTTGTAATGCACCCTAATTTGACCCTTACATGAAAAGTAAGCAAAAAGATGTGTTGCCTGATTATTTTGTCTTGCAATATGCACAAATGGCTTCTATGTAACTGTTCAATCCAGTGAGTAATTCGATCTGTTTTTGCAAATTCTACTAAGGCAGCATTATCTGTATATACCAAAAGACGAGTGATGCCATGAGAGAAAGCCATTTGTAATCCTCTTAACAGGGCTTGAATTTCAGTGTCATAGCTTGTGAGAGCCCACGAAGGTCCACCTTCTGAATGGTATATCGTCCAGTGACATGTTGGATGATGAAACCTCGTCCTGCAGCACCTGAAGCTGAATCATAAGAACCATCAGTAAATAAGCATGGTTTATTATTAGAAGATAGTGGTTGGTGTTGAAGTGGCCTAGCCCCGTTTGTTGGATACTCCAACTGGAATGTTAGTGCTAATTTAACCAGTTGCATAGGATCTGGGCTGATATTATCAAATATTTTCTTATTCCTTGCTTCCCATATATGATAAATGATCACAACAAATCTGCTTAGACTTATTATTGCTTATTGTTTACCCAACATTGCATACAGCCCCATAAACCAGTTAGTGATGATAGTGTGAATCGGATCCTGACCTATATTGGAGGGATTCAATCCAATCTGTACACCAAACCAAATAGCCTGTGCAAACGGGCACTAGAAAAGGAGGTGATGGAGTGTTTCTTCATGCAGCTTGCAAAAAACGCAAAGCCGGTCCTATTCATTTAACCATGACGAACATTTTTATTTTGTAAGCAAGCCATCCCAACGAACCTTCCAAAGAAAATTTTGGAATCTGTAAGGCACCTTTAATTTCCATACTAGTTTCCAATTGAAATGTGTGAATGTCACCGAAGCCCCTAATGATGAGAAGAATTGGTAGGCTAATTTAACTGAAAAATACCTAAAGCATTGTTCTTCAAGACTAACATATCACTAGTTTGGCTAGGATCCAGAGTAACAGCCAGAATGTATTGGAAATGGAAGCCTGAAAACATTCTTGTAACCGAGGGAGGTTCCAAGATCCATCAGGATTGATTAATTTCGAGACTTTTAATTCAAGCTGTTGGGGTTGTTGTGATGATGAGGTTGGTGATGGTACTTGACCTAGCAATATAGGTATCTAAGGGTCGTAGTAGCCTGATATTGTCGTACCATCATTGATTGACCACAGTAGATTGGATCTTAGCAGTAATGCCATTCGGCGGGCTTGCTGCCACCATTGTGAACCACATCCTTTTTTTATAGAGAAAATAAAGGTGTTTAGAGAATACCTGGACTTGATTTGCTTGCTCCATAAACCTTGGCTATCTATTAATAGCCTCTATATCTGTTTACAAAACACATTGCTTGATTCATGGTACCAAAAGATCTGAAACCCATGCGTCCTTGATTTTTTGGTTGACAAAGCTTCCTCCAAGCAATGGTATGATGAGAAGTTTTGTGATAATCACCTCACCAGAAGGTTCTTGTCATTTTGTCAAGAGATAAAGTGGTTGACTTTGGCAAAATGGACGTTGACATGGGATATACAAGAATAGCTTGTAAAACAAATTTAACTAATGTGGTTCTACTTGCTTGTGATAATAATTTAGAACTCTAAGAGCCAATTTTTTATTGTACCCCTTCAATAACCTCCTTATGAGAGCCACAAAAATGAGTATATTTGCCAATTTGGATGCCAAGATATTTGGATCCTAGTAGAGGTTTCTTTACATGGAGAATATGAGAGAAGAATCTCCGATGATGTCGGGGTACATTCCTACTAAAAAAGGTGCTTGACTTGGAGTAGTTTATTTTTTTACCAGATATGGCTTCGAAGGACTACAAGGTATCGACAAGAGAAAACTTGAGCTACTTCTGCCATACAGAAAAGAATACAATCATCTGCAAAGAAGAGGTGAGTGATGGAAGAACTACTGTTGCTGATTTTTACTCCTTCAAATTGTTCGAATGCGGAGGCTTGGCATAACATTTGTGTGAGAACTTCCATGCCTATGATAAATAGGTAAGGAAAAATGGGATCACCTTGTCGGACTCCTCGATTCAATTTGAAGTGATCATATGATTCACTTGCTATTTTGATTGAGAAAGTAGCAGTGGATATGCATTGGTACACCATGTTACACCATTTTATTGAAAATTCCATCTTCTGAAGAAGATGGTATAAAAATGACCATCCCATCCGGTCAAAAGCTTTGGACATGTCCAGTTTGAGAGCTATGAAACCCTTGCCCTTTTTTTGCTGAGGATTGGCTAGAGGCGTATAGCCATCCATTTTGTTATTATTTTGTAAATCACATTGCATAGGATAATAGGCTAGAAACTTGATGTATCCGATTGTTTTTTGGTATGAACACCAAATTCGTATTGTTGATCTCTTTGGACAGTAATTCGGTTGAAGCAGCAATGATTCCTTATGGGATGGAGATTTCTTAAATAGTTGAACAATGGATGTATGTCCACGAGCCTTCCGGGGTTCTCAGCTAATCTATATTATTTTTTTTTTATTTTTTTGATTTGTCGCGTGGTGAAAGTATTTTGTGTTTTTATCACCCTCCTGAAGCCACAACTCTCGAGACTCGAGTTTACTCCATAATTGCTCCTTTCTCGAGCCAGTAATGATATTGTTTTATGAAAGACTGGAATTGCTGATGACTCTGGTTATCTGAGATATGAGATTTGATCCAATAGCTTGAGAATGTGGTTTTGTATTAGACCAAAGTGGTCTTTATTCCAAGATTTGAGGGCTGATTTGCAGTATTTCAATTTGGTGATAACTTGATGAGCAGGAGAGCCTTGGACCGGTCGACTCCAAGAATCGGAAACTATCTACTTACATTGTGGATGATCTGTCCAGAAATGTAAGAAGTGAAAGTGAGGTTTCCTTCTATGTGTCACTAGAGAGGTATTGATGGCCACTGCCAAGGTCCTATCCAATCTCTCCATGACTTTGGCTAGCCCTGTTGACTATTGGCAACAAGGCTTGTTGTTTTTAAAAGACTTATGGTCATCTAGTTTAGTTTATAAATGTCATTAAAGTCTCCAATTAGGAGCCAAGGAAGATTGGTGTTTGTCTGCATTAACTCCTGTCATAGATCCTTGCGAAGGTGGCGGACTAGATGACCACAGAATGGTAATAGGTGCCATTTGCTGTTTGGAGGATAATTTATAATCTCGAGGTGGATCAGATGGTTATTCACTTGAAGAAGCAACAACAGAGTAATCCTCCTGATTGTCCGGATGCTTCTTGAAAGACAAACTTTGAGTACCCCAACTTTTTGGCAAGGGAAGAACTCTTGTTAGGAGAAAGTTTTGTTTTATATAAAAATAATATTTCTGGCTGTTCGTGTCTCCTTAGTATGCTAAGATCTCTGATCTTCTTCCGGTCATTTACTCCTCGAAAATTCCATGCAATGATTTTCATATTGAAAAGCAAATAATAATAATATAAAAGAATAAATGCTATTTGTAATATATGAACCACAATGAAAATGATAAAGTGTAACTGTTGTAATATAGGACCTGCAGGTGATGATGATGGATATGGTGAAGTTGCTGCAGTTGGGTCAATTCCTACACCGGATATCATTGGGATCGTAGCTGTACCAAATCCAAGAATGGGTTCTTGGTCAAGATGAGAGGGAGTAGTCCAAGTGGGTAACGGTTGTGGTTGTGGCTCAGTTGGATTCGGATACAGTATTGTAATGCGAGTCAAGATATCTTCTGGAGGAACCAGTTTACCTGTAAAAAAATCAGACATTTGTCCCTTATGAACTATCAACAAGACATTTGAAGAGAAGTCCATATGATAGTTTTGTGGCCTCCCATGTCTTCTCTTACTGATGAGCAAGTCGATGGTGCCCAAGCCCCCGGTTTTGGTGAGATAGTGTGCTATAAGAATTGGTTTTTGGGTCTGTACATGGGCATCACGTGGCATGGCAACTTGGCAAGGTTGCGTTGGTGCTGCGCGTGTACATTGCATGATGGTGCATGATCACCAGATGGCTGTTGAGGGCTAGGATCAAGGTGGAAGCGCATGATGGGGAGGGTGGCTGCTCGTGGCGCATGCATAGCGCGCCGGGAGCCGCATGGATGACAAGTGGCTGCCCGCGCCCGCGCATGCATGGCGCACTAGAACGGCATTTCCTTGCGTATGTAGGGCGCATGAATGCTGCTGGTGGCTATTGTCATGATGAGAATAGTTGAACTCGGCGGGGTCTCATTGCATGGGTGATGGCGAGTTGTTGGAGACCAAAGCCAGTAGATCACCTGAATGTTCAACGCACCGTCTCTTACGGCCACCTGAGCCATCTTCTGAGTCTTCATCAGAACCTTGCTCGTTATGGAGGATTTTGAATGTTCCTTGGTTATTCGACGATTGTGCAGAATATGTTGGAATATTAAACTGCTTCTCAAGTCGAAATTTGGCCCGAAGCCAATCGCCAGGAAAATCAATGGTGTGAGAGTCCAAGTATTGTTTGTAATCTGGAGTGGAACGATCCAATCTTTTGCAGTTTGTCCAAATATGCCCAATGAGTCCACAATTTGCACATGTTCGCGGAAATTGTTCATAACAGAATCTTTTCCATATTGGCTTCCCTCAAAAGAAAATGAAATGACCTATATGTAGAGGACGTTTGAGGTCGATGATAATTTTCTTACGTACATATAGGCCTCGTATTAGTTGGCCAGTGGGAGTTCTTTCCTGATTTGGAATTAAGGTACCTGCACTACAATACTTGCAAGGAGACAGATTCGACTGTCTTCAACAGTAGCTCAAGGAAGCATGTGGATTCGAAGCCATACTCTCTGAGTCCAGATCTTGTCAACAGTCCCTGTGGTAGAGTCCTGCCATTCTTCTAGTAAGATCCAGCTCGAGCGGTAGAACCAAGGCCCACCTTCAAGTGCTGTGGGTTTATCACTCTGGTTTGCAAAAGAGAACTCCAAGCTACTAATTGAACTTGGTTGGTGAGGAACTCTTCTGTAACTTGTTGACATGGGAAAATGCGACCCTTTATGTTATGTTTGATTTGAAGGAAAATGTAGGGAAAGGAAAGGAAAGGTAGGGAGACCTTTACCAATCTTGTATTGATTTCCCTGTCTTTCCCTTCTTTTTCCTTCGAACCAATCTTGTATTGATTTCCCTTCCGTAGTTGGTTTTCATCTACAACATTTACTGCACGAGAAAAGAGGGTTTCAAAGTCTTCAGGGTGTTTTATGACTTCTTTTCCTTTCAGAGACATATTCGGCCTTAGTAAATGCTCACGTGAAGAAGGGAGTTTTGTAAATCTCACTACAGTCGAGCGCAGGCAAAGAACAAAAACAAGGTAGTTTGGTAACAGAACAGGCTTGGTGACGAAAATGTGAGACTGGTTGGTAGCTACGTCCCAATGAGGATCCGGTGGAGTCTAGGTGATGGAAAAGGTGGTTTAAGAGAGAGAACCAGAAAAAACAAAACCTAGGCTGCTAGAACTGGAGTGGAGTTTAGGTTGATGGATTCATGAGGTAAGAGAGAGAGGATGAATTGTTAGTTGTGGAAAGGAAAAAAGATTGAGCAAATAAAGTGTTGTTACAGACAAAGCCTTGTTAGAAACAAGAAATTGTTACAGACTCGAGGTCGAATTGAGTGACGCTTGATCATGGTATCAACTTTTTAGGTTGAGACATACATTGGGTGCATTCAAATTGCACCCTAGAAATGTTGATAGATGAAAACATCACTGTCTCAGTGTCTAGTCCTGTTGAAGGGGTTTCAATTCACCTCTTCTGAGTTCTGAGTCTTCTGACCATGTTGACCTTAGGCTTAATCAAGGCTCGAACCTTAAACCTGTTTTTATTATTGGATTTAAATTACCCGCCAATCCGGTCTAGTTTATACCCTATTAATTCCAAATAATAACATATAGAAATATGGAAGTGGTACTATTGATTTTTACCCAACAAGACCCAATTATAATAGACAGCTATATTTTTATCCCGTAATTTGACAATAAACCTATTTATATAATTTTTATAAGAAAAACCTATTTATATAATTGAGTCACATTACATACAATGACACCCATAACCTATATAATATGATAGAGTCGATTTGGCTCGGGTCTACTAGCTCTATCATTGGGAGTTTGTAAGGGGGTGTCAACGGTATTCGAAAATTCGATTTCGAATTTGATATTTAATATAATCGAATCGAATTTGGATAATTCAAATATTTAATTAGTTAAACTCGGATATCCTATTCTTATCGAATAGTTAATCGGATTTGAATTTGGATATGACCTTTGATTCGATAAATATCTGAATTTGACCAATTATTTAATTCTTATATATAATATATGAAATATTTTATATAATTTATATATAATAATTAATAATTAATATATTTATATACTTTATATCAATAAGATATTTATTTTATATATTTATTAATTATCTAAAATAATTAATTAATTGAATTCGAATCAGGATTAAATATTCAAATATTTAATCAAATTCGAATTCAGATTAATTTTTAATATCTGTTAGATATTAAATCGAATTCGGATATCAGATTTTCTAATTAGATTCAAAATCGGACATTACCTTATTCATTTCAAAATTTCGACCAGTTTTCACCGCTACATGCAACCATGATTGCAGCAAATATTGTCTATTGCAAAAGTGTCAAGATCTGCTACCCAAAAAACGCTACCAACATGCCACCCACTTGAGAGAGACACAAGAGCATGAAACGGGTCCAACTAAACTTGGATCCATGTACGGATGAAGAAACCGTTGAAATGTTGGCCTTGGCCTGGCATTCTAGGGTGGGCTTCTATTATATGATGGATTAGGGTGATGCAACTTGGGTTGGCCCAAATTAACATTTTACATTGTTTCGTTCAAATTTCAAAAACAAGTGGGACCCATTGACCAATTTACCTATATTCGAATTTCAAGAACAAGTGGGATTCATGGTAAATTTCATTTTCGCATGATACCCTTCTCGTAATCGGACAAGTTTGGTTTTCCGAATGAAAGGTAAATGAAAAAGGTTAAAACGTCAAAATTGCCCCCACAACATATAAGCGTTCGAATTAGGAAACACATTTACCTATGTAAATGCACTTACATGGGTCAAATAAGTCAAGTTCATTCAAATTTTGACTAAAACCCAACCGAGTCCTCTCAAATTACACTCCTAGATGTTTTTTTTAATAGATAAAATAACATTACGGAATTTACAAACTGTTCAATACAAACTAAAGGGCTCCCTACCAATTACAATCTCTATCAAAAACACTTGTTTGAAGCAATTATGAGAAGCCATATTACAGTTCCTAGGAATATATTTATACACAACCGAATTAAAGTAATTTTGGGCACATAAAATTTGATCTATCGAGAAATTGTGCTTCCGGGCCAACTGGTTGTACCTGATTGGTCCAACTTAATTATATCCTGTAGAGCATGAATTAGTAGGTGTTTATTAATGGAAGAGATGGAATTAAGACAAAAATAAGTATTTCATCAAAATACCCTTAATTAATGATAAAATATCAGTTTTGTCTTTTAATATAATTTTGAAATTAATAAGTTAACCTAGCTACGAACACAAAATACAGTTTTACGGCCTCAAAATGTATGTTTAATGCCCGAAAATTCTGTCTTCCATCAGTAGGAAGAAGATGCATCTCCGCTATGGTATAGATATCAATCCCTGAGCAATAAACCAAGGAAATCTGGATCTGCTACCAAACATGATCTATAACCACACATCTCCATCATGTTTCATACTTAGTGTCATCGGTCACACTTTTTAGACGGTAATCATGTTTGAGATGTATAAGTTGTATTGGTAACAGATCTAGACTCAAATCAAGGTCATTACAATTAGGAATTATATTAGAAAGCTCAATATATTAAAGAAGAAAAGCATACGGGGATCATGGTGCCCAGCTATTCAAGCTGGGCTTACTAAATACTCCAACTCAACTCAACTCAAAGATAATCAGGTACAAGATTTGTAATATTCGGCTTGAGCAGCTCATGAGCCTAGTCGAGCTTATATTAAATTATTATTTTTTTTAATATATTTTATTTATAAAATAAATAAATATATAATCAGGTTTCACAATATATTTTTATTTATAATATTTTTTATATTACTTTATTTATAATCTAATCAAGTTGAGCCAAGCTCAAGTAGCTTGTGAGTATCGATTTGAGTCAA
>NW_010729134.1:2608379-2626224 GCF_000365185.1 Nelumbo nucifera | reverse complement strand
TTAAATTAATGTGCTTTAAAATGGGGACAAAGTTCCCTAGCTATCAGAAGGGTAACATTATTAAGTTTGTTGTTTCAATAAAAAATACATAATATAGGAAGCATCAAGCATGCTAATTTATATAGGAAATATAAGAAGAAAAGAAGTAAACATGCTAGTCCATGCTTGATAGTTTTTAACTAAAATTGAAACTTAGAAGAAGATAAGAAATAAACAAAAAAAAATTCTATACAAACATGTATATGAGAAATAGGATTAAATGAAGTTTCAAAAAAACAATGACTTAGATATATAATGGATTTTCTTTTCCTAAAAAAAACACTAGATACAATTTTACCACATTGAGTGTGGTAAAAAAAGTTTGTCCCTTCAAAAAATATAAAGGGGTATATTCTTGTTCACATAATATGTAGGATTCATAGAAGGGTAAAATGGGCTTTTAAAGAATTTTTCCAATGTCATATGAACACTTTGACTCAGTTTGGGAAGAGTGCACATACAAATATGTATAGTGAAAATATAAGGTTCAGAAGATGTTGCAAAGTAGGCCCCAAATGGAAGGTTAGTAAGTTGTGTTTGGTGAAAACCCTGGAAAGCCAAAATGTGCTATTATTGAGCTAAGAATTCAACATTCTAGTAAAGCTAGTTTTGATAGCTTCTCCAAAACCACTCAATCAATGCAGAAGCCCTCCCAAATGAGCTCAAAATGTTAAGACTTCTCTCTAACTCCCTAACACCCCCCTCCACTTAACTCCCAAAATTAAAAAAATGTTTACTTTTTTTTTTCTCTAGAAGAAGTCATAAAATAGACCCAAACCCTCCCACCCTATTTCTCTTCAAACCCTACCTCGCCAACTCCCTTTTCCATTTTCTTGGTTTTTCCAATAAGTTGTACCAGGGGAAAGCAACAAGCAAGCTCTTTCACAAAACCTATAACTGAAAGATGTTGCAATTCTCTCACCTTTCATATCATTTATGCATTTTTAACTTTCTGCAACAATATTCTATTAAGTAATCAACTTAATATAACCTTTTTCATTACCATAAACCAAAAAAAATGCTATATAACTTAGGTCCCTCAAAAGAAAAGTCCTTGGCCCTACCACTGTATACAAGTTTTGCACTATACATTTTGGTATTTGTACTCTTAGCACATGTTAATAAAATTAATGGCAAGTTAATGAGAGAATGGATTAGCTGAACTTGATAACTGTTTCATTAGGCTGTTGGAACAATCATTTTGCTCCATACCAGCCATAAAGTGCATATGGCTAAATCGAATCAAATCAGGTTATATTCGAATTCAAAACTGATTATGTATACTAATATTCAAATTCAATTTGATATCCGATGGATATTAAAAATCCATGTTCGAATTCGATTTCGATTATCAAATCGAATATTCTATTTAATTCGAATCCGGCAGTGAGCCAAGTGCGAAATCTCTCACTTGCATTTATAGCTAGTGTGTGGAGAAAAACGATTGGTCCCGCAGCCCGTAAAACAGCTATTTAGTTCAACTAATCTTTCATCAGTAATAGAAGGGTGGAGTAAGCAACTCAACTCCAAACTATAAGGAGTGTAAGTTGATAGCTCAAGGGGTGGGGGTTCTAGTTTCTTGGTTTATTTAACATATTATACGCTTCTACAAAGATTTAAGATATGCATATCTACCAAACAAGAAGGAAAAAAATATATGCATGTCTCTTACCTGAATATGAATTTGACCATGAAAATAGTTAAGGTTCAGTAAACCATATTAATTGTCAAGACTAGTATATACTTTTTAAATCCGAGACAGAATTGATGACCAAAATTTTTAGTTTTTTACTCTTTGAATATCAACATAATTGAGAAGTGAAGACACAATCGTCAAGGTTTAATTAGTCTACAATGCATAATAAATTTTTATTTTTAAGATATATGCACATAGTCAAGACTGTATATGTTGTTTATCAATTAAAAAGAAGGAAGAAGTCAGACTATATATTTGTTTGATTTGAAAAAAAGAGAAAACATGAGTTTTTTCTTTATTTTGTTTGGTTTGAAATAGAAGGGAATACTCTAGCAGAAGTGTGGTAGAAAGGCACATCAATATGAGGCTCAAAGACAATCTTTTTCAACCCAAACAAGGGATATCTGTTTTGGCAATTTCCACAAGTGTATTCATCATCCATCCACATGAAAAAACCTTGTCAAGGAACCCATATTGACTGTCCAACCTTGGTTTTGAAATTTGAATGTCATTCAATTTCGTTTTCAGATAACACATGAATGACAATGAAAATTAACACAAGGATTTATTTCGAAACAAAAAGGGTTTAGGCCGTTTATTTTGTGCATAGAGGATGGTTCAAAACCATAAAATTTTCCAAAATTAAAACCTTTTAATTAATGTAAGTTAAAAAAAAAAGCTTGGGGGAGGGGGGCTCATCAATATGAGTGGTTTTGGTTTTCAAAACAAAAACAACTGCTATGCTAGAAAAATGACTTTTTATTTCTTTGTATCTGGTAGATGTAAGGGTGCAAGTCGGGCAGGTTGAGTCAAGTTTATGGTCAATCTGGGTCTGACCTTAAAATTGAAGCTTAAGGCCCAAACCCAGGCCGAACTTGATGTTAAACCTGATATTCCTAACCCAAGCCCAGCCGGTACTGTAATTTGATGCACTTGGATTTGACTTAGGTCCAGGCCAGGCTTGGGGGTTGATCAATAAACCCACTCTAAAATCATAAATACTTATATATATATATATATATATTTGAACAATTAGCCATATTAATTACTTCAACTATATATATAGCCCACAGTTGAAGTCATGTTTAATTATATCATCTACTTAAAAAGTTAAAGTAAAAATCATGTAAAGGCATGGTACCAAACTGATAATCAAACCAATCAATGGAATCGAAAGGTTATGTAACTGATAATGATGATAATGAAGTCAATCAATTCATTTGAATTCACATAATTGTTAAAGTGTTTTAGGTACGGTGTTTTATCATAGAAATTAATCAAAGATGACAAAACAGACAAATCCAAAACCGTCTAGTTTTTGAGATATTCTTCTGAGGGAGGTTTGACCTATTTTTTTAACCTTTTTATTGGGGAAAAAAGGGAAGATCTCTCTAGAAGACCAGAATACAAATTAAAAACAAACGTGTTTGTCTAAAAGCTTCAAGGATGGGCCGGGCCCACCAAACTGAAAAAACAGCCAAGCATTGACAACAGATTCACAGTCATTGTTTTTGAAAAAAGATAAGCGGTTTCAGGGTCTAAGGTGTTATAGCCATTTTTTAATCACTCAATCAAAGAATGCATTAATCACAGAGTGTGCGATCTCTATAATAGTCTCCAGTCCCCAGTACAAACCCAAGAGTTTTATCATACTTTATTTGAACAACTTGGCAATAAGTTATTTCTGTTTTGAGATGGAAACTGATGATTATGTTAATCCATTGAGAATCAATTAAGGCCCTGTTTGGTTCGTGGGAATAGGGGTCTGGAATTAGAATTGGAATGGGCTATTCGGATTCTAACTGTTTGATTGGGCGGAATTAGAATCCCATTCTCATTCCTGCTGGAATGGCAATGGCATTCCTCCATTGGATGGAATGGCCATTCCCTGCTCCTCTTTTGGGAATGAAATCAAATTCCTGCTGATTCTAATTCCCATTCCTATTCTTGTCTGAACCAAACAGACTATGGGAATAGACCATTCCAATTCTGATTCCAAAGGATTTCGATTCCGATTCCGACTGAGAAGCTAATGGACCCTAAATATAGTACCACAGAAATGCTGTTCGGTTTAGGCTTTGTGATCATAATCTCCATACCAAACCCATCAGATCAATAATCAAGTGTAGCCCCTAAAGGAAACCAATTCAATGAATGCAAGATCAGATAGCCATAAACATCCAGTCACTTAAGTCTGGTTCCATCAAATGGATTGTAGTCGTTGGTTCCTCCTGTTAGCCAAAGACAAACAGTCAAAACATGTCTTGGCCAAGATGAAGGTTAAGACTTAAGAGGATAAAATTTATTCTATACTATCTTCATTATGAGATTGCTTCCACAAAAGCCATTCAAGAATCAAGATATATTGTAATAAAAGATACAAATAACTCGGTCGAATTTATTTCAGCAAATGAGTACAATTAAGAGGCACAATATTACATGGCCAAATATGGACAAGAAGAAATGAAAGGCTGTACAAGAGCAAATGGTGACCTACACAAGACAATTACAGTTGAGATTATTAAAATTTTGATGACTAAATAAGGAAAGTTAACAGAAAAATGAAACATAACAACAAGATAACTTATGAGAACATTTCATGTACAAAACTAGCATATGAGAGAAAACAGTAAGACTCAAGCTTTCCTTGCTTTTCCACTTTTGGTCAGATTCTTTTGGTAAGGTCGAGATAAGAAGCAAAATGAAAACCAGGTCCCTTTCTTCTTCTTCAGTGGTTGAGGTTTCACATCTTTTTCTGTAACAAGATCAACCATATACTGAACCACCGCCTGAGGAATGGAGATGAAAATGTTAGTAACTTCCACATTAACAACTAATTTTACTTTCTTAAGTTCTTTCTTGTAAGTTCAGATTGAGCTAATGCCCTCAACAATGGAAGACAAAGACAGTACTCTCCAACTAAGCCATTAACTCAATCCAGAAAGCTAAATGTTTTTAATAAACATTACCTGAGCACCCAGTTTAGTTACTTTTCTTGGTGGCACTTCTAATGGAGTCTCATCAGCATAGAAAACTTTCAACTTCGACAGGAACCTGAAAGATTCTGGTAAAATCCGTATTTGGTTGTTACTTATGTCCAACTCCTCAAGCATCTCAAGATTGCCAATTGACCTTGGCAGGGCTGTCAAGTCTGCAAAATTCCTTCCAACATTCAATTTCACAAGATTGGTTGCAAAGCACAAGTTCTCTGGTATTGACTCAAGTTCATTGAAGCTGACATCAAGTTCCTTCAGCTCAGAAAGATTGCCCATTGTTGTAGGCAACCCTTTGATTCTATTATAGTGCAATGTAAGTATCTCTAAATTCTCAAGCTTTCCAATTGCCTCAGGAAGTGCTTTTAGCCGATTGAAGTCTAATCTCAGCTCCACAAGCGAAGAACACGACCCAATCGTATAAGGAAGTTCCTCGAGCTCGTTTGTTTCCACATTCAACCTTTTTAAGCCAGTTAGATTTCCAACTGCATCTGGTAGTATGGTAAACTGGTTTGAACTCAAATCAAGATTGATCAAATTCGTCAGGTTCCCAAAAGAAGCAGGCAGAGATTTTAACCTGTTTCCCTGCAAGTCCAGATCAGTCAGATTGATTAGATCTCCAAATGAATCAGGAAGACTTATCAGTTGGTTTGCATGGACATCAAGCTTCATCAAGGCTTTGAGGCTGCCAATGGTGGATGGAAGAGCCATGATTCGATTCTCAGATAAATTTAACTCAGTCACATCATTTAATTTCCCAATTGATGCTGGAAGCCACTCAATCTGATCCATCAACTTCCCTTGTAGGTCAAGAACACCAGCTCCACTTTTAGAGGAGGTCTCGATTAGGCCAGCAACCTTCATTAAGCTTAATTTCTCTGTACCTCCTTCACCTGCAGATGTATCCAAAACGTTTAGATCATAGAAGGAATTTGAACAATCCAAAACCACATGGGAATTAGCTAATTCAATCAGTCAGAACTAATTCATCAAGGAGATATTGAGCAGCATATATATTTATATAGATTAACAGTGAAAATATCTGCAAACTTAACTAACTTCTCCACAAATTGAAGTAAAAAAAAGAAGAAAAAATGGATTTGATGTTTAATAGAGACTAAACAGGTATGCAGCTAAAATTGGGATTTTTTTCCTCTTGGATTTATTTAACAGACTAAACAGCTAGATGTAAATCAATCCCCATATGAGAAGAAAAGGAAAAGGGTTTTCTTCTTTGGTAGAATCAAATGTATTTTTCTTTCGGTTTCTTAAAGATCATATGTATCAATTAAATAACATAGCTTTCAATGCATAAGTGAGGTGAAAAAAGGAAGAACCAGAGTCTTTAAGAATGGAAAAGAGAACATGATATAACAAGGAGAAAAATCCTATCTGACCTGAAGAGAGCCCGGCCTTTGAGGAATAGCTACGGAATAAACCCTTTGCGACATCTGATTTTGTTTTTGACTCTGCCCCTTCATCCTTCTTTATCTTGATGACACTCTCATCACTAATGGCAACAACATTCTTTCCTTCAATTTTCGAAACTAAGAAAGTCAAATCAGCCTTCTTTTGGTTCTGGGTATCTCCAGAAACCAACTCAGAAGCTCTCTGGATAAGCTGATCAAAGGTCTGAAACTTCTTCTCAAGATCAGTAAGGTAAATAGCTTCTCTCTTTTGTTCATGGCTCTGCAACAAGACCATGGTCCTCTTTGATTCCTGCAACACAGCGAACAGCTCCTCTGGGACATCTGGGGGCTTATCCTCTTGAGATATTTCATCAAGCCTCATCTGCTCTTCACTATTTACAGTTCTGAGAACAGACATCGCTGCTTCAACCTCATCCAATGTGGGTCTGGGTGGTAGTGACCGGAAGATTCTCATAATCTCATCGACGGTCTCTACGACGGCAGGCGATGGATTCTGTTTGGGTATCACAGCCATGTGTTTGATTCTGTCCAGAGAAAACAGACGTGAACGAGAAGAATTGGGCTTTGAGGTGATGCCGGTGCCAGTGAAGGTGGCGGAGGCGAGGATAGAGGATTAGAGGTGATGGTGGGTGGTAGAGCTGTGAAAGTTGCGTTTAATTTATGAAGAGTTGAAGATACAGAGATAGAGAGAATGTTGTTTTTATTGACAAAACCCGAACCACTTTCCAAGAAAAAGGAATTATAAAGAAATCATGGATATCAGGACATGGAAGCTTCTTCGCTGTAGAAATATCAAATATCTTTAAATATCTGTCTGCAGACCTCAATGATGCTCGCCCCTGCCGGCCTGGGCCGACCTGATCGGACAGAATGTCTTCAGTTCGGAAGTTCAGAAAAAAACAACAAAAATGGAACGAGGATTGGTCAGTGTGATTTTTACTTTCCACGTGTCAATGTTAATATTCGATGATTCCACTAGGTACTTGGGATCTAGGATCTATAAGGTAGAAAGATCAGGTCCCCACCCCAAATATCCTTATCCTAGACTCCCCAATTTCGGCAGAATTCCCCATTGCTGTTAGTTCTTGCCACGTGTTGCGTAAGGTGGTGATGGGTTCAATTCTTTTGAAACAAAAAAAAAAGAAAAATTATTTTCGCTTACCATCACATAATACTATGGTTAGAGTTATATTTGAGACGCATCGTATAACTGTCATGTCAAGCTTATCAAATTGTTTGGGAGAGCTAGAAAGCGAGAGAGATAGAGTTGTTAATAGCTAAAGGGTGTGTATCTTTTCAAAGGAATGGGGCATCTTCTTGTGAGCTCCACAAAACGTGTCTGAGATCTTTGGCCCGTCTGGTTCGAATGTGATTTTACGTTCAGATATGAGCTTCATGTAAGCGGATAGTGTTTATCTAGTTGCGCCCGAAATGTGTGGGGTAGTAGTTAGCTCTGTTGATGTAGTGCCGTGATCCCGAGGAAGTCGGAGGCAACAACTCGCTCGCGGAGGAGATCGCTTTCCACGTCGCATAGGTCGTCGACCAGACCTCTGCTAGGTCAATGGAGGCAGGTCGCCTCTTACGCCGAATTGACACATTCCAAGGTGTCCACGGGGTGTCCTGCCGAGGTGGGGTCGAGAAAGCCGAGATGGGTGTGAGGTGTCCGAATTGAAGTGCTCTTGAAGTTGATGTCCATCTGGTGCCATGTGTTGTGATGTTCATATAGGGCCAAATCACCCCTCATCAATTGCCTCCACTCCTAAGTCGATATCGATTCGGTGAAAGGAGCAGCTCGTTGTTAATCCTTGGCCCGAGATGACTCGTCTGATGGGTGCGCAGGCGAAAGGTGTAGCTGCTGATAAGGGGATTTCTATTCTTGTCTTTTGAGAGTTTTTGTACTTCAAGCCTATGTGCTCTAAATGTTTCCTCTTTATTTATTTATTTATTTTCTCCAGTAGCGATGTACTTTTTTCGATCAATGAAGTCTCCTTTTTTTGCATACATTGTGCCCCCCTTGCACCTTTTATTTTCTGTTTTAGAAAATAGGCTAAGGTGTTGTTTGATAAATCAGAAATCTAAAAGTTAAAAAGATATTATTTGGGTTTGAAATATGAAAAGAAACATAGTTGCTTTTCTATTTTTTAGAGGCTCTGAATTAATAAGTTTGTTTGTATTGGATCAACCCTTTAGCATTTAAAATTCATTGCTTTTACTATTTTACCCCTAGAACGTATAATTTGGAAATTTTGAGTTCAATTCACATTATATCATAAAAAATAATTTTCAACTTCAAAATAATATTGAAACAATAAGAATAAAAAAATAAAAATTAAAAGTTACTAATTAATAAATAACACGATTAAAATTAAAAAATATTAAAATAATTTATACTTAATAAAATTAAACTAATTAATAACTTACAATTAATAATTTACATAAATAAAAATTAAAATAATTTTTATAAATTAAAGAAATAATTAAAAGATACTAATTTATTAAACTAATTATCCAACTAGAGTTTCTTTTCTTTATTTTTATCCTTGAAAACTTTGATACTAATTCCTTACTGAACTATTTATTGAAAAATGTTTTGCTTTTGTTATAAAACAAAAGTACATTTTAATCACCAGCCTAGTTATCCAATACAAATGAGATTTTCTATAACAATCCCAACTATTCCTTGTAATAGAGTATGATAAAGAGAAACGACAATGGTGAATCCTAAGTATTCCAATACGGTAGTGGAGATTTGCTAGAACAGTCCCAACTATTCCAATACATATTTGGGTTTGCTATAACAGTTCCAAGTGTATATGAATTCTAAACCCTAACCAGAATAGAGTTTCACGGAGAAGATAAAATACAAGGAAACATGACACACTACAAGCAATAAACAACGGCAATGGAGAAGAAAAACAAGAATGCTGGATGAAACAAAGCAAGAAACAATGATAATAAAGGATGAAGTAGACATACCTACGAGATACTGGATAAAATCGAAGATGCTATCAATAGCAAATGGAAATTGCAAGAGATTGGATACTGAGAAACTGGAGAAAAAAAATCAATAGAAAATGGAAACCCTATGCTCGTGGAAGAAAACATGAAGAAATCAAATCCATATGCAAATTGAAACCATACCTGTAAGAGAATTTGATGGCGGTGGAGCTTCATTCTCATCCCAGTGAAGATGTCGAATGACCTATATTTTCGATTTTATATGAAGGACAAAACAAATCATTCTAAAAATTTTGCGAGGACATTTATGTCTTTCACACAGGTCTGAAAATGTGTTTGATCGCGTTAAGGACCTGTTCTACCTCTTATCAATTAAGATCTAAATTTGGGTTACAAATCTATTAATTAGAGGGCAACCCAAACAAAGGTGGCATTTAAAAAGCAACATGTTTAGACTTCAAAGGTCTGAAAAGTGTTATCAAATGCCACTTAAAGTATAAAATGTGAGCCGAGGTGATGAGGTGCACTAACGCCGAGGTGTCAAAAGAGAATTGGCCTGTTAAGATTCTAGCCAAGTCAGAATGTTGCTGAACTTTTGGCCTTTTATTGCCGATGCCTCCCGAGGTCATCTTAGGGTGCCTTAGAGCTGAAGGCGGTTTGGCATCCTTGATGATGCACAATCTAGACGCTCCCCCGTGTGCTATGACTCGGACTTCAATTGGCAGCAATCTGGCTGGGTTGAGCTGTGTGGACGAGCTGCGAGCTGGGTATCCGAGTTGAAGTGAACTGTAAAAAGAGAAGAAGGTGAGAGTGTCCAAGTAGCTTTTACCTAGGAAGGGCACTCTGATGCTTAAGTTAGTGAGTGTGTAGGAGTAATCTCTGAGAATGTTAGGGAGCTTGAGAGTATAGTGTGCATACCTTTCAGAGTGATTCTGGGGTCTTTTTATAGCTATATGAGGTTCAGGTGCCATCAGGCGACATCTCTGAGTTTTTTGCGGAGCTGTTTCTACAGTTTGGGGCATGTTGGACTGTCAGTTGCTAGATTTGCGCAATGGTTACAGGGCTTGCGGGTCTTGTGGCGGTCAACTCGGTAAGCTGGTTTCACGGTTATAGTTACGGCACTTACGTGAGTGTTGTTCGCGGGACTATTTCGGGCGAGCTGGTGGGCCGAGCTCGCTCAAGCTCATCCGCGTACCTAATGCTGACTTCCAGGTGTCACTTTGGCGAGCTGCTCTACTATGTTGGACGCTGTGGGCCGAGCTTGCTCTAGCTCGGTCGCGTACTTGATGCTGACTGCCATGTGTCACTTCGGCGAGCTGCTCTGCTATGCTTGACGCTGTAGGCCGAGCTCGCTTTAGCTCGGTCACGTATCTGATACTGATTGCCACATGTCACTTTGGCGAGCTACTCTGCTATGTTGGGCGTTGTGGGCCGAGCTCGCTCTAGCTTGGTCGCGTACCTGATGCTGATTGCCATGTGTCACTTTGGCAAGCTGCTTCGCTATGCTGGATGTTGCACTATCACCAGCGTCCACGTGTCGATAATTGTGTGGGGCGACCAAAATTCCCCTCATCAATTGTCCCCACTCTCGAGTCACTGCTTAGTAGACGAAGAGAGTAGAAGCTCTTTAGGGCATTTTGGGTCAGCTTGCTTCGACTGTTGATTCATCTTGATCTTCTCTCATAGCCGGTTTAACTTGTTCGGTTCGGCCTGGTTGAGATGCTCCGAGCTAATTTTACTGAGCTAGTTCGTTGACTTGGCGTTGAGGTGTCATCCGGAAGCTACATGTCGTTGTACGATTCGGAGGACCAAATTACCCCTCATCAATTGCCCCCCACTCTCGAGCCAGCGTTAGCTCGACGAAGAGAGTAACTCTCAGAAAGTGTAATTGGTCTAGTTGTTTCATAGGTCGCTTGCTTTATTAGTTCGGCGCAGGCATTGTAGATATGATAGTGTATGATCTTCTATAGAGCTGCTCACCTACTATCACGTAGCAAGCTGCTTTCCGTTCTATGAACTAAGCTGCATTTCCAACTCGACTCTATGAAATATCTTCTGCAGAGCTACTCACCTACTATCACGTAGCGAGCTATTTGTCGTAATATCTTCTATAGAGTTTCTCACCTATAGTATCTTCTGTACAGTTGATTGCCTACATTTCATGTAGCGACCTGTTTTTCATTCTATGAGCTAAGCTACGTTTCGTTCTTTTTGTCGAGTCAATCATACTCGTAAGTCTAGAAAGGGCATCAACCTCTGTGTTTTATCTTAGAATTTGATGGAGGTACCAAGAGTCAAAACTGGGGAGGAGTTCTCTAACTTTGGCGAGGTATGCTGCCATGAAGGGTTCCCGAGCCTCGTAATCCCCATTTACCTGATTTGTGACGATCTGCGTATTACTACATATCACTATGTGTCTAGCTCCCACTTCTTTTGCTAACGTCAATCTTGCTAGTAGGGCCTCATATTCAGCCTCATTACTTGATGCTCAAAACTGAAACCGGAGCACATACTCCAGCTTTGTCTCGCAAGGTCCGTATAGCATTAACCCAAATCCGCTTCCACCCAGGTTGGATTTGCTGCCTATGTGAAGTATCCAGGGCTCCTTGTCCTAATTCGCTATCTCGTGAGAAGAAGGTGCCACGCTGGATGAGGCTTCCGCTTCCAGCTCTATCTATTTGGACAATGACGAGCTGAAGGTACACTTGGCAAGGAAATCTGCCAGAACTTGCACTTTAATAGCTATGTGCAGTTCGAACCGGATATCATATTCACTGAGCTCGATTTCCCATTTGGTGAGTCTTCCCAAGACCTCGGGCTTTAGGAGGACTTGTTTCAGAGGTCAATCGGTTAATACCACAATGTCGTGGGCTTGAAAATAGGGTCTTAGTTTCCGGGCGGCTAGCACCAATGCGAAGGCGAGCTTCTCTATGTTGGGGTATTTCATTTCCGCTATGTGCAGGACCTTGTTAATGTAGTAGAGAGGTTATTGTGTCTTATCTACTTCTCTTACTAGGACTGAGCTAATCACCTCGTCACTTGTGAAGAGGTGAAGTTTAAGATCGTCCTCAGTCTTAAGTTTGGTTAACAGCGGAGGCGAACTAAGTTCTCTCTACAACTTGCCAAAGGTGAGCTGCTGTACAAAAGTGTAGTGGCTTGTCGTTGAGTCGAGCCCCAAGGTGGCGACCTGTTCTTTTTCATGGCGAGCTGTTGCACCTACTCCGAGGTGACCTGCTTTTTCTTCATGGCGAGTTGTTGTGCTTGCTCCGAGGTGACCTACTTTTTCTTCGTGGAAAGTTGTTGCACCTACTCTGAGATGACCTACTTCTCTTTGTGACGAGCTATTGCATCTACTCCGAGGTGACCTGCTTCTTCTTCGTGACGAGTTGTTGCGCCTACTCCAAGGTGACCTGATTTTTCTTTGTGACGAGCTGTTGCGCCTGCTCCAAGGTGACTTGCTTCTTCTTCGTGGTGAGTTGTTGTGCCTACTCTAAGTCTAAGGCGACCTACTTCTCTTTGGCGACTTACTCCTCCGCTTGGTTCTACTTGTACTCACTTCTTCTTCAAGTTGCTTTCTTTTTCTTGCTATGTAAGACTCTGTCCCCACTACTTCCTTTGCCTTGATGAAGTGGTGTGCTAGGTCAAGGAATTTTTCCATGGTGGCTGGAGGGTGTAGCTCAAGTTCCCATTTCAGTTTGCGATGTTTCACACCCTTCTTTGTGGCTATGAGATGTACAACGGGACCCATGCCTGAAATCTGTATACTCTCCATGTTGAACCTCCTAATATATTCTTTGAGTGTCTCATTCGACTTCTGGACAACGTTGAACAAGTAGGTTGTTGATTTGGAGTCTCTTACTAGTAGCGAATTAATTGATGAAAAGTTTGGCGAACTGGTACCAGTTCTTAATGGATCCTGGTGTTAGTCTGGAATACCAAAGCCAAGCCTCCTCCTTCAACGTGGTGGGGAATGCGATGCACATGCTGGCGTCGTTAGCTCCATGGAGGAGCATGAGATATTGGAAGCTGTTCACATGCTGCATTGGGTTTGTCTTTCACTTGTAGGACTCCAAAGTTGGAGCTCGGAAGTTCTTCGGACGTGGTGCTTTAAGAATTTCAAGTGCTAGTGGGGGCTTCATGTGTTAGGCTAGGCTACTCTGAGAGGGAGACTGTCTTGCTGGTTACTGCACTGTTTTCCTCGTGTTGGGCCCTACTGCTCGTGCGGGCGAGCCATATCTTTCTTCTTGCACGGTGTGTGCGCTTCTTGGTCTTCCTCCTAGTGCATTCGGTGGAACTGGTAACATTGGTCTCAGCAGAAACCTCAGCTTGGCTCTCTGCTGGGGCCTGTTCATTCCGGACGACTAGGTCTGGGACTTGAATCTGACTACATATCCATGGGCGATGTGGGTTTTCACTGTTCATGACATTGTTCTAAGGCAGCAGCCACTGATTGCTCCTCGGGACCTCCTGGTTGTTGGCTAGCACTTACTGGCTATTAAACGATTGTTGTTGGCTATTATGTAGTACCTACTGGCCATCTCGAGACACAAGATGATTGGGCACTACAGGATTCCACTACTGTGGATATTGTTGCCATTGCTGCCACTATTGGAATTGTTGTTGCGGTTGCTATTGTTGGTGTTGTTGATACTGTTATTGCTATTGATGTTGCTGTTGTTGTTGATGCTACTGTTGCTGTTGCTGTTGATACTGTTGTTGTTAAGGTGAATATGTTTTTCCATGACTGCATTCGTTCGAACATGTTGTGCACACATGCACCAAGTCGTTGAACTACTGCACGTCCACTACTGCGGGAGGTGTCATGGAATCTACAGTTGGAGGCGAGGGTGGGATGTTCACATTTTCTTGCGCATCTGTTAGTGGTAGAGGAACATCAATTTGACCTATTGTGACTGTCGGCACCTGGTCATTGGCATTATTGATAGAGGGGATCACCATTGAAAGGCTTCTTTGAATGAAATGAGAGAAAAAGATGAATAAAAAGAAACACAAGCTTTTTGCTGCGTTTCCCATAGACGGTGCCAATTGATGATGCACAATCTAGATGCTCCCTCGTGTGTTGTGGCTTGGACTCCGACTGACAGCAATCTAGCTGGGCTGAGTTGTATGGATGAGCTGTGTGGACGAATTGCGAGCTAGGTATCCGAGCTGAAGTGAGCTGTAAAAAGAGAAGAAGGTGAGAGTTCCCAGGTAGCTTTTACCTGGGGAGGGCACTCCGATGCTTAAGTTAGTGAGTGTGTAGGAGTAATCTCTAAGAATGTTAGGGAGCTTGAGAGTATCAAAGTGTATACCTTTCAGAGTGATTCTAGGGTTTTTTTTATAGCTATCTGTGGTTCAGGAGCCATCAGGTGACATCTCTGAATTTTCTTCGAAGTTGTTTCCATAGTTTGGGGCATACTGTTCAAGGTTACGATTACGGCGCTTACGTGGGCGTTGTTTGCGGGACTATTTCGGGCGAGTTGGTGGGCCGAGCTCGCTCTAGCTTGGCCGCGTACTTGATGCTGATTGCCACATGTCACTTTGGCGAGCTGCTCTGCTATGCTGGATGTTGTGGGCTGAGCTCACTCTAGCTCGGTCGCGTACCTGATGCTGACTGCCACATGTCACTTTGGCGAGCTGCTCTTCTATGCTAGACATTGTAGGCCGAGCTTGCTCTAGATCAGCCGCATACCTGATGCTAACTGCCACATGTCACTTTGGTGAGCTGCTTCGCTATGCTAGACGCTACGTTATCACCAGCATCCATGTGTCAATAATTGTGTGGGGCAACCAAAATGCCCCTCAATCCCCATTTTAATTTCTTAGCCAAAGTGCTTATAGTGTAAATAGGCTTGACCAGGTCGCCATAGTGGGTGGTTAATGTTTTCTGTACTTAGTGTAATTCTAAGCTTCGGCGGATGCATGTTGAAACTTTGGAGTCTTCATAGGTAGTACTTATTCAAATTGTCAATGTTCCACACAGAGAGTACCTGCCTCCCTCCAAATTTTTGAGCTTGTATACTCCTTCACTGATCACCCTTGACACTATATAGGGGCCTTCCCAGCTCAAACCTAGTTTTCCCAAGCTGGGCTTAGATGCCATAACCTTCTGGGGTACTAAGTCGTCAACTTAGAATTGATGTCTCTTAATTCAGGCGTTATAGTACCAAGCTACCTGCTATTGGTACGTTACGGTCTGTATATAGTCCAAGTCACAAACCTCCTATACCAGGTCTAGGTTAGTTTGCATCCCGTCCTTGTTTGTCCCCTCTTCGTATGCCTCGAATTGCAAGGTCGGTACTTCGATCTCCGTCAGAATGATGACCTCGGTCCCATACGTTAGGTTGAAGGGGGTCTCGCCTATTGTCGTCTGATTGGCCCACAGAACACAAGGAAACTCATCTACCCATAAACCTTTAGCTTGAGAGAGCCGAGCTTTAAGTCCACACAATATCGCCTTGTTTGTCACTTCGGCCTAATTGTTCGGTTGAGGGTGAGCTATCGAGGTGAAGTTTTATTGGATTCCCATTTTGGCACACCAGCATTGTAACTTGATGTCGTCAAACTGCTTCTCGTTGTTTGATATCAATAGCTTAGGGAGTTCGAATTGACACACGATGTTCCTCTAGGAGAAATTTTGGATGTTGCAAGTAGGCTTGTCAACAATACCCATAAACCCACAACCCGATCCAATAATCTTGGATTCAGATGAGATAAATGTCATATCGGATTGGATTCGGATGGCTAAAGTAGAATCTGATTAAAAATCGGGTTGAACTCAGATTCACCCCATCCGATTTGATGAAAATCTGAGTATGATATATTTATAATATAAATATATTTTATATTATATACTTTTATACATTAATGGAATAAATAAATTTCTTAGGGGTAAATGAGGAAATATGTTCCTCAAACACCCAGTCGGCCAACCCTAAAATCCTAAACCCTCACTTGACACTTCAATAGTCGACATTTTCTTCTCACTTCTCCTCTCTTGCCGTCGCCTAACTCGCCTTGTCATTTACCAAGTTGTTGCCATTCTCTCCGCTGAAATGCAGTTTTTGGGAAGCTTGTGTGAACTCCAACTGAGAGAGGGGGTGTTTTTGTAAAGAATTGAGAACATGAGGGCGCCTCCTATCTGCTAAATCCAGTTGGCGCCCATCCTACTATATTACCATGCTCCCCTCTCATTAGAAAACCCTAGGGAGCCTTTTTAACCTAATCTTTTCCTCCTTAACTAACCCTAGCCACCCTAGATGTGAAATCTCCATCATCCACTCCTTCTAATCTCCACCATCCATTTTAGGGTTCTCCTTTGTAGCTTCTAAACCCTAGGGTGCCACCTATTCTGCTAATCCTCACCATTCAACTCCTCACCATTAAATCTCACCCACTCCCTCCATCCTATATCCCAACCATTCAATCTAGGGAACCACATATTCTTTTAATCTTAACCCTTCAACCCTAGATGTTCTAATCTACAACCTCTATTTCTGGGCACCCAAATCTTAGCCCTACATAATATTAGGTGTTATCTCCTTCCATTTTCAGCCATAGGATCATCCCAAAACCATCTTACCCATCCATTAGAAACCCAAGGGCATCCCAAAATTTGCTAAATCCCAACTACCACCCCCCATCTTTCTCCCAATTTCTAGTTGTGTCCACCATTCTCTATAAAAAGGGTCCCAGGGGCCCTGTAGAAGGGGTTGGTCAATTCACCCAAGTAAGAAAGAAGACTAATCTTGAGAAGTTCAAGGGTAGAGGAAGAGGAGGATGCCCAAGCGAGAGGAGGGGTTCCTACTTGCAGTTCGCCTAAGCCACTACTGCCACCTCTGGACTTGAATCCCAACCATTTTTTCTTCAGTTTTAAAATTACTTTTTGTTCTTTAATTTCTAGTTCATTTTTCCTTCCTGCAAATTTTACTTTTATTAGATTTAATTTGTACTTTATTTCATTTATGCAAATCTAAAATTCGGCCAAGTAAGACGGAAGGCCTAGCTCGAGAAGTTCGAGTGTCGAAGGAGAGATCCAGAGACAGATACCTCTGATCGGATTCTTAGACATTTTTATTTCGTTCCTTTAATTTATTTGTTTCTATTATTTATTTATTTTTGTGCACTTGTTATTCTCAGTACTATTCGAATTTGATTTTAATGAATTCTATTTTTTTAATTAATTAATTTTATATTTCTGCAACTCCCCTTTGTGTTCTCTCTCCCGGATCTAAGTATGTAATTATTTTTCCCCTGCTTCCCTGTGGATATGACCCGTTCTCATCACTTTACTACGTTAGTAGTTGTTTGAGAATCGGAATAAAATTATAAATGTTTAAACTGGTGTTCCAAAGTGGTTAATGACATGCTTCCAGACACACCACTGCTCGTCAATGATTACATAGCGAGTGGATTACCGCTCTATCCTCCATGCTGCATTACGATCTACTGGTAGGGTCTTGTGGTGCAGATAGTCAACGAGCGGATCTTTCCAGCTCGGTTTTGTGATCATGATGGGAGTGACATCTTCTACCACTCTTTCTATACTTGGTCTGTTAGACAGTTTTTGTATGCCCTTAGCTTCAATCCGATTTGATGTACTTTTGTTATTTAATGGAGATAAATAAAGTACATGTTTGATTCATGTTGTTTGGTTTAATTCTGTGTAAGACCCTAAAACTGGACACTTATAGAGACTCGTGTTAGTTTTAAATGTTCACAGCCATTGG
>NW_010729134.1:2556018-2607334 GCF_000365185.1 Nelumbo nucifera | reverse complement strand
TTTAACCTTATCCACTCTGGGAGACCAAATTCAAATTAGATTTGAATATGGTAACCTCCTGATAAGATCAAGAGTAAGCTAACTTTACCTGCAGATAGGATTAAGATAATCCCCTATCCAAATACTGATTTGGATTGGGATAACTCCTAATTAGGAGGTTTCTTAATCAAGAAGAAAGGAGGAGAAACTCTAAGAGAAAAAACATCAGATTTCGAACCATTTTTGGAAAGACAAGGGATACCTCCTGCGAATTGAGATTGGATTTCATTCATACTCCAAAGAAAGAAGAAAAAGCAGTTCAGCCTTTTTCGCCCTTAGAGTTCTCCTCCTGCCGCAGCCATCTACCTCTGCAAGATTCGATGTTTGCAGAAATAGGAAGTCAAGAAATCTGTTCTTGACATCAGTCTTGCAAGAAAGACTGAAAAGGACTCAATGTTTAGTGTTTCCAGAGGATTCTTGCGAAGGATCCTGTGTGTAGGACGCACCCTGCTGGTTCTGTTCCATCCACAGCTGTGTCATCTTCAGTAGGAATGGATCTTGGTGCATTCTTTGGGGGTGAACACCAACTTTGAGAGATACTGCTTCTCCGAATCAGGTATATTCCTCCCATTTATCTTTTGGTATAGATCTGGCTTGATTATGGTTTAAGTAGGATCCTTGAATATTGTATTCTAAATTTAGGGAATATGATTCCCAGTTGGAAAAATGTAAGAAATTTTTGAAATTCGCCCCACCCATTCCACAACCTTTATGGCGTCCATTAGATGGATCCTACCATTCTTTCATGGTCGTGGTAGGTCTTCAATGTATATTGTTCTCCTCATGATGCTTATTGCAACATCCAACTCTGAAAGCGCATTGGCCTTAGTGTTTTCAGACCCTGGAATTTATTGTATGTACCAAGAGTAGAAGTTAGGCAAGAGCTCTTTAACCTTGGCCAAATAGGCCAACATGGCGGGCTCCTGGGCCTCATACTATTTATTCACCTAGTTCATCACTAGTTGTGAATCGCTGCAAATAATGTGGTGCTTCATGTCACCCTCCTTTGCTAGTGACAGCTCGGCGATAAGCATCTCATACTTGGTTATGTTGTTCGGTGCTCAGAATGCAACTTGGAGGGCGTACTCCATTTGACCTCACTTGGTTTGTAGAGGATTAGTTTGTCTCCACTTCCTCTTTGATTGGATGTGCCATCCACGTGGAGGATCTAGGGCTCTTCATCCTAGGTCGGGATGAGTGCCACATTGGTCGAAGCATCTGAAGTGCAGATAGGCTCGTCCTCAAGGGTTGACGTGCTGAATGTACACTCAACGATGAAGTCGGCTAGGACCTGGGCCTTTATCGTTGTGCTCACTGATTGCCCACTTCGTTAGTCTCCTTGACACCTCGGTATTTTGTAGGACTTGCCTTAGAGGTCTATCGGTGAACACGATGATAGTTTGGGCCTAAAAGTAAGGGCACTGTTTACGAGCTGTTGAAACTAGTGAGAAGGCCAATTTCTTATGTTAGGGTATCTAGTCTCAACAGCGTGCAAGATCTGCTTACATAATAGACAAGTTGCTGCACTTTGTCCACCTCTCGAATTAAGACTGAGTTCACTACCTCGTCAATCGCGGAGAGGTAGAGTGTTAGCTCATTTTTGGGTTCTGCCTGATTAGTACTGATAGGGAACTTAAGTACCTCTTGATCTCATTTGAAGAAAGAAAGGCACCACCTAGCTGACTTAGACATAAACCGGTTCAGGGCGGCTATCCGACTTGTTAGCCTCTATACTTCTTTTGTCGAAGTAGGAGGTCACATATCTAGGATGGCCTATATTTTGTTTGGGTTGGCTTCGATGCCTCGTTGGTTCACTATGTAACCGAGGAACTTGCCTGACGTGACACCGAAGATGCATTTGTTCGGGTTGAGCTTCATGTCATATTTCCTTAGGATGTTAAAAAAGCTGTTCAGGTTGGCAACTAAAGAATTTGATAATTGAGTTTTTACTACCATATCATCAACATAAACTTCAATTTTATTATCAGTAAGATAAAAAATATTTTATTTACAAGCCACGGGTAGGTCGCCCAACATTTTTCAAAGAAAAGGGCATAACTTTATAACAATACAAGCCCATTTTAATTACAAAGTCCATCTTCTCCTAGTTGGCTAGATCCATTTGAATCTAGTTGTAGCTGGAATAGGTGTCTATGAAACTCAACAGCTTGAAACCTGAGGTCGCGTCTACTAAGTGATCTATCCTAGGGAGTGAGAAGTTATCATTTGGGCATGATCTATTAAGGTCTATGTAGTCGACACATATGCACCACTTGATGTTGGCTTTCTTTATGAGAATTAGGTTTGCGATCTAGCTCGGATATTGGACCTTTCTCACGAAGTCTGCTGTGAGGAGCTTTCCAACATCATCATCTGCCAACCTCCACCGCTCATGGGCGAGATTCATTTTCTTCTATCGGACTAATCTAACTAAAGGGCCAATATACAACCTATGAGTTATGACAAAGGGGTCTATGCTAGGCATATCTACAGCCGACCAAGCAAAAATATGTAAATTTTTAATTAAAAATCTTACTAGTTCAGAGTGTAGCGGTTCCTTGAGGTGTATGTCGATCTGCATCGTCTTAGAAGGGTCAGTATTTGAGATTGGCACCATGACAATGTCTTCCATTGGGCGAGCTCTTTCCTCACTATTCTCTGGGGGTGGCTCTAGGTCGATGTTGACATCCTGCTTTTCTTTGACCTTAAGTGCTGCCACATAGCACTTCCGCAATTCCATCTGGTCACCATGCACTATGCCTACTCCATGGTCTATCGGGAACTTCATTGCCAAGTGGTAGGTTGACACTATGACTTTGAGGGCATGCAGAATAGATTGGCCTAGAATGGCGTTGTATGGTGAGACAATTGCTACCACTAAGAAATTGTGGCTAAAGTGGACTTTGTTGGGTGCCGAGCCCACTTTTACCAGCATATTAATATGGCCTAGAGGTCACACAACTTCTGCACTAAAGCTGACTAGGGGGATGTCGGTCGGAAGCAGGTCCTTCCTCTCTAGTTCCATATGCTTGAACGCATCCAAGAATATAATGTACACCGAGATGTTGGAGTCGACTAGAATATGCTTAACCTCAAAATCGTTTATTACTAATTTGACTATGAGGTGTCATCGTGCAGATGCTGGACCCCACGAGCATCATCCTTGGTGAAATAGATGACTTCTTCAACACGAGGGCGCTTTGGTGGGTTCTCTTTTTTGTGCACAAGCTCCTGAATTGAATTCTTGCCTATTGAAGTGGTATAGCTTGCAACTATGGACTCGCCCGTGATCATGTTGATGACGCCACGGAGGGGCCGCTCTGTAGGTGGTGGGTCGCACATAGGCTGATCTCTCCTCGACAGTGGCTCGTCTCTTGGTTGGTTAGCAGGTCGGTCACGATCTTCTTATTTAATGATTTTTTAAGTCGGATCAAATCCTCAATCTTGTCCTTGATGTTATGATAATTCTCGGTGTTGTGACCTATGTCCTGGTGGAAATGGTGGTATTTGTTGGGATTTCAGTTGGTTAGGTCTCCCCTCATCCGAGGTGGCCATCTCACGTACTCAGCGGACTTGATTTGCAGCAGTATCTCCCCCCTTTTAACGTTTAGGACTATGTAGTTCCGGTTTTGCATGGAAGGAGTTTGAGAATGTTGGCCTGACGATCTGTTGCTCCTGTAGGTAGACCTACTTCTTCTACGAGGCAATTTGCTACGCCTTGGTAACCTGCTCTTCTTCCTACGTTTGCTGCTCCCCTGTTCATCTTCCGACATCTTCCTTTTTTTGCTTAGCTCTAATCGGGACCTGAGGCTTCCTTAGCCTATGTGAACTTGGTGGCTTGGTCAAGGAATTCCATAGTGCTTGGAGGGTTCAACTTCATTTTCTAGTGCAAGATAGGGTGTTGGATGCCGTTAACTGCCCCAATGAGCTAGACGGTGGGGTCGAGGTTGGGCATTTGTAATCGCTTCAGGTTGAACCGCTTGATGTAGTCCCAAAGCTTTTTGTCGGGGTGATGGACTACGTTGAGGAGGCTAGTGGTGGACTTCAGACACCGCTTTCTTGTCTTGAAGTGGGTGGTAAAGAGATCAACAAACTGCCCCCAATTCTTGATGGAGCTCGTGACTAGTCTCGAGTACCACATCCAAGTTGCCCTCTAGAAAGTGGTTAGGAATGCCATGCACAAGCTCGCATCGGAGGCTCTGTGAAGTTGCATCAAGGTCTACAAAATGGCAAGGTGGTCAACCGAGTCGGTTATGCCATCATAGGAATGCAGGCTAGGGGCTTTGAAATCCTTGGGCTGTGGGGCGGCAAGGATTTCAGCTACTAGTGGTGAGGTGCGGGATACGTGTTGTGCTACTGAGGTGGCAACGTGGCTCACCTCTTCTTTCTTTCCATCTTCTACCTTCACCTCCTCCTAGCCCTACGGGGCGAAGCGGGTTTTCCCTAAGGTGTGGCGTGAACGTCTGCAACACCTTCTCTTGGACCCCTCAATGGAACTAGTAGTTTCAATCCCCACTGATGTCGTGGTTCAACTCGCCTCCTCATCTGGGACCTAGTTTTGATTGCTATGATGGAGAGGTGGATTTGACATCTGGTTTAGGTTCAGGTCGCTAGGATGCTGATTTTGGTTCATGTTCAATGTTGGCATTGGGACTTGGTCGACGACTTGTTGCTGCTGTTTCTATTGATGCATTTTCTATTAGTGCATCCCGACCATTGTTGCGAATTGACCCTCCCACATTCGCATCTGTAGGTCTATCCTGTGGATATATTGCACCAGCTCATGAAACTGGTGGCCATCAATCCCAACAAGAACTGTGGAAGGCTCAACTACTGGGAGAGGGGTGTTTATGGCGGGTAGTGGAAGGTTCAAACCTTGTGTGACAGGGATGCCTGGTAGGCCAATGGGATCGTGAATTGCCCAATTATGACTATTGGAATCTCTGAGTTCAGTATGGGCTGGTCCTGGTCCCTGTGCCAGTACCATCAACATGCGTGTTGTTATTGTTGGTGTGATTGACGGGGTTGTTGTTTGTGGATGCCATTGAGTTGGGACTTAGCAGACAAGTGAGAACTTGGCTTTTGTGTAGTGATTCCCGCAAATGACGCCAATTGATGATGTGCAATCTAGTGCTCCTTGTTTTCGGATAGCTCAGATGTCGGGCTGATGAAGTTACCTGGTCAAGCTGCAAAAAGAGAGAGATCAAGGTGTTTGGAAGGCTTTCCCGGTGTGGGCACTCCGATGCTTAAGTTAGTGAAGAGTTGTGAGAGCTAGAAAGCGAGAAAGTTAGAGTGTTTGAGAGCTAAATCGCGTGTACCTTTTCAAAGGAAGGGGACACCTTTATATAGGCTAACAGTCGTGAGCTCCACGAAGCACGTCTGAGATCTTCGGCTCGTCTGGTTCGGAGGTGGTTTCATACCCGGAGATGGGCTCCGCGTAAGCGGGTAGTGTTTATCTAGCCGCGCCCGAAATGTGTGGTGTGGTAGTTAGCTCCGTCGACGTGGTGTCATGATCCCGGGGAAGTCGGAGGTGACAACTTGCTCAAGGAGGGGGTCGCCTTCCACGTTGTACAGGTCGCTGATCTGATCTCAACCAGGTGAGCGGAAGTAGGTCACCTCTTACGCTGAGCTGACACATTCCAAGGCATCCACTGGGCGTCGTGCTGAGGTGAGGTTGAGATAACTGAGATTGATGCGAGGTGTCTAAAGTGACCTGAAGTTGATCTCCATATGGTGCCACGTGTCAAGATGTTGATGTAGGGCCAAATCACCCCTCCTCAAAGATTATTTTGTTGATTCTAAAACGATAGATTGAAAGACCATTTCGTTGATTCTAAAATAACGTATTGTTGCGTATAGAACCCCGATTGTGTTCGTGAGTTAGATGAAACATTAACACACAATCTATTGATACACCTCGATATGGAGCAAGGGATATATTTACACTTTGAATAATTCTTTTTAGTTTTAGTTTTTTTTTCCAATTTTTAGCATAAATTTGTTTTTATGTCTTTTTAGGAACCTTAATACAATCACAAACTGAACAAAATTACCAAAGTTTTGATGATGTGTGATCCTATGATTAGGTTCATACTATACAAATGGCATGTCTCCAGATATGAATTTTGCCATGTCAAATAACGTGAGACTCAATTCTTGATAGGGGTATAAATGGATTGAATTTGAATTAAATCGGACAATATCTAAATTCGATTTGATATTCCATGGACACTGAAAATTAATGCTCGAATTCGAATTTAATTAGGTAATATTCGAATTTGAATCTGTTCACAAAATTTGATAGCGCACGAATATTGAAAATTAATGTCTGAATTCTAATTCGATTAGATATTTGAATATTCAATTTGATTTGAATTCAACCAACTAATTATTTTAGGTAGATAATAAATATATAAAATAAATATTTTATTTATATAAAATATATAAATATATAGATTATTTATATAATTTAATTATTATAAATATAAATTATATAAAATATTTAAATATTTTATATATTATATATAAGAATTGAATAATAGGCCAAATTCAAATATTTATTAAATCGAATTATAATATCCAAGTTCAACCAATTATAATATTCAAATATTTATTAAATCGAATTATAATATCCAAATTCAACCAATTATAATATCCAAGTTCAACCAATTATAATTCAATAATATAAAATCTCAAATTCAAAATCCGATTTTCAAATACGACACCACTAAATTGTGATGCAATATCTGCCTATAAACTGTGTAATAGCGACCATTTTTGGCTTCGTTTGTTGCTCGGGAAGTAGAGGCGACCAGGCGGGTAAGTTTTACCCACACGCCATACGCGTCGAAAACCATTCATAATAATGCCAGTTTTTTTGGATAAATCTGTCATTTAACACCTTTGCCGGGGAATAAAAAAATACTGATAAGCGATCAATATTTTCCCATGAAATGATCAAATGAGGAGATCAACTCTTTAGGTGAATAACGTGTGGTGCAATCCAACCTGGCCATTTTCTCATGAAAGATAAAGCCCCAAATGACCCTACGCCAACTTTTGAGGAGAATCCATCCAGTTTGTTAATTGTTAGCCACGTGTCTTACAACAATTTCTGTCTGCCGAGATCTTACAAAATAAGTGAGCTAAAACTTTAAGTGATGTGTGACGTCCAATTAGTGTCCAATTTGAACAGGCTTTATTGGCAGTTCTGCCGTTAGGATATGAATTTAGCCGCTACGTCAAGATGACGCCATGGCTATTGTTGGATTTTGCTATGAATTGAAGTGGGACACGTGGCTAGTATTATTAATTAATTTGACCAGGGTTTAATTTTCTCTGCTACCTTGCAGAATTAATTGGTCTTGTGTTCAATTCAAAATATTGTCACTGGATAAGGGGATACATACACTTCATATTGGTCACAGGGGGCAGTTGTGATCTCTCCATTTTCCATTGCACGGAGAGATGATCTGATAATCATGTATCGTCAACGTGAGTAATTAGTTCTCTTGTCCATGTCAGCTGCCTCGTAGGCTGCCCAATAAGCAAATAAGCTTCTTGTGCCCTGCCATCTCATCTGCCATTTGTGAATGAAGTTGAGTCAGAGAAACTGTAGACGCTCTGACCGGCTCTGACGCACTGATCCATTGGGTGGGTCTCACCTCTCACCTCGATTATTTTGGTGTAAGGATGGATTGTCATATCAAAGTTTTAAAAACCGGACCGGATATGTAATCGTTCTGGGACCGGTTCCTGCGTTCCGTTCAGTATGAACTGACGGTCCATTCTGACTTGAAAAAATAAAAAATAAAAAAAATAAATTAAAATAAAAAACAGTCAAAAAATATTATTCGGATCCATGATTTAATGGTTTGACCACCTGTATCAGCAGATTACTGACCAAATCAACGATTTTTAACCAAAAAGTGATTTTAGGATGAAATGAAACTATTACTAATTAATTCTTAAATTAACTGGTTCGACCATCCGATCCGATCTGATTTTCAAAACCATGTTTCATGTTACGATAGAGCCTTCAGCTAAATTTGTAACCTGAGAAGAAAATAATATTTAACTTAAATGGTGGGGAAGACCGAAACAATATAAAATGGGAATTAGCATTTAGTGATGTACGTGGTGGATCGTGGATGCTTATCTCCAGCCATTGGCCCAGAAAGTAGAACAGGCTGAACAGCATTGACCCAGAAAACGAGTAATCAATCTCTTGAAGACTTTTTTTTTTTTTTCAGTTGATGGGTTGGGAGACTTGCATACAAATATAATAATGGCTGTATGTGGTGTGTGCTTGTGTGTTGAGACACAGAGACAGATCACAACATTAAATGTACTCCTCTTAAGATGAATCAGCAGGTCTGGATCATGGCCAATTTGATTATTTATTTTGGAGAAAATTAGAAGAGGGATGATGTGTTCCGGCCCATAGCCCATAGCCCATAGATTTTTGCTGCATTATGTATACAGCAAGCAAATCTCACCAGACATGAATGTACATTTGTTGGACCATAAAGTATATTTGTTTTACTATATATGTTTAAGACATACTTTATCATATCTTAGTTGCAAGACAAAAATTGTGCATTATTTAATACTTAGGCAACCATATTTCTTAAGCTGAATTTCCTCATGAAAATTTCTCAGAAATCTGGATCTGAGAAATTCAGTTATTGAGAAAATGTTGCAATGTCTTTTAAGGAGGGGTTTGACTGTGATGCCGGAAAATATATGATATCGGAAAAACGTATCAGCAATCAACCGGCATCATCAAAGTGGCAATCAATTTGATGGGTTTTGATTCATCAAAGTTTTTTTAATATCATGCAATGTTTTTTAATCATGATTGACCTGGATGGTCGAACCATCAACCCGTTAACCCCAAACAATGGTTCATGGTTAATAAGGAAGCAGAAATGATTTTAGATCTGAGATCACTGGGATCCCAAAAGAGAGAGAGAGAGAGAGATCAAATCTGAGATCTCATAACTGAGGTTTCAGTTCTCAGATCTGAGATCAGAGACAGGTACGAAGGTTGCCCCAAGCCACTGCGTTTCTGTTGCCGCTATCGCCGTCGCCATCTCCTCCTCCTTCTTCTTCCCTCCTTCCCTCCATCCCATTCTTTTTTTTTTTTCTCTCATTTCTTTCTTTCTTTCTTTCTTTCTTTCTTTCTTTCTAACTTTCGTCTTTCTCTTAGCCGACAACCACTTTCTTTTCCCTCATAAAGAGTAAAAGGAATGAAACCCTAACCCTAATATTCAAATCTCATCAAACTGCCTGAACCACTCGACCTGGACTGTTGAACTGCTGACCCGGAAAATGGTGGCCACAGCGGTTTCATTTCTAAGCCGGTTTTTAAAACCTTGTTATCATGTCTTTTAGACATCATATATTTTTCCATTATAGAATAGAGTTTGTTGGTGTGAACCTTTTCTACTTTTTTTTTCTTTGGGGTTTTGTAGAATTAGAGGTTAAGGGGGGTGTTTGAGATAGAGGTGTAAAGTTGGCTGGCCCGTGGGCCAAGCCTTGGCCCAAGCCGGGCCAAAGCTATTTTTGCCTATTTATTTAAAATCTTGAAAAAAAACTTAAAATTTTAATTTTATATGAATTTTGATGTATGCAATTACTTATATATACAATAATTAAATAAATTAGTATAATAAAATTGAAAATAATTGTTTATTTTATTAATATTATATATATAGTATATATGGGCCGTGCTGGGTCGTGCCAGCACGCGGGCGGCATGACCCGCTTGGTCGTGCCGTGCCGGCCCGGCCCGACCCAGCCCACGGACCTAAAACCCTTGGCCCAGCACGGCATGAACCATCGTGTCGGGCCTGACACGACCCACGTGCCATCGTGCTGGGCCGTGTCGGGCTGCGGGTGGCACGATCCGATTTACACCTCTAGTTTGACAATATGATTGGTTTTGTTTTTGAAAACAAAAAAAAAAACAACTGCCAAGTCAACAAAATTATACAACTGCTATATCATTAAATAGAATTTTTCCAATGTGACGGTTGTTTTTGTTTTTGAAAACAAAACCAACCAACCATATTGTTAGGATTCGACTATGATATGAAAAAGATATGATATCTGAAAAACTTCTGATCAATCAACTGAAATCATAAATATAGTAGCCAATCAGGTATTATTTATCAAAATTCATGATGGATCAAAACTCTTCCCATACCATATCTTTTCCACGCCATACGTTTTCCCCCAAGCCCATTTCCAGGAGGTCCACCATAAATTTATAATTCTCTCACAATAACGTGGTAATACAACTAAAAAAAATAAGAAGGCCCCACAAAGCAAAAGATATAAAATTAATTGTTTAAAGCCTTTCTCTTTCCTTTATCCTCTATCCCAACAAAACGACCAGCATGTTTCAAGGAGGTGTTTTACAACAAGGAAAACCTATGATACTTGGTTGGACCTACGTTTGTGTCATGCACGATACTTGGGCTCCACAGGTTCCTTTGACCACTCTACATTAGGGGTGAGCATTATTCGGTTAAATTCAAAAAACGAATTTGAAAATTTTGGTTTTTGATTAATTCGATTCGGTTAATTTGTTTTTATGAATTTTGATTTTTGGTTTCGATTTTCAAAATTAGATATTCAGTTAACCAAAAAAATCAAATTTTAGTATATAACATGTAATATATAATATATAATATGCTATATATAATGTATTATAATAAAATTCAGTTTCATAATATATATTATAGGTTATAATATATAATATTTTATATATATTAGTTAAATTCGGTTTTAACCAAAATAACCGAAAATTTTGGTTTCTTGTAATTTGGTTTATTTGGTTCGATTTTTAACCGAATAAACCGAATGCTTATGCCTACCCTACATGGATGGTGCAAATTCAAACCCAAATATTGCTATGAAAGTCTTAATAACAACAATTTAATGCAATTTGTATGTGTAAATTTTCTTTAGTCTAAAATTATGTTATTATAGAAATTGGATTTGCTCCTCGTAGAGAATGTCTCCTATCAACCTCACAGTACATCGCAACCCTGTATTGAGAATATCTTCCCATGAATTACAAAATCAGGTACAGGAGATGCTCCCAATATATAGCTGAAATTGCTGTGAGATTGGTGTGAGGCATGCTCTGTGATGAGTAAATCTGAATTTGTTATTATGGTGTATTTTGATTGTTTGTTATTGTGCATTAAATCAAAATTTCAATCACTCATGTTAAAGATGGACATGATCTATTTACTTTTTATTGTTCAATAATGTGTTAATTTATTAGCGGTTCCTTCATGGTTCGTTCATGTTTGAGTTATGTTACAATAATTTTTATAGAATACAAGGTAGAAGTGCAAAGACATGAAGAGAAAATCTTTAAATCTGACTGATCCTCTCATGTGAGTTGCAAGCATGGTTTTCAAAATCGGATCGAACTGGACGGTTGGCTGGAAAAACCAGGAACCGGTCATTTGATTGATTCCATTTTGTTCAAAACTGGATTTTTGCCAAAAATGTTGATTTGGTAAACAAACTGCTGATTGGGCGATTGAACTGTTTGAATCATTCAAACTGTTCAACAGTTTTGATAGTTTTTTATTTTTTTAATTGTTAATTTTTTTGTCAGAACAGACCGACCATTCAATTCGAATGGTCAGACCGTTCAACCCAGAAACCGAACCCTGACCAGTTCGTTGTCCGAATCGATTTTAAAAACCTTGATTGCAAGTGATACACACATGATTCAAAAGCTCGATGATCTCTAAATAGATAGCGAATATAATAATGGGAAGTTGATCGAAGATGGTACGTCCTAAAAGTAAACCATTTTTAGATGACAAAACATTTTTGAGTCCTAGATCGCATCATATTGTCTATTATATCTTCGCATGAAACATGCTAAAATTTCGGATTATATCTGGTCTACTCCTTCCAAAGACCTCAGACGACCGGACCACATTTGCTACAACACACTATGGTAGCACACTAATGAAATAACGAAATTAAGGCCTTTGATGTATTGTTATGGTCCCACCTTGAATTAGATGAACTGACATTTTGTTGGAACCCCTACAATACATTAAGGGCCCGTTTGTTCTTTTAGATTTTGAGAGGGGGAAGTTGATCAATGGGATTCTGTTTTTCATTGATTAAGATATTCATGCTTTTTTTTCAAATTTATGTGGGGTTTATGAAAAATTTATTTTTGTTAGGTATTAAATGATATTCATCTCCTAGGTGGATAAATAACTTTCTCACTTGGGTAAAAAAGCACCAATACTTGGATAGGATAAAATTGGCTGATCAGCTGGTTCAACTAGAAATTTGATGAATTGATCTTGGTTTTATGAAACTGTTTGGGTTACAACAGGAATAGAAATTTTAACATGATAATGACAAGACTAGAACTCAAAACATCTTGTTTATTTATATTGTCTTGTTACTATTAATCCATTTCTCAATTTGCATTTATTTGTGCCTCTTTGGTGTATTTATTTTAAAAGCTTGGAAACTAGCCATCTACCAACCACATGAAAATATAATAGTATTTGTAAAATATATTATATGTAGCTTTTATATAAATTACAAAAAGGTATATGCATATGCCACTGTGGTTGAACCCTTGACCCATGAACACTCTCCCTTTTCTGGTTTTATATCTAGTCCTGTGTAGGGGTGTAAACAGTATTCGGAAATCCGACTTTGAATTCAATATTCGACATTAATCGAATTGAATTCAGATTTGAATATCTAATCTGGTCGAATTCGGATATGACCTTATTGGATTCAAAAAATATCCGAATTCGACTGATTATTTAATTCTTATATATAATATATAAAATATTTTATATGATTTATATATATAATAATTAAGTTATATAAATAACTTATATCCGTCGGATATAAAATAATTTATATATTTATTAATTATCTAAAATAATTAATTAATCGAATTTGAATTGAAACGGATATTCGAATTTGGATATTAATTTTCAATATCCGTTGGATATTGAATCGAATTCGAATTCAGATATTGCGTAATCCAATTCGAATTCGATCTATTTACACCCCTAATCTTGTGTTCTTAACTATTATATCTTTTCTACCAACTTCAATGGTTTGTACAGGTTTCCTTTCCTTTCCCTACCTTTTTCTTTCAAACCTTACATGGCCTTAGAATCCAATAGGTAGCCTGTCTAGTAGATTCAAAGCTACATGATAATTCACAATTTGATTGAACAATGCAAAAAATCTGTAAAACCTTAAAAAATAAAGAGTCCAACTACCGTACATTTTGAATATTTGTTGCAGGTTAGATCAAAATTTCAACCAAGTTAAATATGCAGGCAAAATTTGTGATGCATATACAGCACTATGTAGCAAAAGATGTAATTGGTTGAATGTAATGGTAAATATATTTTGTTAAATATTAAAATACACTTTGTAAAATATAAATTCATAAAAAGTGTAAAAATTTTAATGTGATTTATTGAGGTTTAGATTTAATGTACAACCAATAACAGTGAATGCATGAAAACTGAACTCCATACATTAAATGTCACTGCACTTTATCACTTTCTCTTTCAAATTTGAGTTAATGTCAACCAATTTCCGTAAAAATGCACCACAGATTTTGCCAAAAATAAATGAAGTTTGGGAGAAACTGTTCTGAATTTTACTTGGTTTGGGAAATAAATAGTCCTCCCGACCCTTGTCCTCACCTTAAAAATTGAGGCGTACCCATCACATGAACTTCTCTCTATACTTTGTCTTGTACAAGGGAAACAAAATATTCTGTCAAGTGACAAATCCTAATTAAATCATGAGCAAGAATTGGACCGACTGAGTTCTAGAAATTCTTCAAATTGAGTAGACCTCGGAAGATCCTTCTAAGTTCCAGGCTCCAAAATCATACGAAAGATAAGTGCTGGCTGTGCTGCCAACTCCCAATTAAAGTTATAGCTGTAATGTGGGCTGGGCCAGTGGCGGGCCGGCACCACCCATCATGACAGGGGCTGTGCCTGGCACGGCACGGTGGTCGGTCGCTACAGTACCGTACTGGGCCTAGGCTGCGGAGGGGACCGAATCACCGGACTCTCAAAGCACGGCCCCAGTCAAAGGGCTCGACTCGGTATGACACCCGCGTCAGCCTGGATTTTAGAATTATTTGTAATATTTTCAATTTTATTTGAGAGTTATTTGTAATATTTTTCCAATAATTCAATCCCATTGTAATTTTTATATTCAATTTTATCATTTTATTATTCAACTCCATTGTATTATTTTTTAATGCATTTTTATTTTTTTGGTACATATTAAATTTGAAAATTTTTGAAATTTCTACTTTTTAATTTTTCGAATTTTTTGTTTAGAAAATTTGAAAAAATAGGCCCAAGTTGTGTCCGACCTGCCATGGCCCAGTTCCTTAGGCCTAGCATGGCTGGGAATCGGGCCACAGGCCATGTCAGGCCTAACCTGGGAAGGGGGCCGGGCTGCCCAAGCACGGCACGGATGGTTCCTGGGACCTGGGCCACCTTCAATCCATGCCATGTCAGCATGGCACGGCCCACATTGCAGGTTTAATTGTTTGTTTGCAATGAAAATCTGAATCAGATATAGATTATGCGAATTAGGATTTGGTGTTAACACATGTCTGTCAACCTGACTAAGTAACCAATAATGAGTGGATACACAAGTGTCCATACACATGGGACTATGGGAGCCACATCACCAGTGTTCTGTACATATGAGACGCATAGTACACTAGGGTGTTAACTTGTGATTGGTTACATTGCTTAGCAAGATGCCATGCGATATTTTGCACCTGGCCGGTTTAATTTTGCATCCATTTGTTTGTAACTGATGCAAATGTTGTATCACCTTTTTCTTATCTCACTTCTCTCGAGGGATTATGTCATTTTATTTCTCATCTCACACCCAAACAAATAATCCTTCACCTACCTCCATTTTCTTTCATATAAATTGGGACAACATCATTTTACTTCCTCTTTTACCTCACAAACAAATAAGAGGGTCAATTTTGAAGTGAAATTAAACCAGATCATGCTCAACTTATTTGCACTCCATATATTTACATCAATGCAAACCAAATTTACACTACAACAAAAACTGAGCCTTAAAAGTTCAAATAAAGCTTATTCTTTACCCTCCTTTTCTCTTGGGTGGAAAAAGAAAAATAAATCCTTGCTCCATTTTACATTCATATTTTTGTTTCGAATTCAATTTTTTGGCATTACATATCCAAGTGCCTAACTTGATCTTCCATCTTTTATTATGATTCTTTTAGTTAATTTATTACTGTCTCCTTTGCTCTATTCAGGTCTGATTCATCTTCGCATGGAATATTAAGTTTGGCTCTGTCAGATTTCTAGCACGACTCGTTTCATTATAACAAGGCCAAATTCCAATTAAATTGTATCGTTTAACTTACATGACCATCAATGCAATCAGCGTATGCGTGCTGAGTGTATCATCTCTTAAAGAATTCAACTCTGCATTTATTTAAAGGTACGTATATCTCTTGTTTGTTAGATTTTTTTTTTTTTCCTCTTGAAATCAATAGACATTGAGCTAGGTAGGAAAATATTCACACTTTGGAGCATTGAGTCAGTCCTCAAATAATGGTAGAATAAAGAGGGTCAGGGGATTCATTCCTGCTCTTTAATCACTTGCCAACTACTAACATGTAGATGTAGTGCAGCAATTAAAGCTCTTACAGTCAGGAATTGCGGCTACCATCTTACTCATCATAACTACCCTTCTATTGCCACGTGTCTAATTCCTCCATCGAATACGAATTATTTCTAAAGTTCTGTTTGGCAAGTCTTTTTTATAAATATCTTCAAGTAGTATAAATGATAAAAAGATATATTGAGTTTTTAGAGTTTTGTCTTTAAAGAAAAGACCTTCGGTGGTAAGCAGCTTAGTCCATCGGGTTTTTAAAAACGCTGTTTAGAGGTTATCTGTTACGCAGAAAGACATGGAAGATTTATTTGAAGCTTCCTGAAATACAACATTTTCGGTCTTTTCAAGTCTTTCTGCATTTGTGTATTTTCATCTTCCCAGTTTTTGATTACCAAACGGAAAAAGACTACCCTGTGGAAATACCTGGCAAATACTGTCTTAAATATCTTACTGGGATCATTTGTTTTTGGTTTAGCATTTTAGTGTAGGACTATGGTTTTTAAAACAGACCCGAAGACCAAATCGATCAGGGGTCTGGTTACCAGGTCGAACGGTCGGTTCATTCTGACAAAAAAAAAAAAAAAAAAGGTCAAAACCGTTTGAACAATAAACTGCCCTGGTCAGTGGTTTACTGACAAAATCAATAGTTTCTGAAAAAAATCCAGTTTTGGGGAAAATCAAAATCGATCACGGTTCCCAGTTTTTCCGGTACGGTTTTAAAAACCATGTGTGGATACATCTTAATGGTGGGTCGATGTCTTCTTTAATTAGACAAGTGACAGCTTCAGAGGACACCTCATTGTAGACTAGAGTGGGCTCTATTCATTAAACGCGACACGGCCCAATTCGTGTACTTATTCAGTCCAACTATTACGAAACAGAATCATGGCGGTGGCAATTCTTTCTCTATCATCTGGTTTCAATGCTTCTGCCCCGTTTTAAATTTGTTTGTTTCAATAGATCTCCTCTATGGGCTTGAAGACATAGAGTTAACAAAAAGCCTTAATGGGCCTACAGAAGCCCAGAAAAAAAAGTCTGACAGCTATTAGAAGTTAAAAACTATATATTTTTAATAAGCTAATAATGGATCCAAGATCTAAATTGAAGTGTATTAATTGGATTCATTTGGATCAAACACTTTCTCCTTTTTAAATTCTACTCAACTGTTTGTCATATTTCTTTTGTTTGATCATCCAAAAGTAATCCCAGAAGGCTTGATCAGTCATTGGTCATGTGTTGCAGCACTAGGCTCTCTCCTCCTGGGTGAACATAGTGGGTGGTGGTGGGTCTCATCCCCCATGTTCCTGCTCGTTGAGCAACTTTAATTTTCAGTGGTAGATCTATATTAAACTAGTAATGCTTTGCGTTTACGTTCATATCTTTTATTTCTTTTTTAATCTTCAGAGTAAGAGGTCAAACGAATCTTGATCTGATGTCTGTCATCACTGTTTCTTAAAACCCTGTATAACAGATCAAATTACTATCACGCCCAGATCCAGATATGAGAGGAAAAAGAGACCAAGAATGGCCATGAAACAGTACAATTAAAATCTGTTGAATTAAAATAGTGTATGTATAATTACTAAACATAATATGTGTTACAATCAAAATTAGCTTGAATCATTCAATAATCTCAAATAGTCTTTCAATTCACAAGGGAAACAAGGGTATCGCCTCCACGAATTTCCGTGCAGCTTGATCATCTTCAATGCCTTATCCTTTGTCGAGGAGCGGCCATCCATGTGCAGCAATGCCAGAAGCTTCTTCACCGACCCAGAAACTAACATCTCCTTTAGAACATTATTCGTCGGATGAGAAGTGCAAATCAACCAGAAGATCTTCACCGAATACTTGGTCGCCGTGTCGGAGACTCGCAATATCTTCTTGGTGACTGCGGCAATCCCCAGCCTGTGCTCCGCCAAGGCCAGTCGTCCCTCGGCACATTCACACAGCAATTTGATCAGCACCAGGATCTTCTCACATTTGGATCGGTTTGCGTCGGGGAGAAGCTCAATCAGGACGCAGACTGCCCCCGCTTCGATCGCCTTTAATCTATTCTTCTTCGATGCATTCAAGATCTCAATCAGAACATCCAATGCGGAAGAGCTCGCTTTGGTGTTGATCTCATCCGATAAGAGCTCCAGCAGAGACTTAAACAGATCAATACCCTGATCTTCAACAACCCAAGTCCAGTTATACTCGACTTTGGCCATCGTCCTGAAAATGGAGACGGTGTGCAATCTGGCCTCGGCGCTGCCCCGTTGAAGCATGATCGCCATGGAATTGATGCATTCCGGCTTTGATAACAACTCAATTGATGCTTCATCGGAGAATGAGAGTTGGTGAAGAACAGCTAAAGCTTCCTCGCAAGCTCGAAATGCTGTGAAATCAGAAGTGTCGACCAGCAGGATCTGGACGATTATGCGAGTGAGCACCTCGACGCCTCCTGATTGCACGAAATCGTCCTTCACCTCATCGTTAAAACCGATAACAGCACGGAGTTTCTTCAGAGAAGTCACCATGAAAGGCGTGGACTCGATTGTTGTCAACAGAGAGACCAACTCATGGTGTTTGATGGAGACGGCCGGGGGAGAAGATGGTTGAGAGTGGTGAGATTGTTGATGGTGCCAAGAGAGAATGAGGCTTTTGAGGGTGAGGTTTGGAGTGAGATCGAAGTTGTGAATGGTTTGCATAGTAGCGGGGCAGGTCTTTTTGTTGTACTTGAAGAACCACTTCTCGATGCTCTTCCTTTCGTATGTGACACCGGTTGAGATGATAACAGGGTCTTTCATGATCTCCATTGAAATAGGGCACCTGAAATGTAGAGGAGTTTCCATGGATTCATCAGCTTGCTTTTCGTTCGCCATGGCGCTTGAGACAGACAGTGAGAGCGAGGGGAGATCACCAAATTTATATATTTATATCATTATATGAGAGAGAGAGAGAGAGAGAGAAACAATTTAAGTTTTTTTTTTTGGTAATTTTGATTTATTCATTTCCTTGCTATTGTATGTTACAACCAAACTGACCGTTTGGATTTTGACTTTAAAAAATGGGCAATCCATGATTTTAGAAAATAAACCGTTTTGACCATCGATTTTTGGATTGATGATTCGACTGTTCGGTTAAAATAGATTGCTTATTCTGACAAAAAATAAAAAATAATTAAAAATAAAAAACTGTCAAAAAAATATTGAACGGATCAATTATGATTCGACTGCCCGAATCAGCGGATCATCAACTACTTGAAAATTGTCAAAAAAAATCAAGTTTCCAACAGTTTTACTTCAGTAAGTAAGAGTGTGAAGGCTTCGTTTGTTATTTAGGGCGGTTGAACAGCCTCTCTCTCTCTCTCTCTTCCTAGATGCAATTAGCCAAGTGACCCAATTAATTCCAACTTTCAAGTGACCCATGCTTGGTGGGTCAGCTAACCAGCGGATGGCTGGTTAGAAGTATGCTTTAGATAGATTTAAGTTAGAAGTATGCTTTAGAAAACTAAACATTAAGATAATTTAACGATAGTTGAATTATCAATTATCCTACTGTGGAGAGAATCTCTTCAGATAGAAGAAATCAAGAGATATAGTTGATTAAGATAATAATATCAATCCACTAATCAATCAATTAATTAATCATTCTCTTGCTCTCAACTATTACGTGTCAGCTAGAAATGAAAACGATAAGACGATCGAAGAATTAAAACAGTCATCTCTTACATCCATGCATTAAACAAACTAACGATATATCAGAAAATTAAAATGGCTCGTCTAATTGCCACATTGAAACTGAATGGTAAGACGGCTAGAATAATTGTGATCTTTGAAGAATGATGAAGTATTCCGGTTATGGTTGAACTGGCCTAAGATGTCATGTTGTCTTTGTGGTCGCCTAATCACCTTGGCTATGTTAGGGTTGTGTCACCTTCGCAGCCCACTTCATCCTCTCGGCCAAGTCAGTATCGTGTCACCTCCATGACCTATCTTATCTCTTCGACCACATCGATATTACGTCATGTGGATAAACATGATTGAGATAGGAGAATGGATGGAGACAACTCTTTTGGGGATTAGGTCTTATCCCGAAGACCTTAATGGTTAACCTCATTCTGACAATCCCAGAAGTCTCATCTAACCAAGACATGGATCGTTGACTATAAAAAGGTATCTCCTATTCAAAGTAAGGGATCCAATTTTTTCCATACCGTTACTTTGCTCAGATCAATACTGTTCTCTAAACTGCTCAAACCAACCACCCACCTTCCTTGAATAACTTGAGCATTGGAGTATCTACCCGGGCCTCTAATCGCTTTCTTGTTTATAGATCTTGGAACACCACTTCATCTTTCTACCTTGACTTCACTCAATTTGTAGGATTATCTAACCTTAAATCGAGCAACATCATTGAATTTACAAAATTAAGAATAAGTGTGTCGATGCACTGCAATCATCAAAACCCTTTCGTCTCACTCTTAGTAAGATAGTCAATAGGGAACAAGATACGGAGTTCTGTAGATGAGTTGCACTCTGTCTTTGTTTTGGCCTGTTGAGCGTGCATTTAGTATCCTTACCATATTTAATTAATGAGGATACTTTAGAAATGATGCATGACGTGCACGGTGCACTGCACCAACTACAGTTATGGCCGTGCCTGTGCAGCGCTGTTATTTTGGACTCGAGAAACACATCCCACCTAGCTCGCACATGTATCTGCAGCAAAGGTACTGGTTATGGTTAGTTGGATATACATCTGCATACATAAATTCCAACACTAATAGCTTCAAATCGATCAAGAATTGTTCTTAATTTGAAACTTTGACAATCATAAACATCAGTATGTATGGTCTAAGGCATGCATGCATATCCTGCCAGCAAGTCTGAATTACAGATTGTTAGGACCAGTTAATTGCAATTCTGGTTTTGATTGAGGTGTGTTCCTTATTAGATGACTTGCTCTAAGCCTTCAAATGTCAAATCTATGGATTGCCTCTGGAATTTTGAAGGGTCACTTTTCAACGGTTGAAATGAATATATGTAAAAAAATAAAATACAATACGTAGTCTGATCATCATTTAGTTATATGTATAGATGACGATTTTTGGCTAGCTCGGCAGGTTTCTGATTGTGAGGTGAAAGTGAAGCATGCCCAGTGATGCATCTTGATCAAAGACAAGTCGCATGTATAATACAATTGTTATATCTAAGGCGTGTTGGGTCTCATAACCCCTTAAGTGCAAGGAATGGTCATAGTTCAATGAAGGTGATGGTGCTTGTATTTTCTGAGGTAGAGCACCAGCTAGAGAAAGGTCATGATGGAGGAGTGATCTATAGATATCGCTTTGATCGGATTTAAACGTATTTTTTTTATATACAATTTAGTCAAATGGGGATTTCTCGAATCGATTGACATGTTAAGGGTTCCTACTGACCCTCCCATGAATGACAACATCATACATCACTTTAAAAGATAAGGTTAAATAGGTGTTGTGACCGAGACTGAGGGGGTGTCCATGCTTTTGTTTTTTATTTGTTTTCAAATTGCCATATAAGCAAAAATCACAAAAAGACGTTCTTAAATTGCATTTTTTGTTTTTTTTTTTTAACATGGGTTTGGTCATTGATACATTTAAGATACATGTTTTGAGAAAACCCTACAAGCATGGCATGTCCAAATCCATAATATAACATGGGTTTGGTCTGTCAACCCAATTACAAACCCTCTGTATTCAATGAAAAATTTTCAATTTCTCTATAAATGTCTGGTCTGGTCATGGAGCAAGCCACAACTCCACAATCTTGTTTTTGGTTCCCAAAACAACAACGAAAGAGTTACAGAATGCATTTTTGCTTGTTCCTAACATGACAATTTTGAAAATAAGGTTGCATTTGGAAACGATGCAAATAGAGTATAAATCCTGATTCAGGGTAAATTTGCACTCTCATGTGTTTGACAATATTACATTTATGCATTGATAAATAACAGACCAATGCACATTTACATTGATAATAAGATGTAAAAGTACATCAATAAAAAAGAAGTAAATTTGCATTCAAGTGGACTTTCCATAAAAAAACAAAAAAGCATATGCTGTATTGGAATTTATGTTTGCAACCATTACAGCTGAAAATCTGTTTAGTAAAAAAGTAAATTTGTCAGTGCAAAACTAATCCAAATTTGCAATATATATGAACTGTTTTCCGCTCTACATATTTGCATTTACACTTATTTACCTCTTTTCCAAACACAGCCTAAGTGAAAACAAAAAACGTTTAATTTACATTGTCAAACACCCCCGAAAATGATAGCTTTTAAAACCAAAACAAAATTTGCGGTAAGGATGTTATATAAGTTAATATTTAACAAAAACAATATTATACAAGTTATGGAATATGACCTGGTTCATTCATCAGTTTTCATCATTTTACGAGTTTGCTTCTGAGAGGCCCAAACGCAGGATCTATATTCTTTGACAGGGCAAATATTCAGAATTTCTGAGGTAGCTGTTTATGCTCCTTCCTTTCGAAGGTGGGACTTGGGTTTATTCTTTACGATTTATCCTTTTGCTTCGTTGATGAATTGGGCTCATAGATTCCGTCATGGTGTCTGATGCAGTTTTTGTGGACCTGGATGTCCCTCTACAGTAGCAATAAAAAGGACACCATGGTAATAGAATTTTTGTTATAGAAATGGTAAAAAAAGGTCTTAGAATATGAGTAGTGCTTGTTTTGGGTGTTTTGCATTTTAGCTAATATGCTTGTCACCTTTCTTTCTTAAAAAATTTGTTCTCCTAGGAAGGAGAATACGTTTGGCTGTTGGAGACCTGACAGTTGAGAAGCTTCTTCCACATGACACATACTACCATAGATGTAGGGCAAAAGAATAATTGCATTCAATAATCTTTTGACCAAAAAGACAAAAAGGGGTTTGAATGGGTTGATGTGTCATGAGGAAAAACCTCTTCAACAGCCAAACTATTCTCTCTGCTAATGCTCAATTTGAAAAGAATACAAATATAAATATGTGGAGTGCAAAACCCTTATATATTATACTTCTAAGTTTTAAGCCTTGTATTTGCACTTGTATATATTTATATTTAGATTCTTTCCAAACTGAGCCTAAACTGTTAAAAGCTTATTAGCCTTGAATGAAGAAAAATAGCTCATTAAGAAAGAAAGAAAAATCAAGACAAATATGGTTTTCTGTAAACAAGAAATGAATCCTTGTTAAAACCCATTTTAGTTTATTAAGAGGGGTGTTTCGGGATTGATGGATGTTGGATCTTTCGTTGAAATGGGCTAATTGGCCTAGATGTACCTCCACCAGTTTTATACTTTTAGATATTTCTTGTTTAATTTGTGAAGAAATCAAGGTTCTCCCTCGTACATTTTGGTTTAAATATTGTATAAAAAATTAATTAATGAGGTACGGCTACAGTTTACAAAGGCACTCGGATATACATGTACAAAATTTCGGTTATTTGTTTTATTTCTAGAGCTTCTCAATTGATCGGCCATTAATTCCTCCTAGAGCCCTTCAACAGCCATTTATTGCCTAATACATCTCTATCCACTCCCTCTCCCAAACCCCTACTATGCATATATATATATATAAAGGGTATGATCCATTTATTGTCTCTATAAAACCATAGGGGCTTTTAATGCATTGATGGACCAAAGGTTTGGGTTGGAGTTGTTAATGGGTCGGATCTGGTTCGGATAGGGTGTGTCAGTCCAAAACCGATTATCAATAATCAGTTTCAAACTTTCATATGATAGACTCGGTAATGTACAAGGACAATCGGATCTAATATGATTAGATTCAATTATACTTGAAATCTATAATACCTATGATGATGTTGATGATTTTTACAGTTTTTGTTACTTGGTTTTATTTATTATTTGTTGTGTTAGGAAGTGAGGACCACAATTTATTATTTGGGAGCTTTTAGATTAGTCTTTTTATGTTTTTTATTGATTTTTTTTTTTGTATCAACCACCTTATAAATGCATACCAGTTATTGTACATAGTCTTCATTAACTATAGAACTATAGATACTAATGGGAGAGGGCGGCTAAATTAGTTTGGCCTTCTCTTCCCTTCTTCACTATTCTCTTTAGAGATACAAGTCGGGCGGGTTAGGCCGGGTTTATGGTCAACCCAGGTCTAATCTTAAAATTTTAGTTTAATGCCCGAGTTGGATTAAGCCTGAGGTCAAGTCCGACTTTTCTAACTCGAGCCCAGCTCGCACAGTAATTTGATACACTTAGGTTGGGTTCGGGTTCAGGATGATCAATGAATCCACTCTAAAATTATACATGTATGTATGCATTTATGCAAATATATATGTAAAAATATATATAGTTGGGTCGGGCTCATGCTAGGTTTGGACTACCTAAAGACTTGGCCCTGTCCCAGTCCAAAAAATAAAAAAGCCTGATTTCTTAGGTCCAAGCCCAGTTTGCATAAAATTTCGTACTGGGTCGGTTTCGGCTTGGGGTGGGCCCGCCCAAGTTGCACCCCTAATTCTCTTCCTTCTCTTCTCTCACAAAACCACTTCTTTTCTTCCTTCTTTTGTTTCAGCAGATTTCTACCAATAACAATAACTTAAAATTTTATTTTTGTTAATATAGCCTTAATAAAAGTAACAGTAAAATAGTGAATTGTTAATAGATTGGTAAAACAATTATTTTTAAGCAAGGGCTTGTTTTATTTAATTGATAAATATTTCGTAAAAAATTGTCTTAAAAATCAGGATAGTTCTGTTTTAAATATATTTTTTAAAACTCAGTATCATTAGATGTTACACCAAATAGTGAAAAAATGCCGTGGATCCAAAAAAACGTCATTTTGACTTTTTTTTCCTGGTAAACAAACAGCTCTCACATGACTCGAGAGAAATGTTTATCAGTTAAACACATACCATGGAACGGAGTTGGCACTGTTGCTCCAAAAGAAACCATCGATCTATTCATGAAATTTATCCTTCCGGATATAAAATATTACAAAAAATTACAAGACGAAGAGGCCTTTATATATTATTAATTATATAATCAGTTTGAAAGAATGGGTCGACGATTAGGTTTGAATCTTTCTTTAGATGTCTACATCTCTGCTTTGTAATCCCTCGATTTGAAAAAAGAAAATTAAATGATGTTTTACACTGAACCGTGAAAGTGATCATTGCTTTTATGGGTGAAGAGTGTAAAATTTACATCAATAAAATAAATATAGTATTTATATCGATAATCGATGTAAAACTTTACGTTTGATAGATTTTACATTGATTACAAACTCCATTCCATCCAAACATATGCAAAACTGAACTGGAATGGAATTTTACGTCGATTGTCTTCCAAACGCGGACAAAATCAAACCGATGTAAACTTTTACACTGTTCTTGATTTACACCGATTACAAACGCAACCTTAGGGGTTAAGTTCATTTTCAGAAATGTTGAAATTAAAGCTGCTTTTGGTGGGGCTTTTTGCTTCTAGACAGGCATTTTTAGAAACGCTTTTTTGACAAGTGCTTAAAAACCATTTGTTAAGGTACTTTTTGCCATACTTTTTCTAATGAGAAAAGCGCTTATTTGATAATATTGGTTGGTTAAAAACGGTTTTTTTTATATAAAAATAATATTACCCCCAATCTTGTATAATAAAAACATGTATAAACACCAAGTTCTTTGTTGCTAATAAAGTAATAAATTGCCAATCCATAGATATTCTCATACTGGTTCCATGTGGTCTAATTAAACCAGTTCAATGTAATTAATTATGTCATTTTTTATAAATTATGATATTAACCTATATAAATCTTATTGATTTAAGGAAAATAAACAAGAAAAAACGAATGGGAATTGTATCTGGTTGTAGCTTGCTGCTGCCGTAAGTTTAGAGAAGTGAGAATAGGAAGCAAAGAGTGGGGAAGAAGATAGGGTGAGGGTTTTACCGTTTTAGATTCGATGGGGGTATTTTTTTTTTGATATTATAAAATTCTTAAATGGACAAAAAAAGATAAAAATATAAATACATAAGCACTTCTTCAAAACGCAAAAACTGAGAAGCCTCTCACTTATAGCTTTTTCTAATGGGCTTTTTCATTGAAAAAAGCCTGTTAATGACTTCCACCAAACGAGAATTGGTGGTGCTTTTGGCTTCTAAAACGAATTCGGATGAGGTAGGCACGAAGTTGTAAGCACGTTCAATGAACACTTGAACATTTTTTTGACACTTGTCCCTTAAAATACCCTCATCCCACCCTTGAAAAAGATTAATACCCACTTTTGATAGTTGTCAAAATATTTATCAAGTGCTTATTTAACGTGCTTACTTTGATGTGCCTACTAAATCCGGTCCCTTTTAAAACACAATAAGCGTTAGAAGCGATTATTTTAAGTGGCACCAAATGCGGCCTAAAACGAGCTCGACCCCATTGTGGAAACCGTGATAAGGACAACATTAATTAAATCATGAATTAAGGAAAAGGTTTAATTATTAATTAATAAAGTTATTATTGGTTGTGAATGAGGCATTGATCAGAAAGAAACATGGTCGTTAATATTTACCAGCGGAGACCCGTGAGATGATAGTGGAAAATGATAGTATTAATTTAAATCTTTTGAACCGACTGACCAAATAAAAAAAGATCAACCCAAATTGATACAACTTGAGTGGGTCGATTTTCACAAAAGGTCAGTTGGTTTCAACTGACCAACTCTCCAACCTAACCAAGTCAGTTTGGTTGGCCAAATAGCATACGACCAAACCGAACCAACTCATGAACACTCATAATTCCTACTAAATTAATAGTTTTATCTCTAATAAATAACAATAGTTTAATCTCCAATAATTATTGAAAGTTTTCTGTTAAATAACCAAACAAAATAAATTTATACATAATAATTGAAAATACATTTATCACAAAAAATAATAAATAATTACTGAAATACAATAAATGTTAAATTTAGTATATATAATTATATAATAAATACAGATTAAGAGTTTAAAATTATTATTAATAAATATTAATTTTTTTTGAATGCCAATTTCTCGAATTATTACTTGATATAAGTGAAATTTGTTATTTAAAATATTATGTAAAAATATTAAATTATAATTAATTTCAATATTATGCTATAATTACTTTTCTACTTTTCAGATTTTTTCTTTATTTCAGTATTATTACATAATTTCTTTATTTTAACTATTTAAAATCTAGTTATGTTAAACATTTTGTTCTTTAAAATATTTAGTTATTTAAATACTTAAATAATATGAAAAATATTTAAATTTTAAATATTATTTTTATTGAACTTAATTATCCATAAAATAATAATTTATACTATTATTACATTATTAATTTTGTAATATATTAAATTATTCTTAATGTCAATATTATGTTATAATTATTTTTCTTCTTTGAAGAAATTTTTTAAAATTATTACATAATTTCGTTATTTTAACTATTTAAATTATAATTATGATAAGTATTTAATTATTTAAATAATATATAAAATATTTAATATTTTTATTTAAATTTTATTTATTTAAATCTATTACATATTATTAAATATTTGAAAAACATTTAAATTGGTAATCCAAAAAAACATAATTTAAATTGTTAGTACATAATTTCGTGATATATTTTGTAAAAATATGAAATTATTTTTTTATTTTTAACAAATATATTAAAGTTTTTATATAATTTTTTCAGAATATTTAAATAATTCTTAATTTTTTTAATCTAAATTATTTAGATAGATATAGATAAAAAGTAGGTGAGAGGATAAATTGGAATTAGGTATAATTTAGGAGAGAAACTTTCTACTAAATCAGAGATAATTTTGAGTATAAATAGGAATTAGAGATAATTTAGAACATAAATATGAATTAGAGATAATTTTGGAGAAAGTGGGGGAGGTATTTTAGGAGATTAGTTTTTTGAAAGTTATTTTTCAAGAATTATTAGTTGATGTAAGTGAAATTTGTCGTTTAAAATATTATTTAGTTATTTAAATAATATCCTTATTTAAATTCTATAATTTTAATTATTTATTGAATTTAACAGTCTATAAAATTATAATTTATTCTATTATTACATAATTTCATTATTAATTTTCTAAAAATATCAAATTATTATTAATTTGAATATTATGTTATGATTTTTTGATTTTAAGATTTTTCTATTTTATTCCATAATTTCGTTATTTTAACTATTTAAAATATTGAAATTTTTAAATAATATATAAAATAGTTAAAATACTTATTATTTGAATATAAGATATTTAGTTATTGAAATAATTAAATTATTTCTATATACTTATTTATATATTTTTTGTATTTTATTATTTAAGATATTTAGTTATTTAAATATTGAAATAATATTTTATTTTTTAATGTTAAATTTCTATTATTTGAATAATCTGGATAATCATAATTTATATTGTTAGTACATAATTTTGTGATGAATTATGTAGAAACATAAAACTATTAATTATATGAACATATTAAATATATTATAATTATTTTTTTTGTGTTTTTAATAAATATTTTAAAGTTTATACTATTATTACATAATTTAATTATTAATGTTTTGAAAATATTAAATTATTATTATTTTGAATATTATGTTATGATTTTTTATCTTAAGATTATTATTATTTTATTGATAATTTCGTTATTTTAACTATTCAAAATATAGTTATATTAAATATTTCGTTATTTAAAATATTTATTTGTTTAAATATTTAAATATTATATGAAATATTTAGAAATACTCATTATTTGAATTTAAGATATTTAGTTATTGAAATATTTAAATAATTAAATATTTTCTATATAATTGTTTAGCTATTTTTAGTATTTTATTATTTAAGATACTTAGTTATTGAAATGTTGAAATAATATTTTATTTTTTAATGTTAAATTTTTATTATTTGAATAACATTTAATTTAAGTAATCTGGAAAATCATAATTTATATTGTTAGTACATAATTTTGTGATGAATTATGTAGAAACATAAAACTATTAATTATACGAACATTATTAAATCTATTATAATTTTTTTGTGTTTTTAATGATTATTTTAAAATTGTTAGAGATAATTTGGAGAAAAATTTTATAATTTAAACTTTATTTAGATAGATATAGATAAAAAGTGGCAAAGAGGATAAATTAGAGATAATTTGGAGAGAAATGCTTTAGTAAATTATAGATAAGTTAGGAGATAAATATGAATTCAAGATGATTTAGGTGAGAGTGGAAGAGGTAGTTTAGGATAAATTTTAGGGGAGGAGATTATTGTGAACTTGTGGATAAGAGAGAGAGAGAGAGATTTTAGATAATTTTTCATGAGGAATGAGAGTATCTCATTGGTTCTTTAAAAAATGATATGGAATAAAAAAAATAAAAAAATTCAAAAAGAAGAGAGAATATATATATATTTGTTTGGATTCTGGATTCTTTTAACGATCAGACCAGTTATCAAATTAAGGTGTTATTATTGATAATCAGTGGGGCACAGGGTTCACCATTTGAATATTTCTTTTTGTTATTTAGTACAATACATATACAGAGATAAGTGGTAATAGCGGGATTCAAATTCGCATATCTGCTGGGAATACCTAGCCAATGTATTAACTGGTCACTACTAAGTTATTTGAATGAAAATTGAAATCATTAATGTCTTCACATTTTCAGCTTCTTAACTTCAACCCTTCAAAGTTTAGGCACGGAAAGCAAATGATAATTGATAAAGAATACATGCGCATGCAATTTATCAGTTTTTTTTTCTTAATAGTTTCATATGGGTTTAAATTCATCATTATTTAGATAGTAGCTCTATCCCACAAGTTCACATTTTGGGTACAAATGGAAGTATTATATGAATCCCGATGCTCTAGGTGGGTCTTTGGCACCGGTGCATTTCACAAGCGTTCCATTCACAAGTGGGCTCTGATTCATAAGTGTTTTGTTTCATTTTTTTTTGAAAAATACAAAAAAAAAGAGCGTTTAAAGTGATTTAACTTAATATTATAATATATTTATAATGACAATTATGTGACTGTCGACACAAATTTTGTGTGTAATTTGGAGCACAAAAAAATGCAAACAAATTCAAAGAAATTTATTTATTTTTTGTTTTTTTTTTGTAAAAATGTAAATGGGATACAAACTTATTTTTTTCTTGCAAAGAAAACCCTCTAATTCTCTTGTCATGAATACAAGCCTAACTTGTACTTGTAGCTTGTTATGGACATGGTCCGAAAATCTTGGCAACTTGTGGTTATAGAAAGAACTTGTGACGCTCAAATGTTCGTGCACAAGATAGGAGAATTTTCTTTCTAATAATTTGATGGAGTTTTTTTGTTGCTGCAACTCAAAGGCCATAATCCTTTTGCCGACGTTGTACGGAACTGTAATGGGCTGACGTTGTACATAACTGAAATTCTGATTTTTCTTCCCTTGATCTTGGTGCAGTCTGTTTATTCTTATTCTTTATCAAAAGCAACGGAGATAATGGAGAGGAATTGGGTAACTGAAGGGAGAGCCGAAGGGGAGAAAAACCATCCGAACAAGAAAACCCCCCATCCCCTTTTATAGTGCAAAAGCCTGCCCAATTCTTCATTCAGATCTGATTGGAGATCAAGCATTTAAGTTGGGGGGACCCACAAGATTGATGGTTTAATACTTTATGGATCAATTTGTGATACTGTTTAAAAGCTTATTAAGAAATGGGTCGGATTTGTCCCCCTCCTATTTCAAGCCAAGTGCCACTTGGCAAAAAGGGGTTGAGTCTATGCAACTCTTGATTTATTTGACCCAACTTGACTTCCAAACCCTCTTATGATCAATTTATGATCCTGTTTAAAGGCTAATTAGGAAATGGGTTGGATTTGTCCCCCTCCTATTTAAAGATAAATGCCACTTGGCAAAAGGAATTGGATCCATGTAATTCTCAATTTATTTTACCGAACTTGACTTCCCAACTTTGGCTGATCAATCAAGCCTTCTTGTGTGATTCCCTTTTTAAATAGGATTCTCTAAGATTTGACAAATCTGTCCATCGAATGACAGATTTGAATTTAGGAATTTATTTTATTTTTTTAAGTATTGCAGTGAAAATTTGGAGTTTAAGCCCATGTAGTGTAACACTTTCTTGGGCTAACGGGCCAATTATTCTTAGTGGGCCCACTAACTTCTAATTGGTTTGTCTCCCTTTCCTCCTTTTTTTTTTTATCAACAGTGACATCTAATATTCAGTTTTTTATTTTTTTTTTCAAATTTCAATATATGCCATGTCAGTAGGGCAATTCAGGATCACCAAAGCGATTCAAGAAACCCCTCTTTTCCCAAATTCCAAAGCTAATCATTATAAAAACGTTTTTAATTTGAGAAACAAGACTTCCAAATGCAATTTTCTTACCCATTTTATTTATTTGCTGATGTGGTGTGCATATTTTAGATTTTGGGAACCTCCCAAGGAATACTTCAAATCAGATTAGATTAAATTTTTGAACAAGCGACGCTCAGAGCATTCAATGACGGATTGTTATTTGTCTATCAAAAGCATATTTTAAAGCACACTTTGCGTCCAAAACTGAAGCAGATGGGCACATAGCCTCCCAAGTGTTTACCAAAAAAAAAAGAAAAACAAAAGCCTCCCAAGTAATACCTTGATTATCTGTTCATCAAAAGCATATTTTAAAGGACGCTTCACGCTTGCGTCCAAAAGGACCAAAACTCAAGCATTTGATGGATAAGTAACCATTTTATCAAATTCAGCCGTTCAGTGCAATTTGCCATTTATACAGGTGGAATGAAATGAAAGGAAGAACTTCATTAAAAGTTTAAAGCCCTTATGGATGTGGGTTTCCTTGGATTGATTAGAACTCATCGGATCTTATGTTGTTTTTACCAAATTAATCTGTAATTCCATGAATACTTAATGGAGAATATAAAATATCTTATATACATTTGGTCTTCAACACAGTTCTCTCCTTACTCTCCAGAGATGTCATTCAACGTTTCAGCAACACTAAGATCCCAGTGAGGCCTTTATTATGTCGATGGATTTTAATTAGATTTCTCACAAGGTTCAGTAATTTATATGTCGGCATTTGTTTATTTATCTAAAGTAACAATAGATTCATTTGAAATGGCACATCGATATTCGATACATCGAGATGTAGACCGTGAAAACAGGGTTTTTATGAAGGGTTTACATGGCTGACTTAACTCAACCCATTTGATTCTTCTCTTGACCACGTCAAGTTTGGAAAATTGGTTCCAAGTCTGACCCACGATTGTGGTCCAGTTCCATGACAAAAACTGTACTATAATCATCTCCCACCAGTAAACTTGTAGAGCAGTCAATTCAATTGGAACTTGTAGGTATGCGGTGGTAGGGCTGTGGGCCAGCCCTGAGATCACCCAGGCCCATCCTAGCATATATTTGTGCTTTCCGTCAAGAATGGGCTAGGAGGCCCTGGACTAGCCCTGGATTTGTAAGATGGGCTTTTGATTGATCTGAACTGTTCACCTAGAGTATGATCTATTATTTCCTATTTGTTATAATCAAGATTCAAAATATAAATACGTTTCATATATCGGTAGAGGCGTGTCAAGTAGTATCGATAGTTTTTTTTTTTTTTTTTTTTTTTTTTTTTTTCAAATCTGATTCAGAGGGGCCAATTTAAGGTTGTCTATTCTTTATATTGGTTGAAACCCCGAATCACTCCCTGTAAAAGTGTATCGGGTGCCTCCCGATATGGTCCGATACGTATAGAAATTTCAAACCTTGAATATAACAAATGTGTAAGGGGATGGATCTGCTAATTGGTTCATTTTAAACAAGTGTAAAAGGAGCTATTTCCTATTTTTTCCTTCAAACGAAGCACAGCATTAGTCCTACTGTGGGAAACTTTTCAGCCTCAAAACCCTTATCATTTGTTCCAACTTCAGATAACCCCTTCTTTGTAGGGGCCTTATTTGAGTTGAAAAAATAGACCTCTTTGGCTTTCAAGGGTGGGCCATACCTGGCCAGCTTATAACAATCCGCATTTGCTACAATAGTACCGTAGCCCTGTGCTGAAACAAGTAAATCAAGGCCTTTGATTTGCTGTCATGACCCCACCTTCAATTAGATGAAGCAATTTCTTGGTGGGGCCACTGCACTAGATCCAAGGCCATGATTTTCTATTTTAACCCTGCGCTATCACAGTGTTGTAGCAGAAGTGAACTCTAGGGGTGTAAATGGATCAAATTCAATTCGGATCATACAATATTTGAATTCAAACCCGATTAAAAAAATCTGATATCCGAATTCGATTCGATATCCGACAGATATTGAAAATTAATATTCGAATTCGAATATTCGATTCGATTAATTAACTATTTTAGATAATTAATAAATATATAAAATAAATATTTTATTGATATAAAGTATATATATAAATTATTTATATAACTTAATTATTATATATTATATATAAGAATTAAATAATTGATCGAATTCAGATATTTATCCAATCGAATCAGGTCATTTCCGAATTCGAATCCGATTAACTATTCGGTAAAAATAGAATATTCGAATTCGACCGATTAGATATTCAAATTATCTGAATTTGATTTGATTATGTCGAATACTGAATTCGAAATCGATAGTAAATTCAGCTTATAAGCTATGTGTTATAAATAATCCAGATAACCCAAACTAGCTGTCAACCAAACATTTGAAGGGCTGTTTGCTTTCGCTGTTTTGAATTAGGGGATGCAATTGAGTTGAACTGAGCCAAATTTCGACATGTCGTCCCCTGACTAGATTAAAATACTACTATGCTTGAGTTTAAATTCGGCTCAAAAACTTGAAATACTAATATATTTTTTATATTATATTATAAAATATTTTTTAGTTGAACTCAATTTCGAATAATTAATCAAACTTACTCTAAGATTTAAATTTGATTAGAGTCGAACTAGAATTTAGTCTAATCGAATTGAAGCCCAAACTGTTCGATTAAATAACGGTTTGATTGCACCCCTTCTTTGAATAGCCTAATTGGAGCACTTCATAGCAGCAGAATCTTCATTTCAGTCCTCACAACACAAGCCCTGGAAGTTTTTGAACTAATTCGGTTTCTCAGAAGATCTCTGATTTAAGGTAGGATGATACTAGGATATGAACTCCATGTGTACTGCAATGGTGAATACATGACCTACCATGTGGGTGGTTAGTCCTAATCATCTAATGGAAAGTCTAGATTGACCATAGGATCTCTCCATGTGACAAAATTAGGTGGGGTCATACATTGGGCTTTTTGAGGGGTGGACATGAATGAAGTTTTTCATGAACTATAACTTGGGTCGTGAGAAGCTCAATTCAGTTTAGTTTAAACTGAGGTTTGAGTTTAATATGTAAGCTTATTTGCTAGTTGAATTGAATTTGAGCATAATATAGCTTGGCCCGTGAGACTCATAAACCTAATCGAACTTATATTATATACAATATTTTTAATTATATAATAATAAATATTTTTATATTTTATATGAAAATGGACTCACTATAAAGCTCAAACCAAACTCAAACTCAAACGAAGCCTTTGAGTCAAACTGATTTTGAGCTAATTGCGTCAGAATGGACCCCTATATCAATGAGGCTTCATCGGGTCTGATCCAATAAATTTGCCTGCCTATAGGTAGACCGATCCGCATCCGATAAACCTGCACATTATATAGGTAATAAGCTAAACACATCTTTAATAATCATCATTTCATCTAAACACATATAACGAACCTGCTAAACCTCTATGATTAAAAGTTTATCAAGATACTTCTAAGCCTAATTAAGTTCATAAGTATGTCGAGAGGTATGTAACGTTTTATATTGTATTGTGTATATCTCTATATTGGGCTAAATAAGGGAGACCCGGTACAGCGGTACCAACCCTATTATCAATGGGCCTTAGAAATTGGACCTCCTACTTATGGATAGGAGCTCGGCCTTGTGTCAGATCCAGAGTTATAGGTTGGATTGGATTAAGCTACAAACCATTAATTAGGGATTATACAGGGTGTTTGTGGCCATTGTGGGAGCTTAGGTCTAGGAGATGGCAATTTTCCTTGTCTCCATCGGTTACCCGATTTCCCTTGACCCGATGGGGTCGAGGAAGGAGATTGCCTTAGAGGGGATGGGAGAAGGGATGGACAAGGGGATAGGGAGTGAATTCCCTGCCCTGCCCCCATCCCGACTATATATAAAATATATACATATATAATATTATTTATCAAAATATATTTATAATATTTTTTATATTAAAAAATTTCCTTGTTTTATGTAAGTCTATATTTTAAAAATAATTTTAATTTAAAAATTTCAGAGATTTGGGTCCTCAATGATGGGAACCCATCTTTGTCGAGGATTAGAGATGAAGGATCATTTTTATCCCAATAAGAATCGATGTTAGAATCAAAGATTTATTTCAAAATCGGAGTCAGGGATGAAAAGTATGGTGCCCCACCGTGAACCTGCCCTATTGCCATTCCTTCTTAGTTAGGTCTTGTCTTTTTTGTAAGTAATTCTATGAATTTGTTCCCCGGCTTCCATGGGCCCAAAGTATCCAGAATTCATTGGCTCATTTTGGTATTGAGCACTTGAACACTAACAGTATAACATTAACCGCTGCAAACTACGGTACCATAGATAATCTAAGTTTTTCTTATAATTTGTTCCCTGGCTATAATCCGTCTGGGAGCTTCTGAATGTATAGAATATATCTTTATATCTTTATGATATATTTCTGCGACCTGGCAAGCAAATACCTTTACCTGTCTGGGTGGTGTAGTTGGTTATCACGCTAGTCTCACACACTAGAGGTCCCCGGTTCGAACCCGGACTCAGACACATTTTTATCGTGTCAACTGTCAAGTGACAAAATAGAGGTATTATATAATTTTTCCTTTTTTTTTTTTCCTTATAGAGGTATGTATAATAGTATTCTCTTCGCTGCATTCTGTGAAGTGGCAAAGAGAGAGGTATTATATAACTTTTTCTCTTGTTTTTTCTTTATTATTAAGCAACAAGGATAGAGAAGTATGGCACGTGGCAAAATAAGATGTATGATTTTCTTTTAATAATCAACAAGGATGGAGAGGTGTGATCTTTGACCATGAAGAAGGGTTTATTTCGAAGGGGTTCAGCGGTTGAAGCGGAGGAACGGGTAGTGGTTGTCTATCACTCTTTGCAATCATTCCATTCATGAAGGCTCAGTTTGTAAAGAGTATAAATGTAAATATGTACAATATAAATATATAAAATAATATAAAATATAGGCTCAATTTGGAAAAAGTACAAATACAAATACAAATATGTAGAGCGCAAAACTATATATTTGTACTCTTTCCAAACTGAGCCGAAGAAAAAAAATTGCACCACTGTTTTTGCTAATTAATCACAAAATAAATTATAATATCATAGAGGAGATTGCAATAATCACAGGGGAGATTGCAATTAGTATCATAATATTTGGAATAATATTCCATTAACAACAAATAATTTTTGTTTTTGCTAAATAATCACGGGAGATTTTGCAATTAGTATCATAAGCAAAAAAATAAAATTTTATCCCACATTTTGTAGAAGAAATTTTTGAGTATTATAATGTTCATTCACAGTGGTTTGTAGGAAAAAAAAAAAAGAAAATCGTAAATGGCTAGGAAAACTAGAAGTCACCATACTTGGAATTGCCTTGGCTAGGTGGTTAGGTGTCGTCCTAATCGCAGATCTGGTGAGACATGCCATAAGAATGGGTTTTCAACCCAAAAAACTAGAGAAATCCTAAAAAATGGTGCAAGAATGGAGAATATCATGTGAGAGTTCGCATATTTGGATGCAAAAGTGATTAAGAAATCATTCGTTCACTGATTCCTCCGGGTTACCACCATTGTAAATAAGAGTGAAAACAGTATTCAAAAATTCGAGTTCGAATTCGAGATTCAATATGATCGAATATGGTGGTCGAATTCGAATGAAGCATTTTTGTCGATAATTAATCAAATCAAATTCAAATAGGAATCGATCCAATTCGATAATTATTCGATTCGATAATATCTATTATACATATATATAAATTAATATATTATTTTGTTGGAGTACCGAGTACGTACAATGAATGATAGCTTTTGAAAAATTTCTTTTATAATAAAGAATTGAATGAAGATAGAGATGTTATGATGATTTTCGGTCAAATAAAATAATATTTTAATACTTGTTATATTTTAATAATAAAACAATTAAATAAATGCAGATGTTATGATGATTTTTGGAACAAACAAATAATATTTTAGTTTTTTTTTTTTTTTCTATCAGGCCTGCATCTCATTAATTATTCTCTACGTTTCATTTCAATCACTTTCAATTTACTATTATTTTTCTTTGCGGCTTCTTCTCTTTTGATCCATTGCAAATTGAATATTAGATCAACCAGGTTTCTTCTTTCCTCTGGTGAAGAAGTTGGTATTAAAAATGTATTTCGAATTCGAATCAAATTCGAATATTCGATTATTTAAATGAATTTAAATTCGATGTATTGCTTTAAGAAACTGCAGGATATCGAATCGAATTCGAATATACATATATTTAATCGGTTTCGAATTCAAATCAAGCAGCACTTATTGTATAGTTTCATTGCTTATTTTAAGTACTTACTTGAATAAGTGCTTATTTGAAGTGATACCAAACAAGGGCTAAATAAGATGAAGAAGGAAAAGGTGTTAGGACTCGATGTGATTTGAGTAAAAGCATAGTTTTCAAAATCGGACCGGACCGGAAAAACCAGAAACTGGTCACCTGACTGGTTCTGTTTTTCCCCAAAACCGTTGATTTTGGTCAGCAAACCGCTGAACCGGCCGGTTAATCATTTGAACGACTTTGACCATTTTTCAAATTTTTATTTATTTTTTATTTTTTTATCAGAATGGGCTGATCGTTTGGGTCAAACGGTCAGACCGTTTGATCTGGTAACCGGACCCCTGACTTGACCGGTTCAGTCACCAGTTTGGTTTTAAAAACCATGAATAAAAGTGTGGAAAGGTATGAAAAAGGTAGACTTGCTATGGCTAAATAAGCTATTTAATATATCTTCCAAAAAAAAAGGTATTTAATGAGATGGTAAAAGAAAAGAAGATGCTTGATGATTGGAGAAGCAAATGTATATTTAAAAATAAAAGCGATAAATACAAAGTTGTAATAACTATGGGGGAATTAACTTATAATCTACACTATGAAACTTTGTAAAAGAATAGTTGAACAAAGATTATGATAAATAAGTGCATTAGAGAACTAGTTTAGCTTTATGTCAAGGAGAATAATTGTGGAAGTTATATTTCTTTTTAAGATGATTAATAAAAAAAGTTTAAAGAGAAGAAGAAAGATCTTCATATGATGTTATATATGATAAAACTCATAGAGAGATAATATGGTGGGCCTTAGAAAAGAAAGGGGTTCAAAACAAGTGTAATACCTAATTAAGAATATTTATGAATTTGTAACAACTAATGTTAGAACACAAGTAGGACAAACTTTAGATTTTATTGTTAGGATGGATCTTCATGGCAATTTTCCCCCATCTTCGCTAGGTACCTGACTTCCCTGACCTGATAGGGTTGGGAAACCTCACCTTTCCTTGACCCAATTATATATATATATATATATATATATATATATATATATATGTATGTATGTATGTATATATTCTTTTATTTTAATTAAATTTATTTTTTTAAATATTATTAATTAAAAAATTTTGGGGATTTAAGTCCCCATAGGGAACCCGTCTCCATTGGGGATTGGGGATAGATGGCAACTTTTATCACTAGTAGGGGTCGAGGTTGAGGACGGAGATTTATTTCAAAATTGGGGTCAGGGACAAGGAATATGATCCCTGCCCAAAACTCGCCCATGGCCATTCTTAATCAAGATTCAAACTTAGCCCTTATCTATTTGCACTTTCATCGGTGAAATGACTAAACATATTCAAGTGGATGTTCCATGATGCATGTTATTTGTGGATCTTGTTGTTTTAAACGATGAAACTAATGAAGGATTAAATGTAAAATTAAGCTTGTGGGCAAATGCCTTAGAAATAAGAGGTTTTAAACTAAGTAGGATTAGAATAGAGTATATGATATGTAAATTTAATACTAATAGGAATATAAATCAGGATACAATTAGGATTGGAGACCAAGAGATAACTCAATGTGACAATTTTTGTACCCTCTTTCAATAATTCATAATAAGGGAAAGATTGAGAATGATGTCACCCAAAGAATTAGAACATGATGGGCAAAATGGGGGAGTGCATTTGGACTTTTTTTGTCATAGGTTAATACCAGTTAAATTAAAAGGAAAAACCTATAAAATAGTTGTAAGGCCAACTATGTTGTATGGAGTAGAGTGTTGGGCAGTAAAAAAAACATGTCTAGAATCGAGAATGAAGGTTCTATTTGATTCACGTTTAGGATTGAAATCTGAATTATCTATTCCTAATGCCTTTTTAGTTCAATCAGGTGTTGGAATTGGATTCCAATTATTGCTGCTTGGTTCAACTAGAATTGAGAATTGGAATTAGATGAAATTTTTTATTTTTCCCTTGTTAGGAGGAGGAGGAGGAGGAGGAGGAGGAGGAGGGAAAGGGGAGGAAGAAGTCACCATTACTAATACCACCGATGGCAACAGAGGGGAGAAGGAAGAGGGAAAGAAAGAAGAGGGGGAGAAAGAAGAGGAAGAAAAGGAAGAGGAGGAAGAATGGGAAGAAGGCTTGTAAAACATTGGATAGGGGAAGGCCAGTCGGCAATTGGTTGGCGACCAACGACTAATCTTACCTTGTCGAAGATGGTGATCGTTGGTGGCCGACATTTGATGGAAGAAGGCTTGTGAAACATTCAAGCATTTAGTCGAATAGGAAATTGGGGCTTTTCTATTAAAGAAATAAAAATTAGAGAGGGGGGAATGGGAATCACATTCGTAGGGGGGCAGAATGACCATTCCCTCATATGGGGGGAATCCGTTCCACCTAGAATGGGAATGAGAATTTCATTCCGACTAACCAAATGGTTGGACCATTATGATTCTAATTCCAGGCGCCTATTTCTACGAACCAAACACACACGAAGTCATCTATAGGAACCTAGGAGTAGCTCTAATAGATGATAAAATGAGACAAAGTAGATTAAGATGGTTTTGTTACATGCGTAGAAGACCATCCGCAACATTGGTTAGAAGAAGTAATTTGTTACAAGTTGAAGGGATCAAAAGGGCTAGGGGTAGACCAAAAAGGACATAAGTACTAAGAAATGATTTAAGCATTACTAATTTAACAATGTATATGGCTTCAAAGAGAATGGATTGGTGAAACATGACTCATTTAGTCGACTCCATATAGTTGGAATAAGGCTTGGACAATGATGATGGTGATGATGATGAGGAGGAGGAGGCAATGGAGATGGTTCAATATTATAAGTCATGAAGAACTTAAACTAAGTTGTTTATTTTGCATGAATAATACATTCATGGTTGAATGATTTTGTTTTGTTACATTGGCTAAATTGGTTAATTTACATAGGTTATAATTTAAATAGCATTTTCTTTTAATTAGTACTCTTACTTAACAAAGCCCGTGTATCAGGCTCTCCGAGTGTTTTATAAAATAATTTGTTGGGGGATAATGGTCATAAAAAAGTGGTTTTTTATTGTGCTTTGAGGATGCTGTTGGTATTTTCTGAATTACATTGTACATTTGTGCCCTCGAACTCCAATTTAGAAATTTCAACAAAAAAAAAAAAAAACTCCAACTTGAAAATAGACTTACCATTGAAATTAAAAAAATAAAAATCTCTCAAAAAGAACTTTTACCCACACACATATATATATATATATATATATATATATATATATATATGTTTAGTTCGCTAAGTAGAAGTAACCGGTCTTTCTCTTATTCTACCCAAAACAAAAATAAGATGTTATTCCTAGAAAGTCAAAACACAATTCAAGGTGTCATTCCTTTTCTTCTTTCAGATTCACAGAACTATATACAATGGGGGTTTAACAGCAGGATTTGATCCCAATTCTCTACTGCAAAATCAAGAGAAGTTATCAACTAAACCGCCATCAGTTGGTACCCAAGGTGTAGTTTAGTACTGCATAGTTGGCCATTGAGCTTACCTCTAAACATGGTCAATCACAACTTTTCCAATTTTTTAACCTCAAACAATTTTGAGAAATTTTCTCCATGTCAATGACTTATAAAAGTTAATCAATTAATTTTCATTGTTAATTCAATATTTCATCATTTTTTATTTATTATTTTTATTATTAATGAAATAATTTCTTAATTTTTATTATTTTCTATGATTATTTATTTATTAAAATTTCATTCTCGATTATTATTTTACCAATTATTAATTAGCTATTTAATTTAATCAATTTCCATCACTTATATAATGAATTTGAGTCTTGAAGGGAAAGAAATTCAAAATAAATATATAAACCTAATTAAGGATATATATGATGAAAAAATGACCAATGTTAGAACATCTATGGAACAGACAACAAAATATACAGTTACAATGGGCCATCACCAAGGTTTAGCACTTCGACACTATTTATTTACATCAGTCATAGATTAATTGACAAAACACATTTAGGAGGAGGTCCCATAGTGAAGGATTAAATGCAAAAGATAATTTTATGAACAAATGCCTTGTAAACAATGGAAAGATTGAGGACGTTGCTCATAAAATTAGACTAGGATGGGTAAAACAATGAATAGTAGGGAAAAAGGAAACTAAAGCCTAATCAAACACATCAATCCTTAGGAAAATAATGCTTCAAAATGCCTTGAGGTTTATGCCTCCTCCCTATCACACCCAATTGCTCCACTTCTACCTTTAACCTTGATTTATAATATCTGATCTTTTTTATAAATAATCTATAATATCAATTCTTATAGTCGTTATTTGAGTTAAAAAGAATTAAGTGTCTGTCTTGGCTGAATCGCAATGACTTCTTAGCTTTCTGAGGTGGTCCCCTGCACTGTCAGCCTATATTTGGTGAAAAATATGGATGGCCCAAATCAGCTGTCAGTCAGTTATTTGAAGGGCTGTTTGCTTTTGCTGCTTCGAATGGCTTAATGGAGCACTTCGTAGCAGCTGAATCAGTTTAGCTGAGTCTTCGTTTCAGGCCTCGCAATACAGGCCCTAAAAGCTTTTGAACTAATTCTGTTTCTCAGGAAATCTCTGGCTGAAGGTAGGATACTAGGAAATGTTCTGCCTCTTTATGCGTGGAAACAAATGCAGCCTACCTCCTTTAAGTATTATAGTTTATATCTGAAGTATATCATATCCATATGTAGTATAAATAGATAGATTTATGGAGGTTGGGTTGGGCTCCGAAGGACATTTTGATACCCACAAAAAAAAAATCTTTGGGCCCAAAACTTCTACTATGTTCTGATCTTTGATGAATTAATCCAGCCAAAGTCATAACTTGGGTCCCTCTAATGGGCCCAGAGTCCGTCTCAACCTAATGTCTAGCCCAAATTGTCAGGTGCTTGGTAAGTTGGCCCAATTCAATCCAGTCTGGTACAAATTCATTACAGATGGGTAAGGTCCAATCCAGTTCGATGAATATTTTGGGTCATTCTTGACTGGTCCAACTTAATGGTTGGACCATCCAAACTGTTCAAATTGGTTATAATTTAGATTGGATCCAACTCAAGCCTGGTCCATGAAACTCATACTCTTTATCTTATATGAATGGATCGGATATTGGTTCAATCTGACCCAATTCATTATAAATCCATTACAAATGGATCATGTCCAACCAAACCAATAAATACTTTGGACCATTAAGTCTGGACTGGTCCAATTCAATGTCTTATTGGTCCATCCAATTTGTTCAAATTAATTTTGATTTGGATGAATCCCATCCAAACCCAGTCCGTTGACACCCCTAACATTAGATAGGTAATAAGATAGACAGGAAACATTATGGTTTCATTTTTTTATACAAACTATCATTTCATTTAAACACATATAAAGAACCTGTTAAACCTCCGTCGTTAAATGTCTATCAAGATACTTCTAAACCTAATTCATCAAATCGATCATTTCTGCTACCCCATAGTACCCGATTTTTGGTGGGGTGACTCCACAAAGAGAACGCACAAAGATTGGTCTTTCTTTCAACAGCCTAAGAGCTTAGGAGGTTGGTTTAGACTTTAAAGCTATGGGGACCAAAAACAAAGCACTAGTAATGAGGGTTGGTTCCTTTCCAACGTTATTGCATCTCACAAGCCCATTTCTATCACTTGTATTGTAGGCTATAAGGACAACCTACGTTTGGGAGATCGCTACATCATCATTGGTGATGGCAAGGAGTGGATCTAGTCATCTAGATCGTGAATCCAAAGTTGCATCTCTTATTGATGTAGAAACCGGGTCTTGGAACACTAATCTATACTATTATAAAAAGTGCGAATGAGGGAATGGAACTTTTCTTGACTAAAATGCCAACATTTGTTATTTAGTCATTCTCTAATTATGAATGTTGAATACATCATCATTGGTGATGGCAAGGAGTGGATCTAGTCATCTAGATTGTGAATCCAAAGTTGCATCTCTTATTGATGTAGAAACCGGGTCTTGGAACCCTAATCTATACTATTATAAAAAGTACGAATGAGGGTATGGAACTTTTCTCGACTAAAATGCCAACATTTGTTATTTAGTCATTCTCTAATTATGAAAGTTGAAAATGTAATTTCAATTAATGTTTTAACCTCATTTAATCTCCTTTCATTAACTTTTATATTTAAGGTATTAACTCCCATTCTCTCTTATTAAATCCCACATTTAAGTTAATTTTTCACTAATAAATGCTACTAATTAGATTTATGTCGAATACTTTTAATAATATAAACCCATACATTTTAAAACTTACTCAAAAACAAAAATCATTCTTTATCCAAGTCATGGCTATGCAATTCAACTATCCAAATTAAATTGGCCAACCCATAAAGTTATAGTTTGATAATAAAATTTTTAAATATAAATAAATATAGAAAATTATAAAAATGTACAAAAAATAAACACATTTATGATAATTTTTATCAATCAAATTTAAGATAAAACAAGTGTAATAAACAAGAATTATTTTTCTTGATGATGAAAATGAAATACATAATCTAAAACTAACCAAAAATAAAATTATTTTCATATTTAGAGAAGATCAACAGTTCAACTTTTGGGTCAAAATTGTCAACCTTTAATGTCATAATTAAACAATAAAAATTAGTAAAATATAAAAAACACAAAAATAAAAAATACATAAATTTTACAAATAAACATTTGGGCACATCTATAATATCATATATTTAACACATTAAACAAAAAATAAGTGTAAATAACATTATTATTTTTAAATACATAGAAATAAAAAAATTATAGAAAAATTGAACACATCTATAACACCATATTTACGTTGCTATTAAAAATATGAATAAAATTGTGGAACTTTCTTTTGACTAAAATACCCATTTTTTGAAATTCATCCCTATTTAATTGTAAGGTTTAAAATGTAGTTTGAACTACAATTTTCACCTCCTTCAATTCCCCCCTCTTTAAATCTTACATTTTTTTTGATAAATAAACAAAAAAGCATACACTAAGAAGATAAAACATCACAAAAAGAAGAGCCCAATCAAATAGGTAGGCCTACCTAAAATTTTGTAGCCCAAAATGAGGTTCTTATGTAATGAGATTCGGATTTTGCAATTTGCATCTGATTAATAGTGAAAAACAAAAAATAAAATTACTTGAATTTTTTAGAAAATTTAGAATACATTATTCCTATTATTATCATCATCTAAAATGAGCACGTGCACACTCACTAGATTATTAAAAATACCCCCAACCTTTCTAGGTGAACTAGCCTAGGGTAGTTTAAGGGACACATGGTGAGCACATTGAATAAGCACTTAAAAAATTTTTTGATATTTGTCCCTTAAAATACTACCAGCGTACCTTTGAAAAAGATTAAAAACAACTTTTGATACATTTGTCTGAATATTTATTTAATGCTCATTAAACATGCTTACAATGTTGTGCCTACTAAATCCACACTCATTTTGAGTAATCCAATTGCCACCTCGTATTCTTTGTTTCTTTTGGTGGTGCCTTTCCCGTGCTATACCTCTGTTCACTGAACTCTCAAAGCATAGTGTCAAGATTGAACTGCTATAGTGCTTGGTCTGTAAACAAGGGCCTCAAGATTTAGAGCATCGCTTTTTTAAACTACGCTGCGATGTAGAATGTATGGTTTGGGTCGACTTACTCTTTGCGGGTGGATCTCATTTTGGGCTTTAGAATGTATGGTTTGTGGATCTCTATGATTTAGAGCATCGCTTTTTTAAACTACCTAAAACATTGCTACCCCTACCTAAAAGTTTGTTGAAGGTAGGGGTAGCAATGTTGACTCCAACCCATTTGACCCACCCAATAGTCGGTTAGTCTACGGTCAAGAAGCTGTACTACCAACTGAAATAAAAGCTATATCTGCCAGGATAGCCTTCGCCATAGGTAAGAAGATCAAGCCGGAGGACTTGGACAAGATCGAGCTATAGAAAAGTAAAGTACATACAAACTGTCCCTAGCTAACAACTTCAACAGACACTTATGGCCTAGAAGCTTTAAAGAAGGGGAGAAAGTATTGATGACAACTTTGAGTGTCAGGCAAGGCAAATCTGTAGGAAAGTTTGCACCAATGTGGGAAGGACTCTATCTGATAAAGGAAGCCCACTGATTAGGTTATTATGAATTAAAAACTATAGACACAGGCGAAGACGATGAAACCATAAATGGTTACTGGTTGAAACCTTACTTCGAATAATTAAGTATCTCTGTAATCATACAAATGTGCATTTTTCCTTATGATAACCATCATCAGTTTCTTTAGACCATCCCCCTGATTTGCGATGCAGTCTCACATTATGATAGCAATAAAGATGATTTCTTCTTTTCAATTAAGTATGTACACACCTGTCTTGTTCTCATATATGCTACACACATGTTTATATATATATATATATATATATAATTTATCATACTCTCAGAGCCCTGGACACCTCGGGCATCTCAATAAGCCTCGGCCCCCCAAGCATCCATATAAAGCCTCGAACACCCCAGGCAATCTGGCACCCCGGGCACACATACAAAGCCCTAGACACCCCAGGCATCTCAATAAGCCCCGACCCCAGGCATCCATACAAAGCTCTGAACACTCAAAGAAATCTAACACCCTGAGCACACATACAAAGCTTGGACACCCCGAGTATCTTAGTAAGCCCTGGCCCCTTAGGCATCCATACAAAGCCCCGGACACCCCAGGAAATCTGGCACCCCAGGCACACATGCAAAGCCCTGGACACCCCGGGCGTCTTAGTAAGCCCCGGCCCCCTAGGCACAAACAAAGCCCTGGACACCCCGGGTATCTCAGTAAGCCTTGGCCCCCTAGGCACAGACAAAGCCCTAGACACCCCGTGCATCTCAGTAAGCCCCGACCCCTCAGGCACAAACAAAGACCTGGCAACCCCAGGCGAACCCAGGCAAGCCTCTATGCGACCGATTGGGGGGCTTCACCAATGATAGAAGAATTTTCTGCCCAACCCATACAAATGCTTTGGCTAATCGCCATAAATTAATGAAAATAGTTCCCAACTACCTCTACGTCGACAACGAAACTCTGTTAGCAAGCAGCACTTTGTTCCTCATGATCGAGCCCAGCCCATAATAAAGTTGAAACTATACAAGATACTGGTATGACCCACAAATGTGAAGGGAACACGTGCACGTAGTCATGTGAGAGGAAGTTTTGTCAACAGAACGCATAAACCTTTCCTACCGAAATTGACAAGCATAAATATCTCTTTCCTTAGCAAATTTCACCACGCAACATTAAAATTAATATGCCATCTGCACTAATGACAATGACCAACTTAGCACAATACATCAACAGCTTACAATGAAGCGACAACCCACTTAAGAAAATTCACTAACCTACGACCGTTACTATGTCTATTGCATAATAAGAACAAACACAAACGTAGCATATCATGTTACCACATATCCAAACTATGAACATCCTATAAATTCAATAATAGCCTCACGACAATCAGGAAGACCAGGGTTGGGGACTGAATAGCTGAGAGCAGATGACTTCCTTACAGTTCATAACAACATTAATAGAAAAATCAATTAAACTGGGTAACATTTAACAAAATATTATACAATATTCGGGGCATCCCCAGCACTGTCAAGTACAAATACAACACGAGATGATCACTTGGCTCATTCCTCCCGAATCGCGGCTATAGTCTCTAACACATGGTTGGTTTCTTCAAATTGCTTCAAACTCTCTAGTTCCGCTTTGTAGTCATCTAGGATCCGCTCCTGCCGTGTACACTCTTCCTTCAGATCCTTGAGCTTGCCTTCCACCCTGGCAATGCCCGCCTCGACAACCTTTCGACGACCACATATGTCCTTTATGGAATGGAACAAGTCATGATGCGGAATGTCCCGACTCGCCTTCCAAAAGGCATAAGCTAATGCCACGACCTGTCGCTAGACTTGATCCATGAAGAAACCCATCGATGAAAACACCCGACATGCTTCCAACCAACAGGCGAAGACAGCCCACGATAATTCCTTTGGCAGGTGACGCATCACGCAACTCATCAATGTAGCAACGGTGTTAAGGGCAGGACCTACAACGTCCGGATGCAGATTTCCCTCCGGCAACCACTTAGCACGGATCGCAGTCGACGCAAACTGAGCGACCACATTAGAGACGCTGTATTGCACTCCCCTACCCTGAACATGCATAGGATCCACCACTAGGAAGTGCAACGGCGGGAGACGGTGATTATCATAGTACTCCAATAACTCCCGTCGTATTCGGTCTAGTTCCTCCTCATAAGTTAACTCCTCCGGAGGAAAGGAAAACTCGGGCTCCACGTCTCCGTTACCCGAGTGGTGCTCTAAATCACCTGAGGTTTCAGGTGCCACAACTTCATCGCGGTCAGGCTGTGAAAGGGCACCCCCGGAAGCATTACCAACCGCATCGAAGGACCAGGACTCTACACAGATCCTTCCCCCAGCATTCCTAGAAGCATCCGCATCAGTGGCAAGTTCCTCACACTGTGTCACCGCCTCCAACCTCATTTTCGGATGATTGGCCTGGTGTGCCTCCCGAACATCGGAGTGCATCGCGTTGTGGTCACTTTCAGCACCCCCAGCCACAACGGGTTCAGTTGCGGCTGGACACCTGAAGAAGGGTGTGTCTGGCACCCCAACTAGAAACTCAAGGAAGAGGGCTTGCAATAAAGCCATACCCAAGCAGTCAAAAACACTAAGACCAATCATGAACAAAACAAAAAAAAAAAAAAAAAACAACAAACAAACAAATAACGAAATATACCAATGACTCACCTCTGGATCTACCTCATCTCGTTGGGCTGAGCCTCATCGCGATCAATGCACCTTAGAATGAAAGACTGTTTCACAGTTAGTCCTTGCAATATATAATACACATAACAAACTACGATTACGACATGAGCCTAGATACTCACCGAACAAAGGACAAGTAGAATTAACACAGTTTCGCTTCATCATACCCCAGAAAGCAACACAAACTATAACTTACAAAAGCTTACCGAATTGTCATCCCCGAAACCTCGCTTCAGGCGAGGGGGAGCCTTCCTTTTCATCCGCCCGCTCGAAAAGCGAACTATGGCACCTCCGGGCGAAGATGATGCAACCACTAGCTCTGCTGGCTTCACAATCGAAATGACTCCCTCCATAAGGAATCTTACGGACCCCTTGGTCAGTCGCAGACCCACCTACACCAGTTGAGGCCAGAGACCCCTAACCACCCTCACGAACTCACAATGGAGCCACACCTGAGGGCTCTAGTACCTTGTCAAGACGGAAGGAGCAGGGCACCCTCACAGACCTAGCCCTCTTCACTGGAGGAGCACTGTTACACTCCCCCTCATCGACAGTAGGCCGCTTTCCGGCATGCTTTGACAACGACCTCTTCAGCAGACTGGGGCAAATAGAAAGTACCCCCCCTCTAGCTAGCAGCATGGCCTTCAGGAGCTGACACATGGCACGGGTTGAGGTTCGTCCACAACAATTCCTGAAACCCGTCGAATAATGTGCAGAGGTATGACAAATGGAGAGATCTATACACCTGCACCCTATCGTACCCATTCACTAGAAGCCAAGTGCATTCCGGGAACACACAATTGTGGCGCCGGACCCAGAACATGTCCTCCCCGGAAGTCCTAAATTGGGCGCCTATGTCATCGTACCCGAATTGCCAGAGCACCTGATCCGGATGGTAGACGGAGAGTTGCACTTCACCTGAGCGGTCCAGATAACCAATGACACCAGGCCACAGAATTAATCGCGCCATACTTGTGGTAGTAGTTCCCACGTTAAGAGCACACTGATTATCCCCACCCTCGGGGACAGGCATGCCAATGCAGAACGGCACAGAGTGTCGCATTGTCTGCGCATACGGCCTCCACATGTAACTGTCCAAGGAGGCCAACTTCTAGCTAATTCATTTTGAAGCTTTTGTGCCTTTTCGCTTGGAGCCATCATTTCCCCCTATAGACCTCAAAGACCTTTTCCTCCGATTCATCACCATTTAGGATAGCAATATGTAGATGGAAAGGGTGCAGAGACTGTGGCTTCACGTTGACCTCAAACCGCTCACATATGAACATCCAAATAAAGGCTGTGAAAATATAGCTTTTGCGCCTCTTGTTGCTGGGGTCATTAAGTTGCTATATAGTGTCATCCAGCTGCTCGTATAAATACCCAAGGAACATAGATGCCAACATAAATTGATGCCCGCTGGCAGCAAGGACGACTAGGGGGACCAGGACGGTACGGAGACCATAATCAAGTACCCTTGGGAATAGGAAATGTGAGGTCAGATAGAGGATGTACGTGGCAAGATGACACTGTGAGTCCGCACCTCGCACTATAACATCTCTGCCACCATGGCTCTCGAACCAATATTGCATCCATTGATCTAATGGCATCTTACCCCGAGAGGTGGATTGGTCCACCAATGCCTTGTAAGGGAGAACTTCCCCAAGAAGTTCTTCACCCAATTCTCTCAACTCTGAAGGGACGGATTCGACATGCTGTAAGTGCTGGTGGACACCGCACCCCCAACTGGCAGTGCTAACAATGCTGCCACATCCTCCACTATGATAGTGAATTCGCCAAATGCACCCACAAAGGTATGCGTACGAGAACACCAATGACTCAGGAGGTGCCCTACATACTTCACACCTTCCCGACCTCGGAGAGCGGTGTAGCAATCCACAAACCTAAGGAGCTTGGCATCTTGTAGCATTCGGCAATACATGGGATTCTCGAGAATATATTGTGTCCAAGCAGTATTATTAAATGTTGGTACACATTTTCAGAAGTCATTTAATGAACTCTCTCGAAGATTAGTAAAGATAATCTATTTTCAATGTTTTTGTTTCATTCCAATGTAACTCGTTGCATCTTCCAAATCTAGTTAATTCCCAAGGTCTGTCGATTCTTCTCCCAAGGTAATTAATGTCAGCCCAAGTCCAATGTAAGTYGGTTCACCTTCAACCGACTTCATCTAGTATAAATAGACCTCTGTACTGGTTCGATACATCATAGAGAAAAATCAGAATATTACAAAACCTTTCTCTCGTTCAACCAAGTTCTACTCTGTTTTTTTCTCTCTTATTTTTTTTTACAATATTTGTTGTTACTATCATTATCAACCATCAATGGTATCAGAGCACGTTCGATCAAATCTCTTGGGCGTGAGTTCTTCTAAACAATGTGTGCAGAAGCCAATCGTTCCACCTTTTCTCTTCCAATCTTCAATGGAGAAAACTATGACTTCTGGTCTATCAAAATGAAGACCTATTTTCAGTCACAAAGTTTATGGAGAATCGTTGAGGAAGGATTCTGCATTACTGAAGACACCTCTACTCTTTCAGCAAGTCAAAAGATCTATGAAAAAAATCAACAAAAGGATTGTCAAGCACTATTCTGCTTACAGCAAGCAATGGCTGAAGAGATATTTCCTCGAATCATGGGCACATCAACTGCAAAAGAAGCATGGGATACACTGCAAGAGGAGTTCCAAGGATCTGTCAAGGTACGCACTGTTAAATTGCAGAAGTTTAGAAGGGATTTTGAAAATATTAAGATGAAGGATAATGAGACTACAAAAGATTACTATTCTAGAATAAAAGGAATAGTAAATCAAATGAGAGCTTATGGGGAGGCTATTTCTGACAAGAAAATAGTCGAAAAAAATCTAATCTCTTGCACAGAGAGATATGATCAAATAATTTCGGTGATAGAAGAAACAAAGGATCTAGAAACACTATCACCAACAGAATTGATGGGCTCTCTCGAGACATATGAAAATAGG